>CM040404.1:59211229-59306135 GCA_022702515.1 Ilyophis sp. 1 JC-2022
CTAGATATAGTCGGTCTCACCTCGACACATAGCTCTGGCTCCGGAACCCAAGTCCTTGAGAGGGGTTGGACTCTCTCCTATGCTGGAGTTGCCCCAGGTGAGAGGCGGAGGGCCGGGGTGGGCTTCTTGATAGCCCCCAGGCTCTCTGCCTGTACGTTGGGGTTCACCCCGGTGGACGAAAGGGTTGCTTCCCTGCGCCTTCGGGTCGGGGAACGGGTCCTGACTGTTGTTTGCGCTTATGCGCCGAACAGCAGTTCAGAGTACCCACCCTTCTTGGAGTCCGTGGGAAGGGCGCTGGAAAGCGCCCCAACTGGGGACTCCATTGTCCTACTGGGAGACTTCAATGCTCACGTGGGCAATGACAGCGTGACCTGGAGGGGCGTGATTGGGAGGAACGGCCGGCCCGATCTGAACCCGAGTGGTGTTCAGTTATTGGACTTCTGTGCTAGTCACAGTTTGTCCATAACTAACACCATGTTCGAACATAAGGATGTCCATCGGTGCACGTGGCACCAGGACATCCTAGGTCGTAGGTCAATGATCGATTTCATAGTCGTATCATCTGACCTGCGGCCGTATGTTCTGGACACTCGGGTGAAGAGAGGAGCTGAGCTGTCAACTGATCACCACCTGGTGGTGAGTTGGATCAGATGGCGGGGGAAGACACCGCGCAGACCTGGTAGGCCCAAACGAGTAGTGAGGGTCTGCTGGGAACGCCTGGTGGAAGAACCTGTCAAGACGATCTTCAACTCCCACCTCCGGCAGAGCTTCAACCATGTCCCGAGGGCAGTGGGGGACATTGAGTCCGAATGGACCTTGTTCCGCTCTGCCATTGTCGAGGCGGCTGTCGTGAGCTGCGGCCGCAAGGTTGCTGGGGCCAGTCGTGGCGGAAATCCCCGAACCCGATGGTGGACACCAGGGGTGAGAGGAGCCGTCAGGCTGAAGAAGGAGGCCTACAGGGCGTGGCTGGTCTGTGGGTCTCCGGAAGCAGCTGACGGGTACCGGCGGGCCAAGCGGTGTGCGGCCGTGGCAGTCGCCGAGGCAAAAACTTGGGCGTGGGAGGAGTTCGGGGAGGCCATGGAGGAAGACTATCGATCGGCTCCGAAGAGGTTCTGGCAAACCGTCCGTCGCCTCAGGGGGGGAAGGCGGCAACTTGCTCACACTGTTTACAGTAGTGACGGGGGGCTGCTGACGTCAACTGGGGAGATAGTCGGACGGTGGAAGGAATACTTTGAGGAGCTCCTCAATCCCACCAACACGCATTCCATGGAGGAGACAGAGTCGAGGGAGGACTTGGGGAGGGGTCGTCCAATCTCCGGGGCAGAAGTCGCCGAGGCGGTGAAACAACTCCGCGGCGGCAGAGCTCCGGGGGTGGATGAGATCCATCCTGGGTATCTCAAGGCTCTGGATGTTGTAGGGCTGTCTTGGCTGACACGCCTCTGCAACATTGCGTGGACATCGGGGGCAGTGCCTTTGGAGTGGCAAACCGGGGTGGTGGTCCCCATCTTTAAGAAAGGGGACCAGAGGGTGTGTTCCAACTACCGGGGGATCACACTCCTCAGCCTCCCTGGGAAGGTCTACTCCAGGGTATTGGAGCGGAGGGTCCGGTCGATAGTTGAACCTCAGATTGAGGAGGAGCAATGTGGTTTTCGTCCCGGCCGTGGAACCGTGGATCAGCTCTTTACCCTCGCTAGGGTGCTGGAAGGGGCATGGGAGTTTGCCCAACCAGTCCACATGTGTTTTGTGGATTTGGAGAAGGCTTATGACCGTGTTCCCAGGGGCATCCTGTGGGGGGTACTCCGGGAGTATGGGGTGGATGGCCGCTTACTAAGGGCCATTCAGTCCCTGTACCGAAGGAGTGAGAGTCTGGTCCGCGTTGCCGGCAGTAAGTCGGACTTGTTCCCAGTGGGGGTTGGACTCCGCCAAGGCTGCCCTATGTCACCGGTTCTGTTCATAACTTTTATGGACAGAATTTCTAGGTGCAGCCGGGTGGCGGAGGGTGTCGAGTTTGGTGGTGGAAGGATTGCGTGTCTGCTGTTTGCGGACGACGTGGTCTTTTTAGCTCCATCAAACAGCGACCTTCAGCTCCTGCTGGGACAGTTCGCAGCCGAGTGTGAAGCGGCTGGGATGAGAATCAGCATCTCCAAGTCTGAGGCCATGGTCCTCAGCCGGAAAAGGGTGGACTGCCCTCTCCGGGTCGGGGGGGAGGTCCTGCCTCAGGTGGAGGAGTTTAAGTATCTCGGGATCTTGTTCACGAGTGAGGGTAGGATGGAGCGGGAGATGGACAGGCGGATCGGGGCGGCGTCAGCAGTGATGCGGGCGCTATACCGGTCCGTCGTGGTGAAGAGAGAGCTAAGCCAAAAGGCGAAGCTCTCGATTTACCGGTCAATCTATGTTCCAACCCTCACCTATGGCCACGAGCTATGGGTAGTGACCGAAAGAACGAGATCGCGAATACAAGCGGCCGAAATGAGTTTCCTCCGCAGGGTGGCCGGGCTCAGCCTTAGAGATAGGGTGAGGAGCTCGGACATCCGGGAGGGACTCAGAGTAGAGCCGCTGCTCCTCCATGTCGAGAGGAGCCAGCTGAGGTGGTTCGGGCATCTGGTGAGGATGCCTCCTGGACGCCTCCCTCGGGAGGTTTTTCGGGCATGTCCGTCCGGGAGGAGACCTCAGGGCCGACCCAGGACACGCTGGAGGGATTACATCTCTCGGCTGGCCTGGGAACGCCTCGGGATTCCCCCGGAAGAGCTGGCGGAAGTGGCTGGGGAGAGGGCGGCCTGGGTTCCCTTGCTGAAGCTGCTGCCCCCGCGACCCGGACCCGGATAAGCGGAACACAACGGACGGACGGACGGATAATCGATTATTGATTTTTCTGCATCAAGCCATAGTCTTTCAAGAGAGAATCACAATGCATCTCAGAATGTATTTTTCCCCCCACCCCTACTTAAAGTATATTATGGTATAAGCGGGATAATACACTTCGCCTCAGCGGTGGTAATTTTTTTTCCATAATGACCACTTCGTCATGTATTATCCCTTACATATACACACATTTACGCGTATTATGCACATTTTGGAGACTTCCGGAATTGTCGACTCCAACGGCAAAGTAATTAAATAAAAATAATTGTCATACAGAGCTGTTTCACTCAATTCTTTTCACTTCATGTCAAAGTACACAGCCTTCTAATAAACATCCAGGCCTATGTAGTAGTTTCAAGTAGTTTCAAGTCTTTTTGGTGTTAGTCTGTAAAGTCCATATTTAAGAATCCAGGCTGTCTGGTAAATAATACCGCCCGTGACACGTACCTCCCATGTGTTACATTCAAAGTTTCAGGTTATGCCATCAGGGAGGCAGTAGAGTCCCAACAGTAGGCTAAAGATGCCTAAGATTAAAGCACTTTTAACCCAGAATCTATTCGATGAATGCTGAATGCGAGGTCCAACAATTTGAGTGGGGTTTAGTCGGTAAGATATTTACGTGGATGTAATATTTATGGATGTATCTGTCTTTCATGTTTGTAACTATGTGAAACTGTGCTGCTTTAAGATGCAAGAAAAATGTATGCCTAATCAGTCAATATAGTATTATTATTATTTTCAAGGTTGCCCGAAGGAAAAAGTGGCAGAAAAAGTTTCCCCTGCGTGGGAAAATGGGTAACGAAGGGCCGTTATTGAATGATTGCTTGATTAATTGGATAATCAGGATGAATTGGGTACATAATTGGGGAATTGAATAATGATGATGGGGCGCGTGGGAAATGTGTTGAGGCTGGGCTCCCGAGGGGTTTAAATTAATGCACATGGGGCGAATCGAGAGTGTTTGGACGAGAGTCGAGCTAGGAGGGTGACGTCCTCAAGGCTCATGTGTGTATGGACGGCGTGATTTGTTTTATTTCTTTGAGTTCGGTTTGGTTATGGTTATTTTTTTATTTTTGTGTGAGTGATGAGTCCAGTGTTTGTGTGTGGTGAACCAACTTTCTAAATACAACGGCACGGGCAACTGCGAAAACCCGGACTGGCCGTGACTACGAGCGAGCGGGCGACAATCCGTACCGCCTCCAGAGCTGATCAGCGGGAACCGGCGGCAAACTGCAGATCGGGTCGGCGTGGCTGAATCAGCTGAGACGTAGAGTGGTGCGATGCTGTTACTGGGGGAGATCACTGCCCCTAGGCTGTAAGGAACATGTTTTCGCCGTAACCTGACACTGTGTGCGTAAGTCAATGCCGGTGCAAGCAGGGAACTGAGTGGCCTTCCCCCCTGTGCCTGGAGTTGGTGACCTGCGGCGAGGCCGGTGAGTGTGACAAGGGCGGTGGCAAGCAGAGAGACTGTGACCAGGGTTCGCCTGAATCGGGAGTTAGCCTCAAACACCCTGTTGGCATCCACCTTAAGGGGTGGAGAAGCGGGCCTCCCGTGTGTGTGTTATTGTGTGTATTTAGGTTGGGGAAGGGTGAAATTTAGTTTTTTTCTTTTATTTGGTGGTCGCCCCTACTGGCAGAGTTGTGCAGTAGGGACGCCACCCGCCCTTATACTTTCGTGTTCAGTGTTTGGTGTCTTGTGGTGTTGAATGCGTGGGCGTTTGGTTTTGGTGTGTGCGCCAGTGTGATGGTCTGTGGCGATACTCTGTTGAGTGAACAGTGGGTCGGGCGGGTGGCGCTGCCCCTGCGGGGAGCTATTGTGGTGTGGGTGGTCACGAGTGTGTGTGCCCACTGCCCAGTAAATAAATTATTGCCTATTAGCTCATACTTTTTAATGTGCACTGCAGACGAGTGTCGTGTGGGGATTGAGTGTGTGCTGTGTACTGTGTGGAAACGGGCACGTTACCTGTGAGGGGTAAAGGCCGGAAACTGCCCGGCAGGGTGAAAAAGATGTGGGAGGGAGTAATAACTGCAGACTAACTAGATCCTCTGTCCAACCTATGTGTTCCTGTTTTTATGATATTTTTTTTAATTAATAAAATGTGAAATTAGCCTTTTACTCCTTGTTGTTGTGCTATTTTGAGGATGGTGGGTCCCATAAAAACTCAATAACAACAATTATTATTAATCCCTGGCTATGGTAGTGCAACCTTATAAAATTACATTATTTTCATTCCATGTTCCAGATTTGGGGGCTTTCTGGGTTTTACTCAGTTCATTGCATGGCACACTTACCCAGCTACTAGGAATAAGACCTACACTCAGAAAGGACATAAGAATAGAAATGTTCATGTTTTGAAATTTTAACTTAATTTCACAGTAATCAAAACAAGTCCAGAAATCAGACATAAAGACATCAACAGAAAGTGCCCTGAAATTGGGTGCCATGTATGAAAAGTGCTGTAATTTCTACATGGTGAAACCAAAATATATAAAAATGAAATGAGAGAATCTGCACTTTACCACATGCAAACTGTTGATTACAAATGCAAAATTGTGGAATACAGAGCCAAATGAAGAAAAAAAGACTGTCCGAAACATTGTAGAGGGCACTAATATATACTGTATATACAGTGCCCTCCACTATTATTGACACCCCTGGTAAAAATGAGTAAAAAAAAAAAAAATGTATCGTTGGGTTAAATCTCTGAACACTGAAAAATTTTTGAAAAATCCAACCTTTAATTGAAGTAAATTTATTATGAGAAAAAAATAATCCCTCATCAAGAACTAATTATTTTTAACAAAACCACATGTGCCGCAATTATTGGCACCCCTGTATTTATATATATATAATAAAGTAATCATTTTTAATATTTGGTCGCAGTAGATATGGATAGGTCACTTTAAGGGTTGTTTCTCCTGACACATTTTCCTATTGAACTCTATGGAAAAATAAGTGAAGAGTACCTTCAAGTTATCCTCTTTTATAGTGACATTACACTGATTGCAGCAATCCCCGACATTGAACTAGCGCTGAGTCATTTTATCAAAATTTTTAATTCAATTGCAGAAAAACATGCACCCTTTAAGAAACAAAGAATTAAAGATAGATCTAATCCATGGTTCTCTTCTGCATTATCTGAATTACTTATGAATAGAAACAAGGCATGGTCTGCAGCCAAAGCATCAAATCTCCCTTCCGACTGGCAATTCTTCAGACAACTGAGAAATAAATGCCTTGCCTCGATCAGAAAGGCCAAATCGGAATTTTTCATCAATGCGCTGACAGTGCATAACGGCAATCCTTCCAAATTCTGGAAAATTATTAAAACTTTGAATAACAACAACAAGCCCTCGTTTCCGCAACAACTCAAAACAGATTCGGGCCTAATTCTTGATAATATTAAAATAGGGAATACATTTAATCAACATTTTATCGATGCAGGCTATTTATTTGAAAACACAGAGACCCCTCAGACTCAGACTACACTAAAAGTAACTCAAGGCCCAACAAGGCTCCCTCTGATTGGGGCAAAATTCTCCCTTAATCTCTGCTCTGAAGATGAAGGTCTCCAAGCACTACTGAATATTGACCCCAAAATAAGCACTGGAGAAGATAACCTTGATCCGTGTTTATTAAAACTTGCTGCTCCCCTAATTGTAAAACCACTATTGAATATTTTTAATCTATCATTTACGGAAAGCATTATTCTTAATGTCTGGAAATGTGCACACGTCCTTCCGCTGTTAAAAGGGGGAGATTCATCAGATGTAAATAATTATCGCCCTATCTCCAAATTATCCTGCTTAGCCAAGATCATTTAGTCAATCTCCAACTCCGCTCCTTTCTATCCATGAATTCAATCTTGAATTCTCATCAGTCTGGCTTCAGACCAGGCCATAGCACTTTATCAGCCACCACATTAGTAGTAAACAACATTATATCCGCCATTGATAACAAACTGAAGTGCACTGCACTGTTCATTGACCTTTCTAAAGCCTTTGATACAGTTGATCACTCTATTTTACTAAACAGACTGTCCGACGTAGGTGTAGATGCAAACGCTTGCAATTGGTTTCAGGATTATCTATCAAATAGAACGCAAGCTGTATTATCCAATGAGTTTAAATCTCCTTTTCTGACTTTAAAGAAAGGAGTCCCTCAAGGATCTATTCTTGGTCCCTTACTTTTCACCATTTACATTAATGAAATTGCTTCTAATCTTATTAACTGTAATGTTCATTTCTATGCTGATGACACGGTACTCTATACAACAGCGCCCTCTACCAGCGAAGCCCTCCTGATACTTCAAACAACCTTCAATTCCATTCAATACTCACTAGCCAGTCTGAAACTGGTTCTAAATGCCAATAAAACCAAATTTATGATTTTCACCATCAAGAGCCCTGATCTTTCGATGGCGCGCCTCACCACTCTAAACAACATTGAAATAGAACGTGTTCAGGAATATAAGTATTTAGGCATCTGGCTAGACTTTAATCTATCCTTCCGCCACCATATTACATATCTAAGAAACAAAATTAAACCTAAAATCGGATTTCTATTTAGAAATAAATCCTGTTTCACCCTGGAGTGTAGAAAAAGGATTATACAGACAAATATCTTGCCAATTATTGACTATGGCGATACCCTGTACATGCACGCCTCAGCCACTATCCTAAATTCCCTTGACCCAATTTATCATAGTGCCTTAAGATTTATTACCGGTGAAGGGTTTAGAACCCATCACTGCCTGCTCTACCAAAAACTGGAGTGGCCCTCCCTTGAGCTCAGGAGAAAACATCATGGAGTCTTATTTACATATAGAGCTCTCATTGCCAAACTACCTCTGTATCTATCCAGCCTCCTTTCATTTCATGCTTCAAACTATCCTACCAGCTCACGTGTACCGCTAGCATTAAACATTCCGACAGAAATTCTGCGTTTCGCATTGCGGGTCCCACACTCTGGAACTCCTTCCAGAAACAGAACAAGTTGCCATCCCTTATTCCCCTGCGAACATTTAAAGAATTATTAGCTGATACCTATGGGACTGTAGCTTGTAATTGTCACCGATGAATTGACTGCGCTGCATCTGTTTAATTTGCTTATTGTATCTAGATAACTACTGTACTTTGCACTTCTGTACCTATCACTATATTTAGTACTTTTTGTACCTTTGCTACTGTATTTATTGTATTCGTTGATTGTAAGCAGGGCACATCTGTGAAAGAGACCTGGTCTCAGTCTGTTCTTCCCTGTCTAAATAAAGGTTTCAATCAATCAATCAATCCACCCATCTCTACTGCATATCTGGCAGCAGAGTGATGGTTTAAGGCTTGTTTGATACATCAGACCCTTGATGACTTAAGAGCCATTTAGCCAACCATGTGTTCCATACTGTTCCAGTGTCATTTACAGCTAAATCAAGTCCCACCCCCCAATTCCCATAGAGATCCATTCAAATGCAAAGACTGCTAAGGTTATTGTATCGCTTTAAGGAGTACCAGAAAATAAGATATTAAGAGTCGTTAGATATTGTTGGGTCACAGACATCAGAAAGTCATGGCATGCAAAGGATATGCGACCAAATATTAACAATGATCACTTTGTTAAACTGTCCGATATTTTTTGATGCCCAAAATGGGTGGGGGGGGGGGGGGAGACTATGTACAAAAGGTTCTATAATTTCTAAATGGTCCATCTGATATGGGATGAAAATACCCTCAAATTAAAGCTGGCAGTCTGCACTTCAACTTCATTGTCATTGTATCCTTTCAAACTCAAAATGCTAGAGTACAGAACCAAAATAACAAAAAATGTGTCACTGTCCAATGAATTATGGTGCTCACTGTATATATATATGTGTGTGTGTGTGTATATGTACATAGTTGTTTATCACTTTCCCCAATGTAGCAGATTAATTAGACTCCCACACATCAAAGTTTTTGAAGGTAACCGTCTCATCTTTATATGCAAATGAATGAAAAAAAGCAATACTAGCCAGCTTGCTTTAAAATTTTTATGTGCATTAAGGTGATACATAAAAAATAAAATAGCTGCAACATGTTTGTTAAACAAAACCGCCACCCTCTGTTCTTAACCTGATTATCTACACTGTTTCGTTACTTTCATTATGTGCACCTTACGCACACACACACACACACACACACACACACACTGCCAATAGGAAAATTTGCTCAATAGAGAGCTCAATATTCATGGATTTGAGCAACCGTATAGATAATCAGGAACAGAGTATTCAGGTTTTGCTAATTGTTTCTTGATTTTTTTTTCTCCTGTTCAGCCTACACAAAGTAACCAAAAGTATGCTTATGCCGGTCACTGCAGGCAGTAAATTACTGGCAGATGAGCTTCCTATTGAACAGGTCAAGTTTATCCTGGTGGAAATGGCAGATAACAATGTGGTTGAGTCGGTCTTGTGTCATGCTTCATCGCAGCCATGTCTTAAGCCTCCTGAGGGAGCTGAAGGTTCTCCAAGGTACTACCAACAGCAGCCTGGCCAGAGCTTCAACTTGATCAAACAAACCACAAAGTTCTACAGGGAGCCCTCTAAGTATCTCTGCTGCCTCTGCACTGGAGGTGAATGTGTACTTCATCTGGAATATGGGTAACTGCACTTTAAGACACTCCCTGTTAAGCTCTGGATATTGGTCTATAATGGCACCATCAAGCTCTCCAGTGAGGAGAGAATTCTCCAGTTCCTCAAGGCTGGTTAGACTATCCTGACCAAAGTGATCTCTGAACTGTGTGTCAACCGTATCAAGAACTTTATAATCCTTAGCTCCACTACAGATTTGGCATATTTGCAGATATGAGCATCTCCTGCACCAGTAAGATGTCTTGGTGGCTGCCTGGAGTGTGGCATTTCAATGGGATCGATATTTAATGAATCAACCATGCCTGTTGCCTTCTCAAACAAGGTTTGGAAGCTTTCCTCATTTTGTTTCCCTTGAAGAGAGGATCTAACACAACTAACAGCAGCCTGCATGGCTGAGATAGTATGTGTTTTCTTCTGAAGATACATCTAGACAATCAAGCTCTACGATGAGTGCTGATACAAGGAAAAGTCCCAACACTGTTTTCCCTTTTCGGAACCTCTCTAGCAGACCATTCGCAGTGGAGGCTGTATTTGATGCACAAGTAGCCATTTCCTCTAAGCTAGCTAAAACTGCCTCATGCCGATTCAGCACAGATGTGATTGCTGGTTTCTGTACAATCCATCTGGTTGCAATTGAGGTTTCAATGTGGTGCTAAAGCCACACTCTGACCTGGCAATCCCTTCAAATATTACTTTGAACTTCCCTGACTGCCCAAACTGAACACCTAATTAATGAACCCAATGTAAAGAGTCTTGAATCAGAGGAGAGGCTGAGCATGCTGCTTGTGTTATCAAGTTGATGCAGTGTGCACTGCAATGTACATAGAGGGCTAGTGGTTGCTGCTTCCTTAGAAGTGCCTGAGCGCCATGATATTTTCCTACCATATTGGACGCTTCATCATAACTCTTCCCTCGCAATCCCGAAAGTGGTAGAATAAGTGTCAACAACACATCAACGGCAATTTTGGCGATGCTCTGGCCTGTTGTTTCAGACACTCCATACAGACCAATTCAATTTTCATGTGGTACGAGGTCATGGTCAATAAACCGTAAACAAATGGACTCTTGTTCATTTCCAGAGATGTTTGTATCATCTATTATGATTGAGAATTGTAGGACTGGAAGGGACCTGATTGTGTTTGCTATGTCTTGAATTGTGGCATTGAATTTTATTCTGTGCTTGGGGGCTAGAATAATCTTGCCTACGCTCTGTCAACTATTTTGCAAGCATGGGATCATCCTCCGACCTCAAAAGTTCACGCTGGTTTCGCTAGACCCTGCCCCCTTTTGAAATTTGAAATATATCAAAATCTGGGCATGATAAGGTAATAATATAGGGACTGAGCTCCAGGTATGAAACCACGCCACAGCTTTTTTTTCCCACAAGTAGCCAAAAGCTCATTTCTACTCTGGACAGGACTCACAGCGGCTTCTCTCTCTCTCACTCACAAAACACACTAGCTCAAGCTGCTGCCGAGCCCCCGTTTGAGCTTATAATGATGCGGCCAGCAAACAGAAAATCACACACTGTCTAAGTACTTACCCACGCCATGTAGGCTATACTCATTTCAGAAAGGCTGTAGGCAATCACACTACATGCAAGCATAGGTGTCAACCCATACGGTTTGCCTGTATAAAATATGGGTTTTCCACCTTTTCGAAAGTATACGGGCGTATAAGGTTATGATACAGGAAATCTAGTCTAATACGTTTTTCCCCCAAAATGTTTTCCCACATAATTTAGTCGCAGCAATCACATTATTTCTCCCTCTCTGCTATATTCTCTCGATTTCTGAGGCCGTGGGAAAAGCAAGTAGCGGAGACCTATGATCTAAAAATGCACTTTATGACAACGAACGACAAAGACACAGTAGCCCACATACCTAACAACTATCTAATGGTAATTATAGCGAACAGTTAAATGGTTATGACTGGACAATGTTTATGTTTATGCAATTTTGACCGAAATTAGATAGCTTAATGTTCCGTGACGTTTTAATGTGGTGGCTATGACTCAATTTAGCGAAGTTACAAGTTTCATTGTAAATTAATTAATGGCTAACTTAGCAGTCTTTAACAACGTTAACTGTTAGGCTACTAAAAAATTATCCAAATTAAGATGAGAGCTAACCATACGTTAATGCTGATGTTGCTTAATTAGGCTATCAAAGCTGTTATGTAGGCTAGTAAGACAGAGAAACTACATTAAAAGTGCCAGAAGCTCATGCAACACGACTCATGCATAATTTAGGAAATTGTGGTAGGCTATCTATCTATGTATTTCTCCTGCACTCGGTTGTAAGTGTGTGGGGTGTCTCAGTGACTGTTTAACTGTTTTAGAATGAGCACCTTGCTGAATTTGTATGTACACAGTCATTATGTGAAAAGCTAAATTCAGGAATTAAATTTAAACTTCAATCAGACAAATAACTGGTGGCTAATGTTTTTAATAGATAATGGCAGGCATGAAAATAAGGGCAGTTGTGCAAGATATCAACAATATTGGTTTCCATTTCAAAAGTGACTTCATTAACCAACAAAATGTAAATAACTGCTTTCTTCCAGTCAGCAGTGCAGCTCACACTGAACGGTGTCGTGCAGCGCGAGTAATAGTTTGTTTACAAAAAATATTTGTTTTGTTTTAACATAAAAATACAGGAAATATCCACACCGTGCATGCAACGCAGAGAGTAGCTCTTCACGACCCTGTCAGATATGCAGTTTTCATATGCTTTATACTATATATATATATTTTAAATAAACTAGCTAGCTACTTGCTAGACTGAAAAACGAACTATAAAAAAACGGGACAAGCTATCAAACTATAAAAAAATATATACCAAAAATAAATAGGCTACTATAACTAGAATATTCAAAAAAAGCTAAACTGTAAGCTAGCTATATCGCTCGCTCACTCACTCTCTCCATCTCCTCTCCACGCAGATCAACCGTTGCGTTGAGATTCGCTTTTATAGCTGGGGCGTAGCTCGCCCCCGCTCCAAAACTTCAGGGCGTAGCCACCGAACTATCAGTGGGCGTAGCTGTACAGATTTCTATTTCGTCACCGGGAGGAATACGTCAGCTGAAGGAAATTCCTGGCCAATCACGGATTGAACGTGCAGTACCAAACGTTTTACCACAAGAGACTTTAGAGCCAGATTCGTAAAGTTTACGTTTTTTTGCGCTGACTGCAGTAATTTGTCAAGATTTGGACCAGGATCAATCAGTAATACTTAGAGAAAAAACCAAATGTATTAGTTTTCATCGAAAATAATTTGTTTTAGTGCTTTGTTACCCTTTGAGGCTTGGCCTTGTCTTGCCAAATACTGCACTGTTGCAACAACTTTCAGTAGACAATGCCTTGCCTCCTCCTGTTGTTTTCCCCAAGCACTGCATAATTGTGTGTCTGCAGTTAGATTTTTGCACACTCACCATAACAGCGTGGCAATGAGCCTTACTACTTGCGTAGAATGAAAATTTCTCGAGAGCCTTCTTCCAGTTCCTAAAGCCTAAATTGATAAAAAAAACAGTCTGCTTTTTTGGCAAAGGGTGACTTCCTTTTTGAAAATGCTTTGTGACAATGAAAGCACAAACCCCCTTTTACTGAGGGACTATAATGCAACCATGGAAAATCAACGAACCACCTCTCTTGAAAGCACAACGTCTTGTTAGACAGTCTCTGAACTTCAATGAATTTGTGGTGTGGTTGATAGGGGTTTACATCCGACTCGACTTCTTTCATTGGTCTGTCCCTTTCATTGTCGCTGAGATGTGGCTGAATCTCTTAAGACAAATGTATTAAAAAACTACCCATCTATACACACACACATGTCCACACATAGGTCATATAGGTCATTAGCTAATTAGGTAAATTAGCCAAATAACAAGCTAGCTACTCAACATATCTTGATGAGGGCTAAACCTAACATTTTAGGTTACACAACATACACGCTTCGGTATACTTGGTATTTATGTCAATATTTAAAAATTATGTGTGAGGTTATTTATTATTGTGTTGCTCAATTCAAATGAAACTTACTTCCACCAAAGTCATTTTTTTGGGCCTACAATCATTGTACAACATCATGGACAACTATGCAACTTAATTTCTTCCTGTCACTTTGCCTCTAAGCTAAAGTAATACCTGCTGCATGTGATCTGAATGTGCCATGGACCTTTCATTGCTGCTGACCTGTGGCTGAGGCTCCTAGGACAAATGTATCACAAAATTACCTCATATAAAATTATCTTCACAAGTTAGCTAAACGCATGAATTGAGGGCACTCAATCTAACTCAAAATCTCTCTGCTTGCTGCTTACCTCTTCGTCTCCTCTCCCTCTTTCTGTTTTTCTCATTTTTGCCATCCCAAAATATTGTAGCAAACTCATCTAACCATAAAAAAAGATAAAAACTACATTTGAAATGGTGTGGCAGACAGTTATCATTGCCATAAAAAATCCCCTACTTGTCATGTCAATCTGTTACCACAGCGACACAAACTTGCCTGGAAGAGGACCCAAGTTTATTTTGCCCCCACACACGAGGATGGTAAAAGAGGCAAAAAATCCCCAAGGATCACTGTTTGCGAATTACAGAGGAAAGTAGCATCTTGGGGTCATCAAGTCTCCAAAACTACCATTTGATGTCACCTCCATGGCAACAAATTATCTGGAAGGCATGCCAGAAAAAAGCCTTTTCTGTCATTTCACCACAAACGTAAGCGCCTGGAGTTTGATAAACGCTACTGGAACTTTGACTGGAACCGTGTTCTAAGGTCAGATGAAACGAAAATTTAGATATTTGGCAACCAACACTCAAGGTGGGTTTTGCGTAAAAAGAAGGATGGCTATACCAAAAATAACCTGATCCCCACTGTTAAGTATGGTGGAGGTTCCGTGATGTTGTGGGGCTGTTTTTCCTCCAAAGGCCCTGGGACCCTTTTTAGGGTACATGGCATCATGAAATACCAAGAAATTTTAAATCTGAATCTAGCTGCCAGGAAACTAAAACTGGGTCATCGTTGGATCTTCCAGCAGGACAGTGATCCTAAGCATACATCCAAATCAACACAAAAATGGTTAACTGAACACAAAATCAAGCTTCTGCCATGGCCATCTCAGTCCCCTGACCTAAACCCCATTGAAAACCTGTGGGCTGAGCTGAAGAGGAGAGTGCACAAGAGAGGAACTAGGACTCTGGATGATCGGGAGACATTCTGTAAAGAGGAATGGTCTCAGATTCCTTGCTTTGTATTCTACAACCTTATTAAATGTTATGGGAGAAAACTCACTTTTATTGGCAAAGGGAGGTTGTTCAAAGTATTAAATGCAGGGGTGCCAATAATTGTGGCACATGTGGTTTTGTTAAACATAATTATTTCTAATGAAAAAAAAAGATTTTGCTGCTGTGTTCAGAAGAGGTTTGCTGGTCAGCCTTGCAGTTTTAAGTTGCAGTTTTGTACCGATATAAATATTCAATAAAAGTTTGAACATGTTTGTTAGGTTGCATAATGTTCTATCCTTCTTGTCTAACACTGAAATAAGGTAAGAGATTGAACAGCCTACTCGGCAACATCTTCACATTCACGTAAGGTAGGGCTATATGGATTTTGTGTGCCCTGTATGCAACATTCATGTCCTTTACCAGTCACATACCTGTTTAACCTGTTTGTGCATGCCCCCTAGTGGCAGAGACGCACGCGTCTTCTACTTTTATGACACGTCATAAATACGTTGCTCGTGATATTCAAGTTACGAAAATATGGATATTACCATATTTATCACCATAACCCGCATATGATCATAATCAGTACTTAATATCCTATCAGCGTGCGAAATATCACGTTTCTATCTGCCACCATTAGCTTGTAATTCATGAACGTAGCATGCTATGCTGCTACACTGTAGCTACTACTACATCTACAATGGACCCGACCACATGTAAGATAGCAGACATTTAAACACATTTGCAAGTTAATTAAAGTTTTTATTTCATCACCAAAAAATCGTTTACTATCACAGCAGCAAGAAACACCTTCCAAGATTCTGAATACATACAAGTAAAACTGTCAACATGCTTACTCACTCCACAGGAAAAAAAACGAGTGATGTTTGCTCGTCACCACATAACTTTCTTTTGCGATAAAAAGCTCCGGTAAAATATTAAATAAACTCGTAACCTTACCTCTGGTTATAAAGATTAAGATGTCCCATGCAAGAATCTGAGGTTATTTTTTGCCTTGGTTGGCCCGTTTTTAACATTTAAGCCTTTTCTCAACATGTGTCCATACTCTAAAATGGCCGTGCGCAAATGATCGCATTTCAAAGAAGCCCTGGTCAATCCTTCAAACGAACTTTATTTCGATTGACACTTATTTCGTCCAATAGAGTACATCCTAAGCTTTCTAAAACGGTATGGCATTCCCATACGTGAATTTAACTCGCCGATGGCTATCCACGCGTAACGCAGCCCTTTGTTGAAAACACCCGGAAGCCATTTTAGATCACAATTCGTGTGTTACGCATGGATAGCGATCAGCTAGTTAAATCTACCTTTGGCAATTCCGTACCATTTCAGAAAGCTTAGGATGTATATATATATATATATATATATGATGGCGAAAAAATATATGTCCCTGTCGGATGTAGTGGAGGAGATTTTTAGTTCGTTTTTTAGTTTTTAGTTCGTCGGAGGGATAGAGTGAAAGTGGATCTGAGGCTGAAAGCATAGACTGTTGTCGAAAATGCTTTTGCACAGGGCGAAGATGTATGTGGCTGTTGACATGTAAGTATTAACTTAAAAATAACTTTATTTGTGCATCGGTTGAATTTTAGTCACAGTAGTCATGTAAAACATAGCATTTATTATCAAATTTCTTGTGGCTAAATGGTAGCATAAGTCATATCATGTATTGTATAATAAGAATGCCTGTTGATACATAGCTTAGCCATGCATTGGCATGCATGAATTTTAGTCACCGTAGTCATGTAAAATAGAGCATTTATTATCTAATTTCTTGTGGCTAAATGGTAGCATAAGTCATATCATGTATTGTATAATAAGAATGCCTGTTGATACATAGCTTAGCCATGCATTGGCATGCATGAATTTTAGTCACCGTAGTCATGTAAAATAGAGCATTTATTATCTAATTTCTTGTGGCTAAATGGTAGCATAAGTCATATCATGTATTGTATAATAAGTAGGCCTGTTGATACATAGCTTAGCCATGCATTAGCATGCATGGGCCATAAACTAACTTATGACATTGTTGCTGGTTGTGAATGGCAATCCAGTGTCACTGGTTAGTATTGATTTTTGTGATATTTGTAAGACTAAAGTAACAACTTAATTTAGAAAAGAATTACAAAAAGTAATTATTTTTGTAATTCTAATACATTTTTGTAATTCTTAAAGGGTAAAATGTATATTGTAAGAAGGGTAGGTACACATTTTCAGTCAAATGACTTATTATTATTGAATTATATCTTTCTACACACCTCTTTGTAAAGAAAATGTTAATGACCGAAATAAAGTAAACTAACTTAATTTTTTTGGAAAAGCCTAGCATTTTTATTTTTGATTTCACAACATAGTACACTATGTGGCTCTTATTGTGCACTTTTTTTATTTTGCTTTCTTTTCAATAATTCAGGGCAGAAATCTGCTCCTGATCCCTGCAGGACTCTGGTCACGAGGTCAAGGAGGCCCTGCTGTACCTGCTCACCGCAAGGAGCCCGAGTCTGAGGACGGATGGCACGACATGGCGGATGAGGATGAAGAGCCTCATCAGTTCCCCTTCTGCCCCCAGAGGACCCCAGGAGTGCAGCTAGACCTTCAGCAGGCCTACAGTAGGGATGTTCCTAACAACTAATTTCCCTGACGTTGAAACGGAAGTTTAAATTTAGACTAGTCGACTAATCTAAAAGTAAGAAAACACTCATAAAACAGTCAAAATTGAGCACAATTTAATCTATAAGGTTAAACATTGTCCGGAAAAATATTGCGTATATTATAAGAGCCATTTGAAACCGTTAATCACTTTCTGATCGACGTGACATTAGATTAGTTTTATTGGGCTATTCAACAACGCGGTAGGCCTACTTACTCTTTCCACCTCGCTGGTTTAACTTGCAGGGCAAACAGGCTAATCCGTTCAGTTTTTTTCCTTAGTTAAAAAAAAATAATAATTTAATCCAGCGTTGTTAACATTAGTATCGGATGCTCGTTTTTTTATAAAGCAACATTTGACCAGGAAAACATGAAATTTCAGTGCAAATTTTGTCAATATGTAATTTAAATGTGTACATTAATAAAATAATAAGTTTAACCGACTAGTATTTCTGGTGCCGACTAGCGAGGGTAGCAACGTTTAATCGACTAGTCGACTAAACACGCAGATCCCTAGCCTACAGCCCCCTGGATCTCTTTCGGCTGTTCTTCAGCACACGTCCTCAAGCTCCTCTGTGACAACACAAATGGCAACGCAGCCCGTAAACATGCTCAGGGACTGCATACACCATGGTCTGATGTGGATGCTGAGGACATGCAAAAATATCTGTCCATCGTCCTGTACCTGGGTCTTGTCAAGACATCTGCTGCCCGTGACCTATGGAGGAAGGACCGGCTTCACAAGCACCCCTTTCCCTGCAGTGTGATGCCGGGCTACAGGTATGAGGCCATTTGTGCATTCCTCCACATGAGCGACACAACAGCAGATGCCATCAATGACCAGCTGAAAGGCCAAGCAGGTTATTATGGCCTGTTTCGCCTGAAGCCTTTGCATGACCAGATCCTGATTGCATGCAGGGCTTACTACCACCCTCATCGGAACCTGGCCATTGATGAACGCATGGTAGCCTCAAAAGCTTGGCATGGGATGAAACAATACTTGAAGGACAAGCCAACAAAGTGGGGCTTCAAGTTATTTGTCCTGGCTGACAGCAAGACGGGCTACACATCAGTGACTTCAGTGTGTACCAGGGGAAAGAAATACATTTCTGGAACCATAAACTGAACTGGAGCTAATAAATGTATCACCCTCTGAATGTGAAGTGATTGTAATGATCCTACTACCTCAAAGAACATAATAAAATGCTTCATATGGACAAAAAAAGCATTGTATTCATTTTCGGAGAGGTTTTTGGACCCCTATATATCAAAACCCAAATTATTTGGAAAAAAATGAAAATTTCCTCATTTAGTTGATACAAACATGTGTTTTATGAGTCAGAATACTTTATCTGTTGAAAAAAGCTGATTATCTCTTGATTTACTGTGATGCACATTTTATCCATTTGGATAGATTTGGACACCCTAAGGGACACCAGGATACACTGTTTACAAATTAGCTTATGGAACCTGAGCAGATTGACATATCCCCCTAAAATTCTGTACACATGTTGACAAGTGGTGTGTGCACCAGGACAGTAAAATATGACCTGTTTTACATCTTTTCCTTTCAGAAGTGTACTGTAAACTAAGAATGACAACCTCGTTTTTGTTTTTTTTGCAAAGAGTTTGTGCATTTACAGCCCATAATCTATATGAAGATTATGAAATTTTATTATTTTAATCTAAGACACACAAAGGTACAGGGGTCTTCTCCAATTTAAGCCATTAAACAAGTGTGTGTGGTGAGCACAACTGTAGTTATAAAGGCTTAAACAGAACAGTGCAAAACAGGCGAAAATTGGCCCAAATTTGCTTCTGCACTAACAGGTTAAGTGATGAACTGCACTACTTGTGGTTGTTTTTAGAGATTGTAGGGACGTTTTATACTCGTGCTACAAGTTGTTAGCCTGTGCTACTGTTGTGTTTGAGAATAACTAAGTCCACACAGTTGTAAACTTTTAACGTGTTTATTTGTCAAGTGCCTTTCGCTCTCCCAACACACTCACACCTCACGTAAACCACAACTGACGCACCGAACGTGACGTCGTAAACCAAGTAAATAAAGTGCTGCACTGTCGTACATAACATTTCCCCCCCCCCCCCCCGTTCAAAACCCCAAGCAGCTAAGTAACAGTCTCTCTCCAAACAGGAGTAGGGCCTGCAGGCTTATGTGTGAAACATAGTAACATAATCCTGGAGGTGTGAAGGACAAGCTCGTTCCCGTTGTGGCCTGTCGACCCCCACCATGGGCTGTGGCCCTGCGAGAGAGCCAGGGTGAGGTGGAGGAGGATGAGGAAGAGGAACAGCAGGCAGAGGCTGAGTGGGTGGAGGGCACATAGGCAGTGGCTGCGGTGGAGCCTGGGACGCTCTAGCTGCCCTTGGCAGTACAGGTCTCGGGGGCCTTGAGACAGTTCCATCCGTCTCAGCTGCACCAGCTGCTGGTGGCAGTGTGGCCATGGCAGGCCCAGGAGGAGTAGGCACCCTCCACAGTCGACTGGCGTGCCAGCGGGATCCGTTGCTCAGCAGGAACGTGGCTGGCCCCAGCTGACGTGTCACCTGAAGGGGCTGAGACCAGAAAGATGCCATCTTGTTTTCTCGCTGGGGCCTACGGGCCCGAACCCAGTCAGACACCTGGATGGTGGTGGCCTTGATCCTATGTTTCTTGTCGAAGCGCCGTTTCATCTCCCCCTGATGTTTAGCCACTGCTGCTTGAGCAGCCTCTCGGGCGCTGCCTGCTGCAGGTGCCACTGCATCCCGGGACCTGAGCCTGTCCAGTGGCAAGTCCATCTCGCGGCCAAGCATGAGGGATGCCGGAGAGGCCTGTGTTGTTGTGTGCTGACTAGCTCTGTAGTGCAACAGTGTTTGGTTAAGTGCGGCCTGGAATGTGCACCCCTGGAACAGATGCGCTCGGATCCCATTTTTTAAGCTTTGATTGAAGCGTTCCACCCCCCCATTAGCCTGAGGGTGGAAGTATGCCGTGCGGATGTGCTTGATCCCCTTGGTGCGGAGGAATTCAGAGAACTCTGCTGAGATGAACTGGGGCCCATTATCCGTGGTAATGGTGAGTGGCAAACCCCATCTTGCAAACAGGCAATCCAGGATGTCGATGATGACCCGTGTTGTGACCGTTCCTGCTGGGACCACTTCAGGCCATTTGGAATGGAGGTCGTATGCTACCACCAGAAAGCGCTGGTGGTGCGGGACCCCTCGGCCATGGATCTCTCCACAGATGTCCAGCTGGAGATGCTCCCATGGGCGGGGTGGCCATGGGGCAGGCTGCAGGGGTGTTGAGGCTGGCAACCCACTTTTCCCGCTGAGGAGACACGGCGCGCAGTCCTTGACCATGGACTCAATGTCGCGGTCGATGCCTGGCCACCACGCCAGGTCGCGGAATCGTTGCTTGACCTTCACTATGCCTAAATGACCCTCGTGCGCCATGAACATGACACACGCATGCAGGCCACTTGGGACCACAGTGCAGAGGCCCCTGTAGACACAGACATCCCCCCAGCACGAGAGTTCGTGCCATACTCTAGCGAACGGGGCCAGATCCTCCGGCACCCGTGATGGCCATCCGGTGCATATGTAGGTGTGCAGGGTGGATAGCAGGGGGTCCTGTTCTGATTCCCGCTGCAGTTCCTCCAGTGACACCGCTGTCTGCAGGGGCCCATGCAGCATCTGGATGAGCTCTGGCTCTGTGTCATCATCAGCAGAGACAGTTGGGGTGGGGGCCTCGATCGACCGGGAGAGGAGGTCAGCCACTACGTTGTCCCTCCCCGGGGTGAACTTGAGCTGGTAGTCATACTGCCTGAGCCACCCCCCCCAACTGTGCAGACGGAGGGGCCTGTGACCACTGCCTGAGGCAGACAGCAGTGTGGTGAGGACCTGGTGGTCCGTACGGAGGGTAAACCGCCGGCCGTACAGATAGAGGTGCCACCTCTCACATGCCCAGACACAGGCTAGGGCTTCGCGTTCGCCGACTGAATACCTCTGCTCAGTGGGGTTAAGGGCCCTGGAGGCGAAGGCCACTGGCCGCTCAATGCCGTCCTGCACCTGTGAGAGGACGGCTCCCTCCGCCCCGGCTGATGCGTCACTGGTGACGAGGGTAGGGCTGGACGGGTGAAAGTGAGCCAGGACGGGGGGTGCGGTTAGCTGGATCTTCAGCGAGTGGAACGCCCTCGAGCATGCTGCAGTCCAATTCCATGGCTCCTCCTTCTTGAGGAGCTGGCGTAGGGGAGCTGTGGTCTGAGAGTACTGGGGCAGAAACCGGAGGTCATGCCCAGGAATGAGGCTACCTGGGAGGCAGAGGTGGGCTCCGGGATCTGGTGTATGGCGTCGACATTGGACAGGAGAGGTGCGCAGGTCCACACAGACTCTCAACCCCCCTGACTTCTTCTTTGCGATTACCAGGTTCGAAATCCAGGGGGCGGCGTTGACCGGCTTGATGATGCCTGCCTCCAGCAGCGTGTCGAGTTCCTTTGTGACATCATACCTCAGAGTGAGAGGAATCCGGCGCAGGGGCTGCATGACTGGTGACACCTCCACATTCACCAGGGGTCTATGCGTGAAGGCTGTGAGGCAGCACAGTCCATCGAACAGCGCTGGCCATTTCTGCTCCCAGGTGGAGGTGACGTGTTGAATGGCCGACCCACTGTTGTCGTGCAGTGTGAATCCCAAGCCTGTGAACAGGTCGAGGCCCAGCAGGTTGGCACCCCGCTTAGCGATGTGGAATGGGAACGCAGGCATGTGCTTAGATCCATAGTGCACTGGTACCTGGAGGATGCCCACGATCTCTATCTTAGAGCTATCATATCCACACAGATGAGTGGAGAGCTGCTGCAATGGCAGGTGGGCAAAGAACTTGTTGTAGGTGCTGAGATTGAGAAGAGACGCAGCCGCGCCTGTATCCAGCAGCAAGAGAAGGCTCACATCTCCCAGCTGCACTGTGCATGTCTTAAAGCGCACGTGGTTTGTAGACACGGTTCTGATCTCAGTACAGTCGCTGCGGGCTGACGGGGGTCTGGACTGTGGGGGATGAGCAGCAGGTGTAGATCTGCACACTTTAGCAAAGTGATTGGGCTTCAAACAGTTCCTGCATGTCTGCCCTCGAGCTGGGCAGTTTGGAGCCCGTGTAGTATGAGAGCTAGCCCCACAGTTACTACAGCTGTCATAGCTACGTCTGTTCCCCTGTCTGCGGGCTTGCTGCACTGGGAATCCCGCATCTGTGTCCTCTTGGCTATCCTGGTCGGCAGGCTGGAGCTGTTGTGCGAGTGAGGCCGTGGGGGCGGAGTGAGAGCGCGAGCTGGCAGTCAGCATGCTAGAGCACTCTAACGCGGATTCCACTTGCATGGCTTTAGCTAAAGCGTCATCTAGTGTTAGCTCATCTGGCTCCAACAGTAGCTTCTCTCCCGTAGTTGCATTTCCTCGCCAGATCCCTGAGATCAGTGACGTAGCTGAGGACGGACTCACTGGGTTGTTGATGCCGTTTTCGTAGCTTGTACCGCCGGAGAAGCACCCGTTGTTTGCCGGCAAAGTGATTCGTTAAGAGAGCGACAGCTTCCTCGTAGGTCTCAGCGCAGCCGAGGGCTCTGAATATCCTCTGACCCTCCGTACCGAGACAATGACAGAGCAGCACTGTCTTCCGCTTGTGAGAAATGTCAGTGAAGTCCATGGCATCTAGGTAAAGGATAAGGTCATCCAGCCATCCCACCCACGGAATCGGAGGCTCGCCGGGCACAGACAAGAAAGGTGCTGGCGGTGGCAAGGTAAATTCAGCCATCTTCTCGTCACCAATGTTGTGTTTGAGAATAACTGTAAGTCCACACAGTTGTAAACTTTTAACGTGTTTATTTGTCAAGTGCCTTTCGCTCTCCAAACACACTCACACCTCACGTAAACCACAACTGACGCACCGAACGTGACGTCGTAAACCAAGTAAATAAAGTGCTGCACTGTCATACATAACAGCTACAAAACTATCAACCTCTGTAGCACCAGTGCTATGTGCAAAAAAAAGTTAACGTACAGCCCTGAGTTATGCCGTCAGCTTGAGGATAGTTCAAATTAAACTGCACGAGAGAGTCTCTTAGTCTTATTCTGCGGTGGAGAGGTCACAGCCTCAAGGGTTGGGTAAGTAACGTTAGCTTATTAATACTATGTTTCTTCTACCATAAAAAAGTATAATATCCAGTATGAATTTTCTTGTCAGATTAAGTGACCACCAATTCTTTGACTTTCTGTAAATAGGCCTCCTGTTAGCAAAATTAACCTGTATGTTGTCTTAACGGTAGCCTATACGTTAACTAACGCTAACGTTAGGTTAATGTTACCTGTTCCTGAGGTAAAAGTTAACGTTAGCGAGCTAACTTAGACTACACAGCCTATATATAGGGAAATAAATCTACGCCGCTTAGACTACCCTGCTCCTGTCCTAGCTATTATTGACTGTAACTGGCTAGCCAACGTTAGATAATGATGATTAACTAACATCTGCTAGCTGGAACGGAATGAATCCAGCAAACTGGCTTCGCGCTAACATACACAAATTACATAGTAACATTAACATTAGCTAGTATAACTTTAGTATAGTTTACATAGATTCATTTGAGAGGTGTTCCATAATCTAGACTAATGCTGCGTTCTCACATCGAGCAACTGGTCGATGAGTCGGTCAATTCTACTAGGCTGGGGGCGGGGCAAGAGCTTCCCGTTGTGTCATCCAAGTCAGTTTGTGCAGCTACAATTTTTTGATAAAGAGAAACAACGGCAGTAGCCGACGTATAACAAAGACATATTTGCTATGCATCCTATTCTTTATAGTTATGTCATGACACTGATAATTATGTGTTCTCGCTAGCAAGCGATAGGCTAGCCTATATCTATCTTCGTCGCGAGCTAGCGATCTTTATCTATCTAGATACATAAACATCGAACAAAAAGTTTGGAAATTTGTGTTTAGTAGATTATTTCTCTGTTGTAACAATGCTTCTTGGCAATAAATTTTATACCGTTGGAAAGCCTGTTTATTTCCCTTTTAAGTGGTGCCCCATTTGTAAGGAACATGTATTTGTGGGATGAGCAGCACAGCTGAGTATGTGGGTTGCGCCCATGTAAAATTTGCCAAATCTTCTCTGCCAATGCCAAACAGCTTATTCTGCTGTTGCTAGTGACTCTTGTTTGGTGTTGTTTGGTGGATTGGATGATTGAAGTCTATCAGTAACAAGGAAGAAACAAGACATATTGGCAATTTTACAATTTATTAATTTAACAAACAGTCAGGAGCATCAGTAGCATGTGGAAGAACCATACACAGCCACAACAGCCTGGCACCTCCTCCTCATGCTGGTCACCAGCGTGGTCACACACTGCTGTGGGATGGCATTCCACTCCTCAACCAGGATTTGTCGCAAGTCAGCCAACGTGGTTGTGTTGGTCACTCTAGCACGAACAGCACGCCCAAGCTGATCCCACAAGTGTTCAATTGGGTTGAGGTCAGGACTGTTGGCAGGCCATTCCATTCTCTCTACTCCCAAATTCTGGAGGTAGTCTCTGATAAACCCCGCTCTGTGGGGGCGAGCGTTGTCATCTTGGAGGATGGAGTTCGGTCCCAGACTGTGGAGATATGGGATTGCCACTGGTTGCAGAATCTCATCTCGATATCTCTCTGCATTGAGATTGCCTCCAATGATGACAAGCCTCGTTTTTCCAGTGATGGAGATGCCGCCCCACACCATCACACTGCCTCCACCAAAAGGTTTTACTCTATCGGTGCAGCAATCAGCATAGCGTTCTCCCCGTCTTCTCCACACTTTGACCCTACGATCCAACTTCCGTAGGCAGAATCTGGACTCATCGCTGAACATAACGTTCCTCCACATGTTCAGGTTCCAGTGCAGGTGTTGCCGACACCAGCGCAAACGGGCCTGACGGTGAAGGGCAGTCATGGCAGGCCTCCAGGCAGCCCTATGAGCCCGGAGATTGACTGCGTGCAGTCTGTTCCGGATTGTCTGGGCCGAGAGCCGTGTGCCATATCGTCCTGCAAACCTTGACTGCAAATGTGTAGAAGACAGCCTACGGTTCCTAAGTGCTGAAAGGGTGAGGAACCGGTCTTCTTGGGGTGTCGTCTTCTTGGGACGCCCACTTCACGGTCTGTCTCTGACATCCCCCGTTTCATGGAACTTGGCCTTCAGTTTGGAGATGGTACTAGGGCTCACTCCAAATAATGCCGCAACTTGCTTTTGCGGAACACCAGCTTGAAGTTGCCCTATTGCACAGGCCTTATCGAGATCAGACAAATGTGGCATGCCGATTCTTGGAGCAGACACCAATTGACCACTGTAGCAGGGCCCATGCTCACAGGTGCTGCCAATCAGGTGCCAATCAGGCACCTGATTGTCAGCACCTGGGGGTACCAGAAGCTCAAAACAAGAGTCAATAGCAACAGCAGAATAAGCTGTTTGGCATTGGCAGAGAAGATTTGGCAAATTTTTCATGGGCGCAACCCACATACTCAGCTGTGCTGCTCATCCCACAAATGCATGTTCCTTACAAATGGGGAACCATTTAAAAGGGAAATAAACAGGCTTTCCAACGGTATAAAATGTATTGCCAAGAAGCATTGTTACAACAGAGAAATAATCTACCAAACACAAATTTCCAAACTTTTTGTTCGATGTTTAGATAGATTTATGTATAAAACTCAACATGTAGTTTGGGCTCAATGTGATATTGGTAAAACAGCCACATATATCCTTTAAGGTTATGTTATACATTGAACAGGACGTGGTAGGCTTGGACCATTATTATTAGCTGCAATTTGAGTGAAATCGGGTGGAACAATTATTCACAAATGGTTTTGTGTTGGTTGGAGAAATATTAAGCGTGTAACTCTGATTGGCTGTTACGGCCAATGTTCGCTCAAAAGTAAAACTGCGGGCAACATTTATTGGCCGATTTTGGTCGGTCAGTTGCCTAGTTGCTGAGGTTGCTGACCGTCGCTCAGCTTCATAAAAAATGAATGGACTTCCGGCGACTGGGTGACCGAAGTTGCTCAACGTGAGAACGCAGCGTAAGTGCTACCTCAGCAAATTCCACAATTTAAAACAACACTTCAAAAAACCCATTTTGATGAGTTTAAAAGTACTGATTTATACTAAACTATCACAATACCATTACCTTATGTAATAAACAAATGTCGTCGTTTGATTTAGCAAATCTCTGATAAAAACAATCATTTAAAAAAAACCCACTGTCCCACTGTTAATTTCAGATCAGTTATAAAATAGTAAATTATTGCCAAAACCTTTTTGAATAATAGAGGTAATTGTCTCCATTGCACAATGCTGTATGCTTAATTAAAAACAACAAAAAAGGTGTCATAATTGATATACAGGTGCAGCTCAAAAAATTTGAATATCGTGAAAAAGTTCAATATTTTTTCTCATATATATATTATATAGATTCATTACACATAGAGTGAAATATTTCAAGCCTTTATTTCTTGTAATTTTGATGATTATGGCTTACAGCTAATGAAACCCAAAATTCAGTGTCTCAGAAAATTAGAATATTTTGCTTTAACATATTTTTAAAGTATCATATTTAATATTTGGTCGCATATCCTTTGCATGCTGTTACTTCCTGAAGTCTGTGACCAATCAACATCAAAAGACTCTCGATATCTTATTTTCAGGTACTGTTACAAGCGATACTATAACCTCTCTGCATTTGAACTGATCTCTATGGGAATTTGGGGGTGAGACTAGATTCAGCTGTAAATTACACTGGTACAGTATGGAACACATGGCTGGCTAAATGGCTGTAAGTCATCAAGGGTCTGAGCTATCGAACGAGCCCCAAACCATCACTCTGTTGCCAGATATGGAGTAGATGTGGATGGATCACTGCAAGGGTTATTTCTCCTGACTCATTTTCCTATAGAACTCTATGGGGAAAAAAGTCAGGAGAAACAACCCTTAAAGGGATCCATCCACATCTACTCCATATCTGGCCGCAGAGTGATGGTTTGGGGCTTGTTTGATACCTTAGACCCTTGATGACGTACAGCCATTTCACCAGTCATGTGTTCCATACTGTACCAGCGTAATTTACAGCTGAATCTAGTCTTACCCCCCAATTCCCATAGAGATCAGTTCAAATGCAGAGAGGTTATAGTATCGCTTGTAACAGTATTGCTGGAGTTGCCCACCCCTGCTCTAGCCCATGAGATATTTCTTTTGTGAATCAGGTCTGCTAAATCTTCAGAAAACCAAGGATTATCACGTCCTTTAATTCTATATTTCTTAAAAGGTGCATGCTTATTGGTTATTTTCAAAAAACTCATTTTGAAAAAAGCTCCAAGCAGTCTCAAAGTCCGCAATCAACATTATCCTGTGTAAATCACAGTTATTTAAATCTTGAAGAAAAGCTTGTTCATTGAAATTTCAAAAATGTATTTTGATAATTACACGTGGTTTCGTCCTGGGCATATTTGTATCTCTTACACACACAATTGCACAATGGTCACTACATCATTTGAAAAAACGCCTGTTGAAGTATATTTGTGTGGAACATTCATTAATATAACATCAAGTAATGAAGATTTGTGCAGTGATTTAATATTCGGTCTTGTGGCTTCATTTATTAGCTGCACAATATGTAATTTATCACAGGCACTTCTGAAGTTGACAGATGCGGACAATAACCAATTGCAGTTTAGAATAAACTCAGAATATGATAACAGTATATCCAGTAATGAGGAGAGGGTTTCTTTAGCAGCAGAGGGTGGTCTGTAGCATCCTACAACTGTCAAATCAAAGCCAGCATGTAAATTTACATTCAGAGCAAGAAGCTCTAATTGTTTGGGCCTAGAGAGGGAAAGTGACACTGCAGAGCTGAGTTTTGTTTTAACGTAAATAGCAATCCCTCCTTTTTTAGGCCGATCCGCGCGATATACATTATAGCCAGCAATGTGAATATCATTGTCCGACATTGATTTATTTAGCCACGTTTTGGAAATAACTAAAATGTCAGGATCCGATGAGTGGGCCCGTATAAAATCAATCTTAGAAACAAGGTTTCTCACATTTAAGTGTAGAAAACCCAGCCCTGTTCTTAATTAAAAATCGGCAGGAGTAGCTATAGCTACCATTTATCGCTACCTCAGGCCCATGATTGGGTTTAATATTTCCAGAGATTAGAAGCAAAAGGATGATCAAGAATCTATTTTTAAACTTTGAAAATGACGTTCCCGAATTATTTGTGGGAGACGCCGAATAACTAGCTACACTCAAAGAAAATGCTGGGTTAAAAAACAACCCAATTTTGACACACGGCTGGATCACTATGGGATCAGAACACACGTTGGGTTGATTTGACCCAACTGCTGGGTTTGACTATTTTAAAGGTATACTATGTAGTTTCAGAACACCAGATGGTGATATAGAGCACATAGGAGAAAAAGGCTCCCCGAAAATTGCTTATAACGTGTTCTTCTCAGACACGCACGACGATGCACGAGCATTGTGGTGACGTTTCACACATATTTTCCCTGACCGTGGACCGTTCCCTGACTATTCAATTCAATTTGCTTTATTGGCATGACAAGACATTGCATCTGTATTGCTAAAGCATACTGCATTAAAACAGTCGAAGACATACATTACATTACATTACAGTCATTTAGCAGACGCTTTTATCCAAAGCGACGTACAGTAAGTGCATATAGAAAGGTCATCGAAGTAACTACAGAACAGATAAGAAAGCACATTATTTCCATACAGTATCAGCTATCCCTAGTAACGAACACAATGCAGTTCACAGTGAACTGGGTAAATCAGTAAATCAATCTACTACAATTCTATTCTAAATAGTATAAACTTGAATACACAGTTCAACAAGAAGACATACCATGAGGTCCTAGATAAGTATTAGTCCAGGTGGAGCCTGAAAAGGTGTGTTTTCAGGCCACGACGGAAAGCAGGCAGGGTTGGTATTGAGCGTAGGGGAATGGGAAGTTCGTTCCACCACTGGGGAGCTAGGGTGGAAAAGCTCCGCAGTCGGGAGGAGCGAGCGCCATTGACACAGAGGGGGGGAAGTGCGAGGCGCCCTGCTGTAGATGAGCGAAGTGGTCGAGCAGGAACATAGGTCTGGATCAGGTCCTGGAGGTAGACGGGGCCTGTCCTATTAGCTGCAGTGTGGGCCAGTGTCAGAACTTTAGGACCACCCCCAGGTTCTTTGCAGAGCGGGAGGCAGCCACCACGGTCCCATCAACGGTGATGGAGAGGTCAAGTAGCGGGGAGGTTTTGTATGGCATGAAGAGGAGCTCTGTCTTGTCGAGGTTGAGCTTCAGGTGATGGGTAGTCATCCACTCAGAGATGTCGGCCAGACAAGCAGATATCCTCTCCTTCACCTGTTGGGTAGAGGGAGGGAAAGAAAGGAAGAGTTGAGTATCGTCAGCATAACTATGGTATGAGAAGCCATGTGAATTGATTACTGAACCAAGAGACTTTGTATAAATGGAGAACAGCAGAGGACCAAGTACAGATCCCTGCGGGACTCCTGTAGACAGGGGATGAGGTGCAGAAACAGAACCCTTCCAAGAGACTTGGTAGGATCTATCAGTGAGGTACGATACAAACCAGGAGAGGGCAGTCCCAGAAATGCCCATCTCAGAAAGTGTAGAGATCAGGAGTTTGTGGTTGACCGTGTCGAATGCTGCAGACAGGTCAAGTAGAATCAGGACAGAGGAGAGGGATGAGGCTCTAGCATTGGAGAGTGCCTCGGTCACGGCCAAGAGAGCAGTTTCTGTGGAATGTCCAGTTCTGAAGCCGGACTGATGGGGGTCAAGCAGGTTATTCTGGTGGAGAAAAACAGACAGTTGGTTATGGACAGCTCGTTCAAGGGTTTTGGACAGGAAGGGCAAGAGAGATACAGGACGGTAGTTCCTGACATCAGAGGGGTCCAAGCTAGGTTTTTTTTTAAGAGTGGGGTTACACGGGCAGTCTTAAAAACAGCAGGAACATGGCCACAGGTTAGGGAGGTGTTGACAATAGAAGACAGATACGGAACAAGCTCAGCGGATATTGACTGGAGGACTGCCGACGGGATGGGGTCCAGCGCACAGGTGGTTGCGCGCTGGTGCGTCATGAGTTGGAGCACATCTGCGTCCTCCAGAGTCTTGAAGGACGACAGCGTGGCGATGGGTTCGGTATGAGGGATGTGGGGTGTCACCTGAGGTGTGAAGGAGTTCCGGATCATGGCCACCTTCCCCTCGAAGTGGGTTAGGAAGTCATCTGCAGAGAGGGAGGAGGGTGAAGGGGGCGGAGGGGGGATAAGCAGGGAGGAGAAGGTGGAAAAGAGTTTCCGTGGATTAGACACACATGCATTAATTCTAGACTGAAAAAAAGAAGCCTTAGCCGATGTAGTTGTAGCTGTGAAGGCTGCCAGCAGAGTGTGATCTGTACATACATCTAACACTGAACAATACAAAACATCAAAGACTAGAAACGAATGAACAGTAACCATATGTAGTGCAGTGCTAAAAAAGCATTTAAGTTCTAAATAACTTATATTTAATAAAGTTCATAATAACACATTTGAACTAAGAAATTATATTATCTTTAAGTAATAAGATAAAGACACAAGCTTATTGTAGCTCATCTCCTTCCTATTCGTTTTGGTGTAATGCAAAGGATTATGGGAGTTGGAGTGTGATGAGCAACTGTGTTTGATTCATGTATTTGTTTAAATTTCTTCAAAGAGTTTTTGTTTGAAATATTTCATTCGTAAAGTGAAATGTATGGTCTAACTTGTAATATTTTGATGTTTGGATGTAAAATGTATTTTATTTCATTACTTTTGTATGCACTGAATTACATGCGAGGTGAAAGGCTGAAAACCGCGCAAAGGGGAGAAGGAGAGAGGAGAGAGCAGAAGAAGTCACGTCGAGAACTGTCTCCGTGCTTTGGTTGATAAAGCTTAAAATATAGCGTGAACAACGTTGTATGTTTGTGAGTCGGACTGTGTATCGGTTTCCTGCGTGTATTTCGGACTGAATGCGCATATTTGGATGCCGAAGACTTTGTTGCGTCGACGTTTGCAAAAGATAATATCTCGCCATCCTGAGGAGAAGTTGTGCTGACGTTAGAGACTGCCTGCATCATCCTCACTAAATCATCACCTGGGATTAAGGTACTGTGTGTTTATTTTCTGTTGCTCCAACGGGAGTGAAGCGGTCTTTTGTTTTTGGCCACGCCGTACCCAAGCCACGCTACAGATCTGCAACGGCTAGCTCAAAGGTTTTAGCTAATATTGCCGGCTAGGACTGGGGTGGGTGAATCACGTGTGAATGTGTGTGTGCGTGCGTGGGCCCTTGTGTGTGACTTGTGTTAATGTTTCATGTACAAAGTTGTGTTGTTAAGTGTTAGCTAAAGTGTATGGCTCATGTAGCTTATAGCCTATAGTTATATGGAGGTCTGTTAGAGACTAAATCAAGGATTTACATTTGAGGGTATATCCTACTCATGCAAACTTGAAGTTTGTATTTTCATTTCATTTTGAAAGCTACTAGGTATTCTTGGAATACTTTTTCTTTATTTATATATTGTGTTGTGGTGACTGGGCACCCACTGAGTGATCACGGAGCCGATTTCACTACATTACCCAGGTACCCTAGCAGGGGGCGGGGGGTGATGATGTATATATAAGGCGACCAGGAAGTGTGAATGGGTGATCAGTGTGAATGCAGAGTGAGCAATAAACACTCCTCTTTACTGCAACTTAACCAGGTGTTCCTAGTGCTTCTTCATATCCTTCAAACCACCACAATTGGTGACCTCGACGTGAGTTTTTTGGACGTTTTCCAATTTTTTTTTAACATGGCCAATGCAGTTGCTCTCAAGTTGCCTGAGTTTTGGGAGCAAAATGTTAGTGCTTGGTTTGTGCAAGCTGAAGCTCAGTTTGCAATCAGGGATATAACTTCAGAAGATACAAAGTATTACTATGTGGTGGCATCTCTGAAGAGTTCAACTGCTGCACGGGTGATAAACCTGATAGAGAACCCACCAGCCAGGGACAAATATACCACTCTTAAAGGGCACCTGAAAGGAGTTTTTGGATTGTCTGAATCAGAACGAGCTCGGCAGCTCCTGTCTCTCCCTGGGCTTGGAGATTCAAAGCCCTCAGAGTTAATGGACCATATGCTGGCTCTGCTTGGCGATCATCAACCATGTTTCCTTTTTAAGGAGCTATTTCTGCAGCAACTCCCAGACCAGATTCGTTTGCCTTTAACCAGTTCTGTGAAGGGAGACCTGCGTGAATTGGCCAAGGAAGCTGATGAATTTTTTTCAGCTGGGAGGAAGACCTTTTCAGTCACCCCCCTTATCAACACCAGCACTGCCTGTGAGGAATGCATGCATCACCCGCACACACTCTCTGTCTCCGCCAACGCTGTGGACCGCCGTGGGAAGTCAAGTCTCTGCTTCTATCACGTCAAGTTCGGCGATAAAGCAAAGAAGTGCCTGCCACCTTGTAGCTGGTCGGGAAAAGCTTTGGCCGCCACTCGTTAGCAGCCCTGAGTGTCGGCCCTTCCAGTGGCTTGCTGTTCATTACTGACTCTGTTTCCGGCCGCAGATTTCTTTGTGACACTGGAGCTCAGGTCAGCATTCTGCCTGTGTCGGCTTTGGATATCCGAACAGCCAAACTGGGCCCCACCCTTGAAGCTGCTAATGGCACCCCCATCCCCACCTTTGGCACACGCTCCTTAACACTGTGCTTTGCTGGACAACGTTTCACCTGGGACTTTGTGTTCGCGAAGGTGTCCACCCCGCTCCTGGGTGCTGATTTCCTCTGCGCTAATGGGCTGCTGGTGGACGTGGGTAACCGTCAGCTTGTCAACGCTGAGACCTTCTGCTCACTGGCTTGTGAGCACAGCAACGTTACATCAACAAGACTGGCCGCTGCCCTTTCACCAGCTGATGATGTCGCCCGACTCCTGCTGGAGTTTTCGGACATCACGACGCCAACGTTTTCGGCTGGCTCCATCAAACACAATGTGACACACTTCATCCCCACCAGTGGTCCGCCTGTGCATGCTCGAGCCCGTCGGCTGGACCCACACAAGTTGGCGATCGCAAAGGAGGAATTCAGCTCCATGGAGAGACTGGGCATAATTCGTAGGTCTGACAGTCCCTGGGCCTCGCCTTTGCACCTGGTTCCTAAGGCCAATGGAGGCTGGCGCCCGTGTGGCGATTACCGGCGGCTTAATGATGCCACTACGCCTGACCGGTATCCTGTTCCCTACATTCAGGATTTTTCAGCCCACCTGGCAGGAGCAGTTATTTTTTCAAAGGTGGATCTCATTCGAGGATATCACCAGGTGCCAGTTCACCCTCAAGACATCCCCAAAACGGCAGTCATCACACCGTTTGGCCTTTTTGAATATTTGCGAATGCCTTTCGGCCTGAAGAATGCCGCCCAAACCTTTCAGCGGTTAATGGACTCAGTGTTGTGCGATCTGCCTTTTCTTTTTGTTTACCTGGATGATATCCTGGTGGCCAGCACATCCAGGGCAGAACACATGTCGCACCTCCGCCTCCTCTTTGCTCATTTGCGGCAGCACGGCTTGATTGTCAATCCAGCGAAATGCCAGTTTGGGGTGTCCTCCATTGATTTTCTGGGCCATCACATCACTTCTGCCGGTGCAACCCCATTGCCCTTAAAGGTGGAGGCGGTGCTGCAGTTCCCACGCCCCACAACGGTGAAGGCCCTACAGGAGTTCCTGGGTATGGTAAATTTTTATCATCGCTTCATTCCACAAGCAGCCCGCCTCATGCGTCCCCTGTATGGGGCCCTCAAGGACAAGCCTCCCAAGCACATCGTTGACTGGTCCAGTGAAATGTCAGGATCATTCTCTGCCACCAAGGACGCTCTTGCAAATGCAACCATGCTGGCACATCCAGTGCCAGATGCCCCCATTGCTTTGACAAGTGATGCCTCGGACCGTGCGGTTGGTGCTGTTTTGGAGCAGCGGATTGACGGGGTTTGGCAGCCTCTTGCTTTTTTTTAGCCGGCAGCTCCGTGCTAGTGAGCAGAAGTACAGCACGTTTGACCGTGAGCTACTCGCCCTCTACTTGGCAGTCAGACATTTCCGCTTCCTCCTAGAGGCTCGACCGTTCACTGCTTTCGTGGACCACAAGCCTTTAACTTTTGTCATGGCTAAGGTGTCGGAACCATGGTCAGCCAGGCAACAGCGTCATCTGTCCTACGTTTCTGAATTTACTACAGACATACAACATGTAGCAGGAAAACAGAACACTGTGGCCGACTGCCTTTCTCGCGCCTTCACAAGCACCGTCCACCTCGGCGTCGATTTTTCCCGCATGGCTGTGGACCAAGACGCGGACCCTGACATTCAGGCCTTTAGGACGGCGACTACAGGGCTTCGGTTGGTGGATGTCCCTTTTGACGATAAGGGTACGACACTGCTATGCGATGTTTCTACAGGCCAGCCCCGTCCTCTGGCACCAAAAATGTGGAGACGGAAGGTTTTTGATGTCATACATGGCCTGTCACACCCAGGCCGGAAGCCGTCGCAGCGTCTGTTGACAGAAAAATTTGTCTGGCATGGCATGAAGAAGGACATTCGCGACTGGGTCAAAACATGCATTGCATGCCAGCACACGAAAGTTCATCGACATGTGAAGGCACCATTGGAGCAGTTCACGGTCCCAGAAAGGCGCTTTGACCACGTCAACGTGGACTTAGTTGGACCCCTTCCTCCTTCCGGAGGGTTCACCCATCTCCTGACAATGGTGGACAGAACGACGCGGTGGCCGGAGGTGGTTCCACTGTCGGGAACGACGACAGCTGAGGTGGCCCGCGGATTCATTGGTGCTTGGATTGCCCGGTTTGGGGTTCCCTCTGACCTCTCTTCAGACCGGGGACCGCAATTCACCTCACAACTGTGGACCTCTATCACCCAACAGTTGGGTATTTCACTCCATCGGACTGCAGCATATCATCCCCAGGCCAATGGCCTTTGTGAGCGCTTTCACCGTTCCATGAAGGCAGCCCTGAAAGTGGACCTCCAGGGCAATAGCTGGATCGACAGGCTACCCTGGGTGATGCTGGGACTTCGTACTGCACCTAAGGAGGACCTCCTCTCTTCTTCAGCAGAGCTGGTCTATGGCTAGGCCCTTAGAGTACCAGGTGATTTTTTTCCATCTGTTACCGTTCCCTGGTCGGCACCAGAACAGCTGCGTAGTTTGTGGGACAAGGCAAGTGCCTTTATGCCGACCCCTACTTCAAATCACAGCCTGCCACATATCCATGTCCCTCAGGATCTGCGAGCAGCAAGATATGTGTTCATCCGTCACGATGCACATAGGGGCCCTCTGCAGCCGCCTTACGATGGCCCCTACAGAGTCATGGAGGCAGGCGACAAGACCTTTGTCGTCGACATAGGTGGAAGTATGGAGCATATCTCAGTGGACCGCCTGAAGCCAGCTCATCTGGATGGATGTGGCTCGTCCACCACGTCGTGGCCGCCCTCCTGCTGGTGCAAGCACAACAAAAAAACCTCCCGGTGGGTCTGGGCCCGCCTGTCAGCAGCCGATAGTCTTCCGTCCATCCCAGGTTCGGGAGTCCCGCAACCGCTTTGGGCGATCCGAGCCCCGGCACGTTACGGGAAGTCAGTGTTTGTGAATTCTGGGGGGGACCTGTGTGGTGACTGGGCACCCACTGAGTGATCACGGAGCCGAATTCACTACATTACCCAGGTACCCTAGCAGGGGGCGGGGGGTGATGTATATATAAGGCGACCAGGAAGTGTGAATGGGTGATCAGTGTGAATGCAGAGTGAGCAATAAACACTCCTCTTTACTGCAACTTAACCAGGTGTTCCTAGTGCTTCTTCATATCCTTCAAACCACCACAGTGTATCTTTTTGTTTTCATTGATAATCCATTCTGTTGGTGATTTTAATATTTATTTTGATATTTACTATTCAGTAAATTATATTTTGTTTACTATTTAAACAAGTGACTTTTTTGAGTATTTTCATTAGTGTTAAGATACTGGTTGAAACTATAGTAAATGGTAAAGGGTATACTTCATGGAAATAGTATTTAAATTTAGTTAAAAGCAAGTGAGTAATAAAGGGTTAAAAGTTGAATAGAATAGTTTATTTAAAACACATGTAAAGAAACACAAACAGACATTTAAACAGAAGGTCAGCAAGAATTACGTATATTTAATATATTTTACTGGGATTAGTTAAAGAACCCAGGAACGCCCTTTAGTACCCGGAAGAAGGCCTAGGGGGCGCTACACAAAATGGAGGCACCGCTGGGATGATTCTTGCTGTTATTTCCCTTCCTGTTAATGTTGTTGATGCTCCAGAGAGTGCTTAGCTGAAGTTTCATTGGTGTCTTTGATCTTGAGTGTGAAAAATGGAATCTGCTGCTTTGCAAAAAGAGCTTGTGGATTGGTGTAATGATGCATTGGTTCAGCCCGACCATGCATTGCTATTGTTGGATGTTCCATCTGATGCTGCCAAAGCATTTATTGAGAGCACAGCTGAATCTGTGAAAGTGTTTGGCCGAGTACGTGTTCGTGATTCAAAAGTGGGTCCATCTGCACCAAGTTTGTCGGTGTTGTGCGAATGTCGTGAAAAGATTGATCCAGCTCGGGTTCCTCCTGAGGTGTTGCCTAAGGATATTGAGCATGCATGGAAGATAGTGGTTGTCAGAGACACAGAGCCTGTCCCTGATGATTTTTCTGCAAAACTCAGAAGATTTCTACAAGATGAAGGCAAGACCATGACTGATGTTCAAACATTGCTTTCCCCTCTTTCGACTAGTTCTCCTGAAGCAGTCATTCGTGCAGTTGGAGAGCACTTGGAAAAGACAACGAAGCGTTCTAGTGATGCCACCGCTTACAAGCGACTGCGTGTTTTCTCTGGTGTTGTTCCTACTCCGGCTGGAGAGGAAAGCATGGAGAATTGGATAGAACAAGCTAAGATGATGATAGCAGAAAGTGATTGTGCTGAAAAAGAGAAGCGTAAGCGCATTGTTGAAAGCCTAAAGGGTCCTGCCCTTGAGATTATCAAGGCAGTTAGATTGTCTAATGGTGATGCTAGTGCATCCGAGTATATTGTTGCGCTGGAAAGTGCATTTGGGACTTCAGAGTCCGGGGAAGATTTGTATTTTGCATTCAGACTTCTTCGCCAGAACTCCGGTGAAGCTCTGTCCGAGTTTCTCCGTCGAATAGAGAAGTCATTGACCAAAGTAGTTCAAAGAGGTGGACTTCAAGCTGCACAAGTTGATCGAGTGCGAATTGAGCAACTTCTTCGTGGTGCTGTAGAGTCTGACATGATGCTGCTAAAGTTAAGACTGAGAGAGAGAAAAGAATCCCCACCTACTTTCTTGAATCTGCTGAATGAGATTCGTGAGGAGGAGGAAAATGAAGCTGCCCGGCGTAAGTTGGATACAACAGTGAAACCTGTGATCTCTAAAGCGTTGCCACAGCCAAAGCCTACTGAGATTCAAGCATTGAAAGCTGAGGTCAAGGAGCTGCGTGCCAAGCTGGAAGAGTCACGCAAAGGCCCTGTAGCACCTAAAGCCTCCGAACCGAAGGCAAAGATGACGTCTGAGAGTGCTGAAGCACGAATAGACCCAGAAGTACAGAGCTTGAAGACTCAAGTTCAGAAACTGACGCAACAGCTGGCTGTAATGAATGTTGAGGGCAATGCAACCCCAAGAAGAAGGACGTCTCAGCAGCAAGCTGTGAGTTCTTATGAGAGACGCAGGCCCTCAGTCAGCCGTGATGATTTCTTTTGTTACCGATGTGGTGGTGATGGGCACATCGCCAGCCAGTGCCATAAATCGGAAAACCCCCCTGAGGTGATCAGAAAACTGCTTCGTTCACTGAAGAGAGCCAAAGGTGGGAAGAGTGAGCAAAGTCCACATCCGACTGTAAGCAGAGATGCCTACAGTAAGAAGAGCAATGTTCGCACACCTGCTCAAAGCAACCTCCCTAGTGGTTTGGTAGGTCCTGCCTCCACTATTTGCGTTAAGATCAATGGCCATTCATGTAATGCCTTATTGGACAGTGGATCTCAAGTCACCATAATATTCGACAAGTGGCAAAAGAAATACTTACCCAATGTTCCCATACACCCCATCACTGGTCTTTCAATATGGGGTCTGAGCTCCTCCAGTTACCCATATCAAGGCTATATAGTGGTAGATGTTGAGTTTCCAGCCACACTTACCGGAGTGACTGAGTCTATCTCCGTGTTAGCATTGGTTTGTCCCGAGCCTAGTGGCCCAGACCACATCCCTGTCATCATAGGGACGAATGCCAACTTGTTCCATCGCCTAGCTGCTCTGTGCGAAGACGCTGACAGGTCAGACTCACAAGCTCGCTCCTTCAGAATCTGGCCACAGACAAAACTAGTGAAATTCTCCCATAGACAAGAGATGGATGTGGAAGAGCCCATTGGTGAAGTCAGATGGCTGGGTCCAAGTCCTCTATTTGTTCCTGCCAGAGGAGAAAGATTTGTCGTCTGCAAAGTTGAGTGCAAGAAGCCCTTGAAAAGAGACATCATAATGGTTGAGACACCACCTTCTGTCATCCTACCTGCTGGAGTGCTCATTCAGCCGGTGGTGCTATCATCTTCTGACCTAAATGCCAACAGTTTCAAGGTGCTGCTAAGGAACGAGACACTGAAAGAAGTCACCATGTTGGCTGGGACTGTCGTTGCTCGTGTGTATCCCACCGACACAGTTACTACAGCACATAGACCGAAATCTACATCCAAGATCCTAGATGAGACGTTGTTTGACTTTGGTGAATCTCCGATTCCAGAGGTCTGGAAGAAGAGGCTGCGTCAGAAGTTGTCTGAAAGAGGTAATGCATTCTCACTTGATGAGTGGGATGTGGGTCTTGCCAAGGGTGTGGAGCACCACATAAGACTCAGTGACACCAGACCATTCAGAGAAAGATCCAGACGCATCGCCCCAGCAGACATCGATGACATACGCCGCCACCTGAAAGACCTGCTGGCCGCGGGCATCATCAAAGAGTCCAGAAGTCCATATGCATCGCCAATAGTAATTGTCAGGAAGAAGAACGGCAGTGTACGCATGTGCATTGATTATCGCACATTGAACAACAGGACAATCCCTGACCAGTATACCACTCCGCGGATCGACGATGCCTTGGATTGCTTGTCCGGAAGTCGTTGGTTTTCCGTGCTAGATCTTAGGAGTGGGTACTACCAAACACCTATGTCTGCAGAAGATCAAGAAAAAACAGCATTCATATGTCCTCTAGGGTTTTACGAATTTCAACGGATGCCCCAAGGCATAACTGGAGCCCCGGCAACCTTCCAACGGTTGATGGAGAGAGCTGTGGGTGACATGCATCTGCTCCAGGTGATTGTCTATTTAGATGACATCATCGTATTTGGACGAACCTTAGAGGAGCATGAAGGACGACTACTGAAAGTGCTCGACAGACTGGAAGAGTGTGGTCTGAAGATATCATTTGACAAGTGCCAGTTTTGTCAGCCACAAGTAAAGTACGTCGGACACATTGTTTCTGCGCTAGGAATAGCCACTGATCCAGAGAAAGTGAGTGCTGTCAAGAACTGGAAGTTGCCTACAGACCTGAGATCTCTAAGATCGTTCCTCGGATTCTGTGGATACTACCGTAGGTTTGTTAAGAACTACTCAGCCATAGTTCGACCACTCACTGAGCTTACAAAGGGCTACCCTCCTAAGAACAGGCACAAGGAAGCCCGAGAGAAGAAGTCCTATTTCAAAGAAGGAGAGCCTTTTGGTGAGCGCTGGGACGAAGAGTGTACCAAGGTGTTTCACAACATCATTCACTGCCTCACTTATGCCCCAGTGCTAGCGTTTGCTGACCCATCAAAACCATATGTGCTCCATGTAGATGCAAGTCTGAATGGTTTAGGTGCTGTCCTCAATCAAGAATATCCTGAAGGTCTGAGGCCTGTTGCATTTGCAAGCCGTAAACTCAGTGGCCCTGAGCAGCGCTATCCCATTCACCAACTGGAGTTTCTCGCATTGAAATGGGTGGTCGTGGACAAGTTTCATGATTATCTTTATGGGGCTAAGTTCACGGTGAGAACGGACAATAACCCACTCACATACGTCCTGACAAGTGCCAAACTCAATGCAACGGGACATAGGTGGTTGTCAGCTCTCGCCACCTACGATTTCAAAGTCCAATACAGACCAGGTCGACACAACATTGACGCTGATCTGCTGTCACGTCAGTTACCATCCACTGAAGTGTCACCTGACTGGAATGAGATATCTCCCCCTGGGGTTAAAGCCATCTGCTAAATAGCCACCCCATATAAGAAAACTGAGTCAAACAGACTTATAGACCAACTAGGAGCCAATCCCAAGAGTGTTCCAAGTGTCTATGCCTGTCCGACACAGTTGGAGATTAGCAATTTGGAACAATTGAGCCACCATGACTTGAGAAGAGCTCAAGAGCAAGATCCAGTCATTGGTGCAGTAAAGAAAGCAGTTAAGACTGGTAAGCTTCAGTCTTTGGCCAAGAGTCAAGACCCAAGTATATTGCTCCTGCAAAGACAAAGTCCCAAGCTGATTGTGAAGAATCACCTTCTCTTCAGAGTGGTGAACAAACAGTCTGGAGACGAGAGACGACAGTTAGTCCTACCTGAGAAATACCGTCAGATGGTCTTGCGTTCCCTCCACGATCACACTGGACACCTTGGAGTTGAACGAACGACTGAACTCCTGAAGGAACGATTTTATTGGCCGAGAATGACCACTGAAATTGAGAAGTACGTCAAGAACTGTGGGAGATGCATCGCAAGAAAGACACTTCCACAACGTGCTGCTCCTTTGAGTCAAATCACAAGCACAGGTCCTCTTGACCTAGTATGTATAGATTTCTTGTCAATTGAGCCAGACTCCAGAGGGATTGCCAATGTGTTGGTCGTAACAGATCATTTCACCCGTTACGCCCAAGCTTTCCCGTGCAAAGACCAAAAAGCCCTGACTGTAGCCAAAACCCTGTTTGAGAAATTCTTTGTGCATTATGGATTACCTTCGCAAATTCATTCAGATCAGGGACGAGACTTCAAAAGTCGCCTCATCAAAGAACTGCTCGGGATGCTAGGTATCCGCAAGTCTCAAACATCGCCCTACCACCCGCAAGGTGATGCACAACCAGAACGATTCAACAGGACGCTACTGTCAATGCTAGGAACTTTAGATCCCACTAAGAGGTCACAATGGAGTCAGAGCATCAGTCAACTGGTTCACGCGTACAACTGTACGAAGAATGAGGCTACTGGCTATTCGCCATACTTACTCATGTTTGGAAGAGAAGCCCGTTTGCCCATTGACGTCTGCTTTAACACTTCTGCTGATGGGAAGGATGCAGTGAAGTACCAGCAGTATGTGGAAAACATGAAAAGAGATCTACAAAATGCGTACAAGCTTGCATCCGAAGCTTCACAGAAGAACCATGACCGAAACAAGAAAAACTTTGACAAGAGAGTGAGACATCATACCCTGGAAGAAGGAGACAGAGTATTGATAAAGAATCTCGGATTGACTGGAAAACACAAGTTACAGGATAGATGGAATTCATTGCCATACATTGTGGTGAAGAAATTGCCAGACTTACCTGTATACCGACTGAAACCTGAAAGAGGAATGGGAGGTATACGGACACTTCACAGAGACCACCTGTTACCAATAGGAGAGTCTGTGAGGTTGACGACCCCCAAAGACAACGAACAGACTCCTCATCGCCCTGTGACCAGAACCCAGACCGACCAGAGACGGGTAAGAAAGGAAGCAAGGAATGAGGAAGTCAGAGAAGTGGATGCTGAGGATGGATTCGAAGAGTCATCATCTGAAGAGGAAGACGGTGGGTCGTATTACCCTCTGAGAGATGTCAGCGAGTTGTTCAGATCCATACCATCTGCTATTCCTGAGAGGGGAATACCACATGAGAGTGCAAAACACTTTGGTGTCATCCCATGGCACAATGTTTTAAGTGTTCTTTTATTAATCCTTGCCCGGAGAGAAGAGGACTAATTCATGTCAAAATGATAGCGCATGAGGACATGCTAGCCTTCAGAAGGAGGAGGATGTAGCGCAGTGCTAAAAAAGCATTTAAGTTCTAAATAACTTATATATATTTTTGTTTTATTTATTTTTATTTTTTTATTTTTTCTTCCCCGCCACCACCCCCCCCTCTTGGGAGGTCAACTTTATTTTTTATTATTACATTTGCCACTTTTAAGAAAGAAAAGAGAGAAGAAAAAAAAGGGGAGAAAAATATTGTGAAGTCTCTTTGAGGGGGGGTTAAGTTAAGCAAAACAAACAAATAAACAAACAAACAAAAAATATACAGATTAATGCAATATGTGTGAGTTTGTGTGTGTGTGTGTGTGTGTGTGTATGCAAAAAGAAATTATATATTTAAAAAAAAAATACATATATATATATATATATATATATAAATAAAATAGAAAAACTAAGCACATTGAAACATCAATAATTAAAGTGAGAAGGGGTGACTGCTACACAAAACATAATACAAAAAAGGTTAAGAAGATATAATATTAATAACAAATACCGGGATGCAAAAGATAAACAAATAACAAAAATTGATAAATACATTGGTTCATGAGCAGATAGGGGGATGTCAGTGTTATGGAAGTTGTGGGTGCATATTTACAACTTTTTATAATAATAACAGTAATAAGTATCAACAAAACATAGTTAATATTGTCAAAAAATAACAACAGTAATAATGATAATAACAACAACGAAACAAAAACATTGAAATAAAAATAATTAAATAACTTATAAAGTTAATGTGTGTGTTGCAATATGATTTATGTGTGGGAGTGTGGGAATGTGGGAATGTGCGTGGCATTAGCCCAGCCCCAACAAGGACAAGAATGGAGACCATCTTTCCTTGAAGACTGTGGTGATGTTGTTATTGTGAGCAGTGATTTTTTCCATAGATATGTATTCTGAAATGAGATTGGTCCAATGATTAATATTTATTGATTTTTTTGATTTCCAGTTTAAGAGAATAGTTTTCTTGGCGACAGTTAGAGAAATGAGCAAGCTGTTCTTGTATTTGTTTGGTATGTTGATTTCTGAAGTGTCTCCTAATAGACAGAGCTGTGGGGATGGAGGGATTCTGCAGTTCAAGATGGTGGAAAGTTTTTGTGTTACGGAGTCCCAAAAAGAGTGAACCGGTTGACAAGCCCAGAGTGCATGAAAATAATTATCTATTGTGCCTATCGTGCATTGTGAGCAAATGCCTGTGTTTGCCAGTCCCATTTTGTACATTTTATATTGAGTAACATGTGTTCTATGGATGATTTTGTATTGAATTAGCTGTAGGTTTGTATTGGGCGTCATGGTAAAAATATTTTTATTGATTTCTATCCAGAAGTCGTTTGAGGGAAAGATGCTTAAATCGGTGTTCCAGCTGGCTGCTGGGACTGTTATAGAATCATCTGAGGTTAATAAAAGTCTGTAAAGTTGTGAAGTTAGTTTATTTAAATTTGTAAATTGAATTATATCATTGATTATTTTGGAAGGTTCGAGTGGGTTAGAAGAAATGTTAATTTTTGTTTTGATTACGGATTTAAGTTGTAGATATTCTAAAAATTGATGTCTCCCAAGTCCGTACTTCTTTATGAGGTCTTTAAAGTCTATGAACTGATTGTTATTGAAAAGATGGTGAAGGTGTGTGATACCTTTTTGTGCCCAAGTGTGATAGTGAAGAGGGGTGCCGCGGAGTTGGAAGTCGGGGTTATGCCATATAGGAGTGTATTTACATGGTGTCGGAGTAGAACCAAATATCTTAATGACTTTCCACCAGGCTGTCAGAGTTGTGGATATTGCCGTATTTTTATAGCAGGGGTGCTGTTTGATGGTTGTGCTAAGGAGAGGTAAATCTGGGAGTGAGATGTTTTTGCAATATAGATGTTCTAAGTCTATCCATGGGATGTTGTGGTCAGTTAGATGGATCCATTTGGTAAGGTATTGTATTTGATTTGCCAGGTAGTAGAAAAGAAAGTTTGGGGCGTCTAGTCCACCTTGAGATTTACTTTTTTGTAGAGTGGATAATTTAACTTTGGCTTTTTTATTTTTCCAGTAGAAATGTGTAATGAGAGAGTTAATAGATTTGAACCATTTATCTGTTGGTGTGACAGGCAGCATTGAAAAGAAATAGTTAATGTGGGGGAGTATTTTCATTTTAACAGTTGCAATTCGTCCTATGAGAGTAAGAGGTAGATTCGTCCAGCGCCGGAGGTTATCTTCTACTGTTTTTAGCAATGGAGTATAGTTAAGATGAAACAACTCTGACAGCCGGGGGGAAATGTCAATACCCAAATATCTAATGTTACCAGTGCGAAGTGGGAGTGATGAGTTTTGTTCTGCAGAATCCCAAGCATCTTCAGAAAGTGGAAGTATAATGGACTTATTCCAGTTTATTGTATAATTAGAGATTTTAGAGAAGGTGGCGATGAGATTAAAGGTTTCTTTTAACGAGGGTACGGGGTCCTGTAAATACAATAAAATATCATCAGCATAGAGGCTAATTTTATGTTGAAGGTTTGTGGTGTGAACTCCTGTAACCCCTTAGTGCAGATGGCATATTTGGTAAATCATGGGGGTACTCTGTTTAAGGCTTTATAACTCCAGGTGTGAGCATCACATAAACTTGGTAAATGGCTTAAATGAAACAAAACCGGTGTACCATTTTTTGGTACAAACTTAGATTTGTTTATTTTCATAATTTAAGTCAAAATAAAGTGCCGGAAATGCAAGCAAAACTTTGCAAAAAATGCAACAAAATATATATTTCTTCAAAATACTGAGAGCTACATAAGTGAAACAGATAAAACTACACATTTCCTGGATCATAAACTCCTTGTCCACAAGCATTCAATAATCACAGGGTGATATACAGAACTACTAAAGATCTATGACACGAAATGTAAGCAGTGTAGCCTGATGTACCCAGGGTCTCCAAACCTATCCAAATTGGCTAAAATGTGAATAGCTGTAAATCTTAAACTAATCATACATTTCAGTGCAAATCAACCGTTTTGACTCATTTAACTCACCTTTTTATCATTTTCATGTGGGAATTATTTTGGATCAGTACAGGGGGGTGGATATCTAGGTGTCCAATAACCTACCCAAAACCTCTCCGAGAAATTATTAAAAAGCCTTTTGTCCTTTATAAAGCATATACATTTTACCTTACGATCACTGGATGAAAACATTGATATTGCACAGTTTCAGTTCAGTGTTTGATGCCAAGTGTGCCATTTTTTCACCATTATCCTTCATATACTGCTTCATCCTGTGCAGTGCCTTCGTGGCCAATATGCACTCATCAATGGCACGGTCTTCAGTTTGCTGTAAGGATCTGGTCCTGCAGTGGCTTCACTCTGAACAGTAGAGGGCACTGCTGGAGTGGCAGAGGTGGAGGGTCAAGCATGTTATAGGAACAAATTACATAATGCAGAAGCATTATAACACTGTGGTACACACAGCTAAATATGAAATCATTCACTCTTGTACTTCAGTAAACACTTTCTTCTGTATGCTACATTATGTTATATTTTGTTGCATGCTCTAGGATGGCATTACTCTGTAGTGTGTTTCACAACTGTTGCTTATTTATGTTATTTATTTATTTTACATTCATCTTGCACACATCTGGACACAGTACATTTGAATACATATTTTCCATTCCCTAAGTGAAAAGCATCACCCATGGATATACTAATACCCCATAGAGTACATTATGCACAAAGAAATTACAATACAATAAAATAATATCGGAAAACACTACCAATGTTCTAGCTTCACGGCAAATCGAGGCATAAAATAAACTCCTCAAAAAATGATCGGAAACGTTATTTCGGTCGATTATTCCTCCCCTTTAATAATACCAATTGGTATTGTATTTTATATCGTTGGAAAGCCTGATTAGTCACCTTTGCAACGAGGTACAACTTGTAAGGATCATGCATTCGTGGAATGAGCAACACAGCTAACCGTGTGGGTAGCGGCCCAAAAAAATGTGCCAAAATCCCCTGCAATATTCTTCTGTTGGTATTCACTCTCGTTTTGAGCTTCAAGTGCTGGCAGGTGTATGCCAGTCACAGGTGTGTGACCAGGCTGGTGACCAGCATGAGGAGGAGGTGCCAAGCTGTTGTGGCTGCGTATGGATCTTCCACACGCTACTGAGGTCCCTGACAGTGTAAAATGAATAAAGTGTAAAAATGGCCAATATGTGTTGTTATTTCCTTATTACTGTGGGAGAGTGCAATCATCCAGTCCACCAAGCAACTCAAAACGAGAGTGAATACCAACAGAAGAATATTGCAGGGGATTTTGGCACATTTTTTTGGGCCGCTAACCACACGGTTAGCTGTGTTGCTCATTCCACGAATGCATGATCCTTACAAGTTGTACCTCGTTGTAAAGGTGACTAATCAGGCTTTCCAACGATATAAAATACAATACCAATTGGTATTATTAAAGGGGAGGAATAATCGACCGAAATAACGTTTCCGATAATTTTTTGAGGAGTTTATAACGTACGACTGAGCAACCAAACAGAACAGCGCTAAAATACTCTATTTCATTGTGAATGCTATGAATTCTAACAAAGCAGGCCACCACGAGCCACTACGGGAACGGCACGAACACAATATCAATACATTACAGTTATTTGGCAGACGCGTTTATCCAAAGCGACGTACAATAAGTGCATATTGAACGAAGCAAAGTCACGAAAGCGCTACTTTCTCACAACGTAGAAGCTATCGCTAGTGGTACTCAACAGAATACAGTCAGCTATACATTCTAAGCGATGAGATAGCTAAACCAAATAGAAAATAAAAAATAAACGGAAAGAACGTACTATATTATTTGCCTTATACATGTAGTTATTCAAGGTGGAGTCTGAAAAAGTGTGTTTTCAAATATGTTCAGCATTATTAGCAGGCTAACAGTGGTCTATTACGACCGATGCACATACAAAAAGAACGACAATAGCACGCAGTGGAAAAACGAATGTATATAATCAAAATATTACAAGCAGTAATACTTACAAGTCGAGGAGGATATCTTCCCCATATTGATAGGCACCTCTTCCACAGAATCTATGCTACAGGGATTAGAAGAATCTCTGTTGTTGTCCTCTTCTGACCGACTTCGGGGAAAACTACTAAAAAGTCACATCAAAGTTGCGCGCAGTTTTATAGCGTAACACCAATTGCGTCATACCAAATGCGTCATCTGCGCATGCCTGCGTAAAATTGTCGTGATATAACAAGTATTGCAGTTACGCTCGCCCTTAAATAGTTAATCCAAGCTTTCATTTACACATGTAAATTACTTTTGGGAAGCTTGTCGTGCCTTCTATTGGATAAAACAATTGTCGATCAAACCAGAATAAAATTGCAAGCGTCACAGCCGTGCAATCAGAAAATGTGATTCCATTTGTGGTGACTGTGGCTTTGGGTGAGGTGCAGAGTGTCCTTATCCAATGGATAAATGACTCCCCGAAGCCAAATTTGTGTAGTGTGTTTAATAGGAAGATCCAGTTAACTTGGTCAAATGCTTTTTCTGCGTCAAGTGATGCAATTATTGTCTTGGTTTGAGTTTGTTGTGAGAAGTTAATGATATTAATCAGTCTTCGTACATAACTTATATTTAATAAAGTTCATAATAACACATTCATCATCATCATCATCATCATCCGCTTATCCGAAGTCGGGTCGCGGAGGCAGTAGGCCAAGAAGGGGGTTCCAGACGTCCTTCTCCCCAGCGACGCTTTCCAGCTCCTCCTGGGGGATCCCGAGGCGTTCCCAGGCCAGGAGAGATATATAATCTCTCCATCGGGTTCTGGGTCTACCTCGGGGTCTCCGCCCAGTTGGACGTGCCCGGAACACCTCCAAAGGGAGGCGCCCGGGGGGCATCCTAATCAGATGCCCGAACCACCTCAGCTGGCTCCTTTCGATGCGAAGGAGCAGCGGCTCTACTCTGAGCTCCCTCCGGATGTCCGAGCTCCTCACCCTATCTCTAAGGCTGAGCCCGGCTACCCTACGGAGGAAGCTCATTTCGGCCGCTTGTATCCGCGATCTCGTTCTTTCGGTCACGACCCAAAGTTTGTGACCATAGGTGAGGGTAGGAACGTAGATCGACTGGTAGACCGAGAGCTTTGCCTTCCGGCTCAGCTCCCTCTTCACCATGACGGTCCGGCACAACGCCCGCATTACTGCGGACGCTGCACCGATCCGTCTGTCGACCTCCCGCTCCATTTTACCCTCACTCGTGAACAAGACCCCGAGATACTTGAACTCCTTCGCTTGGGGCAAGGACTCATTCCCAACCTGGAGGGAGCATTCCACCGTTTTCCGGCAGAGAACCATGGCCTCAGACTTGGATAACACATTTGAACTAAGAAATTATATTATCTTTAAGTAATAAGATAAAGACACAAGCTTATTGTAGCTCATCTCCTTCCTATTCGTTTTGGTGTAATGCAAAGGATTATGGGAGTTGGAGTGTGATGAGCAACTGTGTTTGATTCATGTATTTGTTTAAATTTCTTCAAAGAGTTTTTGTTTGAAATATTTCATTCATAAAGTGAAATGTATGGTCTAACTTGTAATATTTTGATGTTTGGATGTAAAATGTATTTTATTTCATTACTTTTGTATGCACTGAATTACATGCGAGGTGAAAGGTTGAAAACCGCGCGAAGGGGAGAAGGAGAGAGGAGAGAGCAGAAGAAGTCACGTCGAGAACTGTCTCCGTGCTTTGGTTGATAAAGCTTAAAATATCGCGTGAACAACGTTGTATGTTTGCGAGTCGGACTGTGTATCGGTTTCCTGCGTGTATTTCGGACTGAATGCGCATATTTGGATGCCGAAGACTTTGTTGTGTCGACGTTTGCAAAAGATAATATCTCGCCATCCTGAGGAGAAGTTGTGCTGACGTTAGAGACTGCCTGCATCATCCCGTGAGAGACTGCCCTCTGTCGTCGGTAACTCATCTCACTAAATCATCACCTGGGATTAAGGTACTGTGTGTTTATTTTCTGTTGCTCCAACGGGAGTGAAGCGGTCTTTTGTTTTTGGCCACGCCGTACCCAAGCCACGCTACAGATCTGCAACGGCTAGCTCAAAGGTTTTAGCTAATATTGCCGGCTAGGACTGGGGTGGGTGAATCACGTGTGAATGTGTGTGTGCGTGCGTGGGCCCTTGTGTGTGACTTGTGTTAATGTTTCATGTACAAAGTTGTGTTGTTAAGTGTTAGCTAAAGTGTATGGCTCATGTAGCTTATAGCCTATAGTTATATGGAGGTCTGTTAGAGACTAAATCAAGGATTTACATTTGAGGGTATATCCTACTCATGCAAACTTGAAGTTTGTATTTTCATTTCATTTTGAAAGCTACTAGGTATTCTTGGAATACTTTTTCTTTATTTATATATTGTGTATCTTTTTGTTTTCATTGATAATCCATTCTGTTGGTGATTTTAATATTTATTTTGATATTTACTATTCAGTAAATTATATTTTGTTTACTATTTAAACAAGTGACTTTTTTGAGTATTTTCATTAGTGTTAAGATACTGGTTGAAACTATAGTAAATGGTAAAGGGTATACTTCATGGAAATAGTATTTAAATTTAGTTAAAAGCAAGTGAGTAATAAAGGGTTAAAAGTTGAATAGAATAGTTTATTTAAAACACATGTAAAGAAACACAAACAGACATTTAAACAGAAGGTCAGCAAGAATTACGTATATTTAATATATTTTACTGGGATTAGTTAAAGAACCCAGGAACGCCCTTTAGTACCCGGAAGAAGGCCTAGGGGGCGCTACACATACATGAAAACAATAACTTTTCTTTGATTATGGATTATAAATATAAAAAATATAAATTGGTTTATAAGGATCTTTGTCAGTCACTGTCCCTAAGACGATGATGGCAGGCAGCTATATATTGTGCTGCCATATATTGTACAGCATGTCCTCTCCTCTCCTAAGAGGATGGGGAGTTTTTGGGTGTCTGTTAAATATTTTAATTGAGGGTATCTCTGATTTATTTTGGGAAAATATTTATTTCTGATTTGATTGTATTTTTTGCATTTTGTGAGAAATTACATCTCCGTCTCAACTTTGTTCGAACACGACTGCGACTCACCCTTACTCTGGGGCTGCGACCACTGGAAGTTGATAGCTACAGAATGAACCAAGCAGAATTACAAAATGATGATTTTGAATTATTTTATGAAAATGAACAGTGGTCAAATTAACAGAGCAATAGCTATGATTACTAACTTATATGCTTTGTTTGAGCATGTTTGATCAAACAACATGATAAATAGACTAACTGGAGGAAAGCACAGATCGAACAAGAAAGTTATTTAGTGTTGTTGCTGCTATAGTGTCCCTTGCTGCAACGCTCTGGCTTGTCTTTCACAAATGTCATGGCAAAAGAAAAATTGTTCGCGTAGCTCGAAGCGTTTGTGTATTTGCGTGAGGTATGTTTCGGTCCTAAGCTAAAATAAGAGTTTACCTGGAAGCCTGCACACATGGCCTGGCTATGTCAATCAAATGAGCAGGAACTGCCCATTCATGACGTTTACACAATTTTAGCTGTCTCTGGCTTTAAAAATGGCAGCGGGATGTCAACAGTGTAGCATTCAAAACATTAACAACAAAAAAAAACACTTTGCAAACGACTTATGAGGTAGGAAATACATTCAACATGTTTATTAGACCACAAGAACACATACAATGTCTTTTGGGGAGAAAATGTGAATGTAAACAAAGAACGAGTTGTTTACAATGAAACTACATAGTATACCTTTAACCCAGAATACTGGGTTGATCATTTGACCCATGCATTGAATGAAAATAACTACATTGCTGGGTTAAATCTTACCCAGACATTGGGTTACTCTATATCTCATTGCAATCACTACTTTTTATCATATAAAATATGTATTACTCATATTTATTGTTAATAATAGTAATAATTATAAGAATGTGAAACCCATAGAAAAATACACAAAAACACAATACAAAAAGAGCTCACAAGAAATGGCATTTAATAATATATTGTGGAAGTTGAAGGAACGGGAGACGAACAAACGGAGTGCCAGTCTTCCTTCAGAGTGCTTCCCACTTTATTTACTTCACCTACGCTACTCACAACACTTCCTACTTCCCCTTATATCTCCTCCCCCCTGACCCCTCAACTCTGGTGTGAGAGAATTCCTTAAAGTGATACCACACAGGCCCCCCCCGAACACCCAGAGTTGACATATCCTGACAACCTGACATGTGATCTGATACCAACCCCCACTATTACAAAACCCCCACCGTCCTCAGTCTCGTGTGGGAGGCCTGACCACACGACCATAACGACTGCGTTTAACAGTCACAGGGGAAAGGGGAGGGGCACCAGCAGGTGGCCGTCCCCTCCGGCGGCGAGGCTGGACTGGGGGAGCGGCAGGAGTCGCTGCCGGGGCAAAGGTAGAACCGGGGCGCGGGCATGCGGCAGGAGCGGAGTTGGGCGGGCGGCCACGTCGTTGGGGCTGAGCTAACTCCACTGGCCCGCCCGGGGCTACGTGGGCAGGTTTCAACCGGTCTACTGAAATCCGCTCCCGAATCCCCCCTTTGTCTACAACAAAGTTCTTGGGTCCCGCTTCCAGGACACGGAAGGGCCCATCATACGGAGACTGGAGCGGAGAACGGTGAGCATCGTGACGGATGAACACATAGCTGGCTGACATCAAATCCTTCGGAATGTAGGACTGGGGAATGCAGTGATGTACAGGCACAGGGGCGAAAGTGCTGGCGGCGTCGCGGACGGCCAACCGATGAGTTGCAGCAGACCAAGGAGCTGTGGCACCTGGGAGGAACTCCCCAGGGACTCTCAGTGGCTGGCCCAATACAAGCTCGGCCGAAGAGGACTGCAGATCCTCCTTCGGGGCTGAGCGCAGTCCTAGCATGACCCACGGCAAACGGTCGACCCAATTACTGTTTGTGAGAGCGGCCCGGAGAGCAGCCTTCATGGAGCGATGGAACCGCTCACAGAGCCCATTGGCCTGTGGATTGTAGGCCGTGGTGCGATGGACTCTTACTCCCAAACTCTCAGCCACGGCGTTCCATAGCTCAGATGTAAACTGGGGGCCCCTGTCGGAAGTCAGGTCCGATGGCGTACCGAAACGGGCCACCCAGGTGGAGATAAATGCCCGCGCCACCTCAGCTGACGTAGTAGATGACAGGGGCACGGCCTCCGGCCACCTGGTGGTTCTGTCCACCATCGTAAGGAGGTGAGTGAACCCATGAGAGGGGGGTAGCGGACCCACCAGGTCCACATTAACGTGGTCAAAACGCCTCTCCGGGATGAGAAACGGCTCCAGCGGGGCCTATGTGTGCCGGTGCACCTTGGCACGCTGGCATGCCACACAAGAGGCCGCCCACCCCTTCACGTCCTTCCTGAGGCCCGGCCAGACAAACTTAGCCCCCACCAGCTTAACTGACGCCTTCACCCCCGGGTGCGAAAGGGCATGAATAGCATCATAAACGCGGCGGCGCCAGCCAGTGGGGACCATTGGGCGAGGTGGGCCCGTGGAGACATCACAGAGGAGTGTGGCCTTCCCGTCCTGGAATGCCACATCCTCCAGTCTCAGTCCCGTCTCGGCCGTCCTGAACGCTTGGATGCCTAAGTCCGTGCACTGGTCAGCTGCCATGGCTGCGTAGTCAACACCTAGGTGCACAGCGTTGACCCGTACCCGAGAGAGACAGTCAGCCACCAGGTTGTCTTTGCCTGCCACGTGCTGCAGGTCTGTGGTGAACTCGGAAATGGCAGATAGCTGGCGCTGCTGCCGCGCTGACCAGGGTTCTGTAGTTTTGGCCATGGCAAAGGTCAGGGGCTTGTGGTCCACGAAAGCGGTGAACTGCCGGCCCTCCAAGAGGAACCTGAAATGCCGCGTGGCGAGAAAAAGGGCCAGGAGCTCTCTGTCGAACGTGCTGTATTTCCTCTCGTTGTCACGCAGCGTTCTGCTGAAAAAGGCCAGAGGCTGCCAGGCGCCGGCCACCCACTGTTCACACACCGCCCCCACAGCATAATCCGAGGCATCGGTCGTGAGGGCTATCGGAGCAGCCGGGTATGGGTGTGCCAGCATGGCAGCATTAGCGAGCGCCGCCTTAGCGTCCTGAAACGCCTGGACCCTCTCCGCGGACCAGTCCACCTCCTGCTTGTCCTTCTTACCCCTCAGCGCCTCGTACAGAGGGTGCATCAGGAGAGCCGCTCCTGCTATAAACCGGTTATAAAAGTTCACCATGCCGAGGAACTCTTGTAGGGGCTTAATGGTGCGGGGGCGTGGAAAAGCAGTAATTGTCTCCACCTTGGTGGGCAGGGGCACAGCCCCCTGCGAGGAAATGTGATGGCCCAGGAAATCCATGTCCTGCCGGCCGAACTGACACTTGGCCGGGTTCACAATAAGCCCGTGCTCGTCCAGCCGCTCAAATAGCTGTCGGAGGTGCAACCGATGCTCCTCAGCAGATGTGCTGGCCACCAGGATGTCATCCAAATATACAAATAGGAATGACAGACCTCTCAGCACAGAGTCCATCAACCGCTGGAAAGTCTGCGCTGCCCCCTTTAGTCCAAACGGCATTCTCAAGAATTCAAAAAGTCCAAACGGGGTGATTACGGCGGTCTTGGGCACGTCTCTTGGATGAACAGGTACCTGGTGGTAGCCCCGCACCAAATCCACCTTAGAGAAGATGGTGGTCCCTGCCAGGTGAACAGAGAAATCCTGGATGTGCGGGACCGGGTACCGGTCATGAGACGTCACACTATTGAGGCGCCGGAAATCGCCACAGGGGCGCCACTTCCCATCAGCCTTCGGTACCATGTGTAATGGCGAGGCCCATGGGCTGTCTGAACGGCGCACAATGCCGAGCTGCTCCATCGTGGCGAACTCCTCCTTAGCGATCGCCAGCTTAGCGGAGTCGAGGCGACGCGCACGTGCGAAAACCGGCGGGCCGGCCGTGGGTATATAATGTTCCACCCCATGCTTCGCGACCTCGGCAGAGAAAGTGGGCACAGTCAGAGCGGGGAACTCGGCGAGCAGCCGCTGGTACACATCCCCCGTGGCGAGGATGTTGGCGAGGGCGAGCCGCCCCGGCCCCCCTAGAGTGCAGGGGTATGTGGCAAACGAAACCGCGTCGATCAATCGACGGTTCGCTACATCCACCAAAAGTCTGTGGGCACACAAAAAATCCGCGCCCAGTATGGGCACCGAGACCGAAGCCATAACAAAATCCCAATTAAACTGACGTCCATTGAAACACATAGCTACTGACCTGGTGCAAAAGGTGCGAATAGGAGTCCCGTTAGCCGCGTCCAGCTGGGGGCCGTGGCTGCCACCAAAACCGTCCGCAACTGAAGCTGGCAGGATACTCCGCTGGGCGCCCGAATCTACCAGCAGGCGCCGACCGGACACAGTGTCTTCAATGAACAGCAGCCTATCTGTCTCACCCGCACTCACAGCCGCTAATGAGCGCCGGCCCTGGCGTTTCCCTGGCTGGAAAAAGAGCACGGCTGCTCACAGCGTCTGGCCTTGGTGCCATACCGGCGATGAAAAAAACACAGTCCTGTGTCCTCCTTCCGGCGATCTGCCACCGCAGCTACAGCGGCTGCTGTTGTCTCCCCCGTCAGCTGCATGGCATGTACACTGTAGTGACGGGTTGCTAGCAGTATCCTGTCTGCTTCCTCTGCCAACCCCCGATAATCCTTGGTTCGCACGAGCGGCGAGCTGGCCAAGGCAGTGCGCACCGGAGGTGGGAGCTGACGCAGGAAAAGCTGAATAAATAAAAATGAAGCGTCACCTGAGCCGAGCAGCGCCAACATATTCTCCATCAGCTCCGTAGGCTTACTGTCTCCCAAGCCGTTCAGCGACAACAGGCGTTCCGCCCGCTCCGTCTCTGACAGCTGAAACAACCGCAACAGCTGTTGTTTGAGAGCCGCGTATTTCTCTTCCGCCGGCGGGTCTCTCAGCTGTCCCATTACACGGCGGGTGGTGGAGGAGTCCAATGCCGCGACGACATGGTAATATTTCGTGGCATCCATCGTGACACCACGGAGCTGGAATTGAGCCTCAATATGTTGAAACCACGGTTCCGGATCGTGCTGCCAAAACTCAGGTAACTTGACGGTTACCGCAGCAACGGCGGGGTGAACAGCGTCGTTACCTTCCATTTCAAAAATACGTTTATCACGTCGAGGTCACCAATGTGGAAGTTGAAGGAACGGGAGACGAACAAACGGAGTGCCAGTCTTCCTTCAGAGTGCTTCCCACTTTATTTACTTCACCTACGCTACTCACAACACTTCCTACTTCCCCTTATATCTCCTCCCCCCTGACCCCTCAACTCTGGTGTGAGAGAATTCCTTAAAGTGATACCACAATATTATAATAAAACACATCTACAAATATTCATGACCTAACACCAAGACTAAAATTGCAGTTGTTGCGAAAATTAGAAAAATGAGAAAAAAACTAAACTATTTGTTTACATTTAACATTTTACAAAACATTTTTAACTTAACATTTTAGCTAAAATACGCCAGTTTAAAAAAGATTACGGCTTCAAAACAACATATGTTCACTGAGTCACACATACACGCGCACACACTCGAACGCACGCACACACACAAAACTAATTAAAGTTCAGCTGAAAAAATGGTCGTCCTCAAAAACTTAACAGCTGAAGACTCATGACCATGATCAACAATAATGTTGTAAACTGCATGCTGAAGAAATTCCCACGCGGAGGAACACTGTTTTGGATAAACAAAAATTGTTTGAAGAACACATCCAGGGCCCCCATGCAATGTTTCACTGTCAATGGCGTGGCCTGCGATTATGGTGAACGCCTGAGACACCTTGGTGTCATCTCCAAGGCACAAAATCTGTGGCAATGGTTTGTTGTTCTCTGCCTTTTGTAAATATTCCATGTTGGTTCCAACCTGTTAATTAGAGGATGTCAGTCAGTCAACCCACTCCACAAATGCACACCAACACATAAACTTATAGATCTCCTACAGGCACTCCAAAACTATATTTGACATGTTGCTGCAGTACCAAATGGCATAGGCACCAGCCTTAATGATTTATTTTAATGATGCAGCAGGTGGGACTATTAACATAATTGGCAGGGCCAAACTTTTTTCTTTTACCATCATCAGAATCAGAGGAATTTAATTGGCAAGTTAGAATTGTTGTCTCTAACGGTTTTAGGTGTTTTCTTTTCTGCATTGTTGTCCTTCATAACAGGTGGACAGTAATGCATAAGACATTATGAGTGAGTGTCAGTGGCAGAGAGAGACCCATCATCTTAAGATGTTTTCTCAAAAATATAGTAGGCTGAGTCTGAGGGAACCAGGGGAAGGAGGGAGGAGCTGTAGGCTAGAAAAATGTATTTTCCCAAATATGTGCTGTTAATGGATCACTTATAGTTAAACTGCAGAATCTTCGCATGACAACACATTTTGTGTAATCACAAATGTGGATATAGGAAAACACTGCGCCAGTTTATATTTGTCTTGGTTATTGAGCAAATCAATTGTTTTATTGTTAGGCTGTCTGGCAAATTATAAGGAAAAAGATTGAGAGTAGCCTAATAATCAGTTTAAAAGCAAGATTACAGACAGCCGTTTCTACATCCCCACAGTATGCTACTGCTGCTGCATGAAGCAATTAGCTAAACCAAGAAATACAAAAAATCTAACTACTACTGGATTAACCTGTATTTATTAGCCTAAACATTGTCTTTTCCATTCTGTATGCACCTTTAATTTATAATACCGCAATAAATACTAGCGTGATTATCACTGAACAGGAAGTTTGATGTGAATTGTGGGTAATATGAGCTTGCCGAGTCTGCTCTTTTGCAGACTCATTCCCTTGAGAAAAGTTGAGGGTGGTCACAAATTTCACTTGGCTTTCTAACGGATTGGACTCACACCTAAAATGGAGACCGAGGGTACATCCTGGTCTAAAAAGGGATTCCCCCAAGTGAAGTTTGCAAGTGAAGTTTACAAGGGTGGAGCAAAAACTGGATTGGGACGCAGCCCAGGGCTACATTCAAATCCAATTTAACAAGCTCCCTTCCCTTACTGTCTTCCCTCGAGGGAGCCATCTTGTCACAAAATTTGCTACGTGCAGCAAGCTCCCTTGGTGGAAGGGAGGATAAACGAGGAAGCAAGCTCCCTTGGTGGAAGGGAGGATAAACGAGGAAGCGAGGGAATATAATTACTCCCTCCCCCTCTTAAATTGGATCCAAATCACACTTGGTGTGGCTGCCATGTTTCATCCTGGTATTTTGGGGATTCCCCCCTTGAAGTAAGGGAAGGGAACGACAGGAAGAAATGATACATTTCGGATCCCAGGTCTGAGGGAACCAGGGGAAGGAAGGATGAGCTTTAGGCTGAGTCTGTGGCTTTTGTGCAGTTTCTGATTTTCTTTTTCAGTTTTTGGTGATTTTCAAGGTTCCTGTTCACGCAAGCAGCACTAATCTTCATCCTTACTGAATGACTTACAGGGAGCACATGAATAAATGACTTCCTAGCCTCCTCTATGCTGGGTCTGAAGACTTTTCTCCCAATCTTGTAGATGGATGTGGGGGGAGCAGAAGAGGCAGAAGCCTCAATGCCATCTCACCTTAGAAAATCCACAATAAGCTTATGTAAGCTGAGCAAGGAGCAATCTAATATTACCAGCTAGCACCATGGATGGATGGAAAAAAAGGTGAGGAAAGAGATTGGGAGAGGGATAAAATTGGTATAGGAATAAGGTATAAATAAATAAAACACTAGCTAACTAACTATTCCAAATTCTGATAACGCGGACAACTAGTCTCAAGGGCAAACAAAACGAGTGTTTGGCTCAGACTCAAAGAGGATTTCTTAGTGGGACAGGACAGTTTTATTCGCCTCAAACTATGGGAGGAGTTATGTAATGAGATCAAAGTATGTATTTGTTGAGGTCTCAAGACCTTTTTTTTCAGCATACAGGAATAAATAGATTGAACGAGATTGCAATGGAATTGAAATCATGCTTCATTGGTGCACAATACATACCTTAATATGGACATAAGCTTACTGTGGATTTTTTATGTCCATCACTTTAAAGGGTAACTACACCTACTGTTTTAGCCTGTCTCCGCCCAAAAAACAATTTAGAAAAATACTTTGTGGGATGAGCGAGGGAGAGGGGTGGGGGCGGAGGAGCTGCCATCGTCATTTGCATAAATGAACGTAGCTACATTGTACAAATGATTACGTATAACTCGGATCAAACTGTCAAATTAGATGTTGCACATCAAATACAGTCAAGCCGGAAAGTCTGCACACCCCTTTCACTTTCTCCACGTTTTATTACGTTACAGACTTATACTACAATAGATTGAGTTCATGTTTTGCCTCAAACATCTACACACAATAACCAATAATGACAAAGTGAAAACAGGTTTTTAGAAAATATGCAATTTTATTTTACTGACAAAAATTATTTAGGGGTTACATATCTGTACACACCCTTAGCCTAATACTTGGTTGCTGCACCTTTGGCAGCGATTACAGCTTCAAGGCATCTTGGGAAAGAAGCTACGAGCTTGGCACACTTGTTTCTGGACATTTTTGCCCATTCCTCTTGGCATATCCTTGCAAGCTCCGTCAGGTTGGATGGGGAGCGTCGCTACACAGCTATTTTCAGCTCTTTCCACAGATGTTCAATTGGATTCAGGTCTGGGCTCTGGCTGGGCCACTCAAGGACATGCACAGACTTTCTCCGAAGCCACTCCTTTGTTCTCTTGGCTGTGTGCTTCAGGTCCTTGTCATGTTGGAAGGTAAACCTTCGCCCCAGTCAGGTCCAGAGCGCTCTGGAGCAAGTTTTCTTCAAGGATCTCTGTGTACTTAGCTGCATTCATCTTTCCCTCTATCAGGACTAGTCGCCCCGTTCCCGATGCTGAAAAACATCCCTACATCATGATGCTGCCACCACCATGCTTCACTGTAGGGATGGTATTAGCCAGGTGATGAGCGGTGCCTGGTTTCCTCCAGAAGTGACGCTTGATATTCAGGCCAAAAAGTTCAATTTTGGTTTCATCAGACCAGAGAATCTTGATTCTCATGGTTTGAGAGTCCTCTAGGTGCCTTTTGGCAAACTCCAAGTGGGCTGTGATGTGCCTTTTACTAAGGAGGGGCTTCCGTATGAATGATGGTGGCCACTGTGCTCTTTGGGACCTGTAAAGCTGCAGAGATTTTTCCGTACCCTTCTCCAGATCTATGCCTTGACACAATCCTGTTTCTGAGGTCTGCAGATAATTCCTTTGACATCATGGCTTGGAGTTTGCTCTGACATGCACTGTCAACTGTGGGACCTTATATAGGCAGGTGTTGGCAATCCCCAATCATGTTCAATCAATTGAATTTATCACAGGTGGACTCCAATTAAGTTGTAGAAACATCTCAAGCAGTATCAGTGGAAGCAAAATGCACCTCAGCTCACTTTTGGGTGTCATATCAAAGGGTGTGCACACTTGTGTACATATGATATTTTACATTTAGATTTTTAATAAATTTGCACAAATGTCTAAAAACCTGTTTTCACTTTGTCATTATGGGCTATTTTGTGTAGAATTTTGAACTCAATCTATTGTAGAATATGTCTGTAACGTAATAAAACGTGGAGAAGGTGAAAGGGGTGTGCAGACTTTCTGGCTTGACTGTAGCTAACACTAGCTATAAATGCAAGTAATACAAGACAATTGGGACACAGCACATGGGATATAGCCTAGATAGCCACCCATACAGATAAAGAAGAGATGAAAAAGCTAGAGAATTAAAATTAAAATTAAGTTAAAAAATAATAAGTACATTTTCTATTAATGTACTGTATGTTCAAATACAATACCGTTGGCTTACCTTTATTGGCTTTATTTCACTTATGAAAGAAAAAGGTTCTTTCTGGTTCGTAATGATTCGGAGAAACTCGTCAAGCCATGTGATGTGGAGTAGTAGGATAAGTACAAATTTTAGGGTACTGGAAATTTGTTGAATAGATACAAATGGGTTGTGAGACCAATTTGTTGTGCTACTTTCTTCATACTACTACTATAAGTATTATCCATACCAGCATTATTTTTTGTTTTGCACATTATTTGATTATGTTTTTCACAGATGAACACTTCATTTTAAACTGCTGAATTTCAGGTTGACAGACCAGATGGTCACATGCTCAATTATTTATCTTGGTCCTACTTAAGCCTAAAATAATTTTATATTGAGGAAACATTTTGACACAATCCTGTTTCTGAGGTCTGCCGATAATTCCTTTGACCCCATGGCTTGGAGTTTGCTCTGACATGCACTGTCAACTGTGGGACCTTATATAGGGAGGTGTTGGCAATCCCCGATCAATTGAATTTATCACAGGTGGACTCCAATTAAGTTGTGGAAACAAAATGCACCTCAGCTCACTTTTGGGTGTCATATCAAAGGGTGTGCACACTTGTGTACATATGATATTTTACATTTAGATTTTTAATAAATTAGCACAAATGTCTAAAAACCTGTTTTCACTTTGTCATTATGAGCTATTTTGTGTAGAATTTTGAGACAGAAAATGAACTCAATCTATTGTAGAATATGTCTGGAACGTAATAAAACGTGGAGAAGGTGAAAGGGGTGTGCAGACTTTCCGGCTTGACTGTATATTCAGGGGGTGCTACACCAGTACTTTTGCATTTGCATGAAGTTGACTCCTCAGACTGACTGTGGTTCTAAGGAAAAGAAGACAATCTGTAAATTCTATGTTCGTCACTGGAAATATTGTATACTGGGCGAACATTCAGTAAACAATCATATACCTCAGCGAGTGGGCAATAAGCATTGAAATGATCTAATCAAAAATGGATGGGCCATCAGTTAATTTATTATGGGTTTTCAGCTTAAATCACACTGACGCAAATGATTGTGATTCGTGGGTTTCAAGCGCTGCTCGCAATGTCTTACTGTCCATATGCATATGTTTCTTTTGCTCTGCCTGTGTCCAGTGCAACAATCCCTTCGGACAAAAAATCTTTATTTGTCTGATAGGCTTGAGGCAATGCATGAACTCAGAGCTTGGGGTGAAATCGAAACCACACATAAAAATTATGAAATAGCTGTAAATTAAAGAAAATAAAAAAGCAAACACAGAGAAAGAGAACAAAAAAGAGACTAAAGTAACCAACAGGCTGCCATAATCCATCAAAACCTCACCGTATCAATCTCCTCCCCTCCTTAGCCATACCATTTCAGTGACATGAACAGCTGGTCACATTCTGCTGTTTTTTGTGCACAGGGTGACATCTGCTGGACAAACTGGGGAAAAGGATTCACTTGCCAGAGAATTATGAAAACCACATATGTTCATATCACGGCTGATGGACATAAAAACTATGTTAATACTCAGGGACGTGCAGAGGATATTAGAGGGGCAGGGGCCCAAATTTATAAAAGGGCACGTCTGCGTTTTTTTGCAAATAATTAAATAAATATATGCCTGGAATGACTACTTTTGCGACACTGTTAAAGGGATATTAAAATGTATGTATTTAAAACAAACCCATGACTGAGGTTGGTTCAAACACTGCCACATGACAGTTCAATAATGATACATGCAAAGACATGAAGTCTATTTCAGTAAATTCTCCTCACATGTTAACCAGCCCAACTCTTACCTAGCCCTCTGACTGACATCCTCACTTGCAGAAGCTCAGCTTAATACTGCTGACAAAGATGCACTTCCTCTGGCTGCATGGCTGCCTCTCTCACCTCCATATTCGTCTCTTACCACCTCTCCAGAGAAGGCATAATTTCTTTAGTAATAATGGGCAATAAGAAGATGCTGATATTGCTTTGTGTACCTGTATACAGTTCATATAACAAATAAAACTACTACTACTACTACTACACCCCCCCCCCCCCCTAAAGTAAGCCAGCATATCAAATGGTACCATCACTGCTTGGTGACACACACACACAATAACTATAGAAAAAAAACTATACACTGTTAATTTGTGATAACTATGTACCTGCTATGCCTTCCTGTCACAGTAGAGGGAGGGGGGCCTGTCTGTAAGCTGTCATTGATGAAAATCTATGAGCATACCCTACAACAATCCAGTAGAATGAATGGTTATTAAGTTAGAAGCCTACAATCAAAATTATGCAGTTACTGTTTAAGTCCATTAGCCTGTATGCCTACCAGAAGACCCCAGTCAACATGTGTGATCTTAATGATCAATTATGATATTAGAGAACATTTATTTTCTTTAATGAGAGAGAGAGTGCTAACCTTAGCTAGCTAATGCACAGGGATTAAAGCAAAACAATCTCTGAAAAAAAATCTCACGACTAAAATTTTGTTAGGTCAAGTTAAGGTCCCAACACGCAATTTATAAAACTGAATTTAACTTACGCTTTTATGTAAATATTAGAGACTATCAGCGTAATTTTTCAGATGTAAAGATGTAAGGGGCTCAGCCTCCTGTGTAGGGGGGTCCGGGGGCATCCTCCCCTGGGCAGAAATTTTTGATGAACAACCTCTATTTTGATGCCTTTTCATGCACTCTGGCACATAAATTTCATTAAATTTGTATGTGTACCTAAAAAACTGGTTTATAAAAAAAATACATTGAGCTGCTGAATATAGCCTATTGGACTGACACTACGTGAAGAGAAAATCATTCTCCGCTCACTCCAACTGGATAGTCCTCATCAAGACAGTGTTGACTCTCCGACGAGTAAAACAACTGGGTTATAACTTTGTTATCGAATTGTGTCAAGTAAAATCACACGTTGATTATTATTCTTATATGTATTGTGGGCAGAGTTGGGGCGTTACTGGAAAATTGCAATATATTACATATTACTAGTTACTTTTTTAAAAAGTAAAGCTTATATTATATACTATACAATTAAGGTAATGCGTTATATTACTTTGCATTACTCTGTCATAAAATCACTTAAATCAGTGTTAAATTATTAACCTTTCAGAAGTATGATTAGGATAATTTAACCTTACATATTCATTACAAAATGTTGTTCAAATATGTTGTAGATTGTTTTACAAAACGATTGAAAAATGTATCACCTTCCTAGCCAGTAGGCCTATAGCAACCGATAAAATAAAAGTCTACCCGTATTCGTTCTTGCATTCTCACAATGCTTTGCACTTTTGTGAAAATCCTCATAAGGGCGCTTTACGTTAACATAGAGTTGACAGATTAATTCAACAGAGAAGAGTCAAGACATATAGAAAATAGCCTTTTTAATTGACCTTCTTAAACGTGTTCAGCTCGTTTCAATTGACAATATAAACGTAGTAACAGGGTGTTCAAAATGTTGCTTTTAAAACGACATTGACAAATATGAAAAGCTTCAAAATCAAAATCAAATTAAATATAGGGTTTTCACACTCAGTCAGTGTGGATTCGTGGAAATAGGTTAAATATGCTACTGCTTTTAACATTCAAATTATTAACACTTCAACTCATCAAGCAATGAATTACATGAAATCCCATTTCAATAATGTAGCCTATTGAAATGTAAAGGATAACAAAAAATAGCCCATTAAATTTATACATATATTTATGCTACAGTTAAACATCACATTAAACGCAATTCTCATTCGCCTTTAAGTGCTGTGCTGCATCATCATAGTGACGGAGAACTTTAAGCCCTGAACGTATAACATTAGCTAACCAGCTATCTAGACAACATTAAAACTGCTGTGGTGCGATTGGACAGTTATTTTAGGTTAAGTGGATGGGACACAAGAACTCGACCATATTCCACTGATTATCACATTACTAGCAAAAGTCTAACGATAGCTAGTTTGCACATTTTGAGCTGCTAAATAGTTCAAGCATAGATAGACCCTACTTGCCAAATAGTGTCAAGAAATTCCTAAAGCGCATCAATATCAATATAAAACGAAAATTAACAGTATATTTATACTTTGTTTGGCCACATACCTGATGTCTGCCTCAAAGAAACTCATGACTGACTCACGACTGTCGAGTGCCTATGCATGCAATTTTGCGTCCGTGCGTTCTTTCACCATAGAAAGGCTCGGTGCCCACACAGCGCTCGCCGCTGCGGCAGGAAACCAGGAGGGATGGTAGAGGGCATCGCCCGGGAGCACCAATCTTCTGACCTGATATTTTGATTCAATCAATATATCTGCTCGGCAGGGCAGGCTGTGCGCAAACAAGAATTTATTTATTTATTTAAAATTAAAAAAAATGTAAACAGAAAAAGGGCACTTTTCTATAGGAGGCCAAACGGCAGGTGCTCAAGCCCCCTTTGAGGTCTATGTGTGCACGTGCCTGTTAATACTGTAGCAAGCCTAAATTGCTCCAGAAAAAAAGACTTAACAGACCTTCCATATGTAAATTATAAACCATTTTGATCAATAAATACATAACCTTACTTGTGTCATTGTTGTACTCCTATTCTTGTTTCTGGATAAAAAAAATTGAGCATGCTATTTTGAATAGTCAATACGTCAATAAAAGTCCGACAAACCGTGAAGAGTCTTCATTTCCTAACTAACAAAAAAAGTGTCCGAAGGGTCCAGTAACCCTATAAAGTTTGTAGGTATTTTTATTATTATTTATGACAAAAAACTATGTTTTAAGTGAGATGTTTGTTTTGGTTAAAAGTCAGAAAATTCAAATGAGCACCAGCAAAACAAACATGTCTCTCTGTACAATCAGGTATTTGTACTCAGTTTTTGTTTTACATCTGACTGCTATACAGGTTCTACTGCATTCCAAACAACATGTAGGCCTACGAATCACTGGGCACAGATTGCTTCAAACCTCTCAAAGAGCCTAATTCAATTTCATACTCTTTCCCGTTATTAGCTCATTACGTGAGCTCAGGAGATTTAGTTTGTATTCTACTTGTTTTAGTAGTGCGCCCAGTTTTGTGGGTTGATTTTCGTTTTGGCTGTTAGCCTTCAGGAATTAGGTTCCTGTCTTTTCTTTCGTCCTTTATTATTTTCTTCCCCTAATTATTGCTCCTCACTGTAGTGAGCTGACTTGTTTCCGATCTCCCCACCTTTGCGTTAGAATCTCCGAACAATCAATAAACCCCTTACACATATCAATTAACCAGGTAACTACACAACCCAACATTCAGTTGTGCTTTAAAATAAGATATTAATTGATATCTTTTTATACCCAGTCATGATAGCATCACCTGTTTACCTGTGGAATGTTCCAAACAGGTTTTTATTTTTTTTACTTCCCAGTCTTCTTTCTTTTGGTTTTCTTTATCCGTCCCGTATTTTTGCTTGTCCTGCTACTCAGTGTTTTCACCTGCACCACATTTCCGCTCCTTATTTAAACCTTGCGTCTTCTTTGTTCTACGTTTCCATATTGTCTTTTGTTTGACACGGAACGCCGGTATGGTACGGTACAGGACAGACAAATCTCTTTGCCTTAAACACAAAGTTGTTGATGCAACAGAGGACTTGGCTCAGCTGTCTTAGAGTTATTTAGGAAATCTCCTACTCTTTTCTTTCCTCTGCCTTCATTTTGTGTTACGTTCTGTCTCTCTAGCCCGAAACAGTTCTCTTTGCCTTTCCTGTTTTACCTCTCTGTTTTGATTGCTCTCGTATATAGAGAGCGAGAGGTTATTTCTGTTTATTGTTATTTCTCTACAACATTCCTGAATCATCCATGATGGCTTGTTTGTACTGTAATGGGTTTTTATATGGCGGAGATTCAAACGCGAAGGTGGGGAAGTCAGCTCACATCAGTGGGGACCAATAAAGGGGAGAAAAACTATTTTAAAAAAGAAAGAAAAAACAGGAAACTAATTCCTTGTGGCCAAACAGCCAAAACAAAATCAACCCATCAAAATAGGGCGAACTCGAGAACGAGTGCAATACCAACTAAATCTCCCAAGCTCAATGCTGGAGCTAGAACGGGAAATCTAGCAAAGAAAAGAACACCTTCGGTTACATAAGCTCAGAGCCGGAAGAGTGTAAAACCAAAACAAACGAACAAAGAAAAACTGTATCCGTGAGAACAGCAACGGACAAAATAAATAGCGCAGAACCCTTACAGGAGGAAAAAATCCTATACCTGAAAATAGCTAAATAGCAAGTCCCCTGTGAACATAAACTGCATTTAATATCACGAGGTCGCTAGTACCTAGCTATGTACCTAGTACCCAGCTAGCAATGCAATGTCGAATGACAAACAAGCACAGAGGAAGCGGATGTGCGGAACTTAAATACCCCGCAGGTAAAAGCACAGGTGAATATAAAAATTAGGAATGCAAACCCAGGAACGGAACGTGGAAAAAATCTGATTGATTCACAATCGGGAAACCAGGACGAGAACTGCAAAAGAAAATAAAATAAAAATCCACGAACCATGACAGAAGCCTTATCGCCCGCTCCGGGTTATTATTTTGTTATCGCATTTCCTCGTTTATAAAGAGGATCTGCTCATCTCTCATGGTTACAAGTTCACTCACCTTACAGTGAGTTGTTTTTCTCCCCCTAAAAACATCCTCTCTACGTGAGAGAGGGAGTCTGGTTTTCTGTTTAGTTTTTCTCGTCCTTTTTTTTTGTGTCAGTCTCTGTTCTAGTGGCGTTGTTCACAACACTTTAAGATCCCCGCTGCCGCGCCTGGTCCTCCGACCCAGCACACCCTGACAACAAATCACTGCTTTCTGCTTTTATGTGCATTTTACATACTGTCCCAACTGTTTTGGAATTGGGGTTTGTACTTAACCTATTCTTTCTACCCATTGAATTATATAGATGCTCAAGCCATCCTTAGTGTGAGTGAATTCTTATAGGCAACTTTATATTTCTGCTTTATTGGGATAGTGATAGTAAAGAGTGATAGAAAAGATGGGGAGAGAAAGGAGGGATGATGAATCTGTTCCCAGTCGGAATCGACCTGGTGACTTTTTATCTATAAATGCATTAACTCTGGCTCTGTTCATCTCTGACAAATGTATCACCCCTCATTCATTGGAAAGTTGCGACTGGCTTTTCGTTGCTCATCTTAGCGCTGACGTTCTTGAAGAAGCCATTTTGTATTTTATTGTTTTTATTCATTTTCTCTTAGTTGTAGGATTAGAAGAGCATGTTGGGCTGAATGGCCTGTTCTCATCATACTCTTATGTTGCGTTATGTTAATGTAGGGGGAACACTAATATGGTAAACAACTTTTGGAACAGGGTTTAGAGTTTACAGATTTTCAGAGCTAGTTTGCGAGGGATCGACTCAGCTTCACCCTCTTCCCTCCATCTGTATGTCTGCCTAGTTCCAATCTGAAAAGCAGTGGGTGGGGCTGGGGACTCATTGACAACAAAGATTTTCTTATATATAAAGAGGCTTTGCTGACACATCGCTTGCTACACAGAAAGCGTGGGAGACATGTGCTCATAAAACTTGTGTCACTCCTGTGTTTTCAAAATAACCTAGGCCCATGCCAGTTAAAATAAATGACAATTGTTTGAGTTATATATGGTAAATAATCTACAAACAAATTGTAAATAATCTAAATATTTAGGGCCCACCATCTATGCTGGTACAAGTATAATATTGTACAACCCATTTTGTTATATGTATGATTTAAATAATGTCAGCCAGTGTTAGACATGTATATAATGTCAGCCTGTGTTAAACATTTAGCCTCATTGTCTTATTTACAACACCTGCTGAACTTGGCTGGGCCGAACTTTGAGAAGGTTGACGAGGCGGCTGTGCATCTGGGGGTGAGATCTATCCGATTGACTGGCCAGTTTCTTGCAAAGTGGAAGTCTGTTCTTACAGTGGAAGAACAGAAGATGCTTGTGGATTATTATGAAGGGGTGGTGGAATCAAATAGAGAAGACCCCTTTCCTAACTTGGTCCTCTCACCAAAGCTTGATGATTGGGATGGTTTCTTTTTAGATTGTGAAAAATTATGTATGAATTTAAGTAATGCAATTGGAAAACAGTGGTATAGAGCTTGTGTTAAGGTTCTTAATAAAAATACTTTATTTAAAAGATTGACACAACATGGCGTGTCATACTTGGGATAGGTGAAGAAAAAAGACCAGAGTGGAGAGCACTTTATAAGACACCTTTAACAAGAAAATAGGTGATCTGCAATGGAGAATTCTCCATGGGGCAATAGCTGTGAATGCTTTTATTTATGTTTTAAATTCAGAGGTTGGCCAAGAATGTCCTTTTTGTTTAAGAAACAGTTTTTCATGCTTTTATGCGGTATAACAGATTGAGGCCATTGTTTAATGTTTTATGTAACTTTTAAAAATGCTTTGATGAAGATTTTTCAATAGAGAAATTTATTCTTGGTGTAAAGTATACACGCAGTAGAAAGTTTGATTGTCAATTGTTAAACTTCATTTCGGGGCAGGCAAAGATGGCTATGTAAGTAGGAGAAACAAAGTCGAACAAAGTTACGGTCATGACATAATGATGGTTTTCTCAACACTGGTTAAATCAAGGGTACTAATTGATTACCGATTCTATAAAGCAATGGATGACCTTCAGAATTTTGAAAGTATATGGAGTAGAAGGGGAGTTTTGTGCTCCGTTTATGATAGCAATTTGCTTTTTGCACAGTGTCTATAGTAGATACTCATATATGATTGATATACACATGGTGTGGAATTTTTTATTCTATTTATTATTATATTTTGAACATCTATGAATTGACTGTTTAAAAAAATAGTTCACATGTTTTTTTGTACAAATGGCATTAAAGGATAATTCTCTCTCTCTCCTCACACATGCATACACACAGAAACACACATGGACGCACGTGCACACACACACAATCTAAACTACTACACTCTCCAAATTCTGCAGTATACCTGTCTCCTCTGCCTCTGTGTCTGCTAACTCTGAACTGTCTGACTCTCCCTCAATGGTGCAATCAATGTCACTGTCCTCATCACTAAAGCCTAGCTCATGGGTGAGCAACTCCAGTCCTGGGGGGCCAGTGTATATGCAGGTTTTTGCTGCCACCAGTTACCCTGGCTCAATAAACTAATTAGTGACATACACCAACATCGATTTACTCGTAAATTAGACCATGTTAAAACGCAACAATGCATGCATACAGATACAGGCACAGGAACATTCATCAGTTTCTGTTCATATCACGGAATGTAGTTAAAATATCAGATTATGTATATGATTGGGCTAATTAAATAATTGGTAACTGGTGGACGCAAAAACCTGCATACACACCAGCCCCCCAGGACTGGAGTTGCCCACCCCTGGCCTAGCTCATCCTCACTGTCGCTTTTAGGAAGAGCCAATTCGGCCCTTTTCGGTTTTCCCTTGCCATAGAACAAAGTTGTGTTCATGTTCTAAACAAAATAAATATAAAACATGATTATATTATCCATGCACACACAATATTGTGTTATAAAGATAATGGCAGATCAATGGCAAAATGAGGGACTGCAGTTACATTGCCACACGTAGTTGCCATTTGGTAACATAGCTATTTGATCAATTTTCTATTAAATAATATTATGAAAACTTGACTGATTGAATAAAGATAATAACTTAACTTACGAAAAATGTAGTTTTCAATTTTTCTTTGGATGAAAAATGTGCAGAAATGTGTTTATAAGAACAATTTGTGGAGCACTTCTGCAGCTTCCTCCATGTTGCCGCATGTGTGGGAAAGAGTCGCTGAGGGGAGATTTTCTGTCATGTGACCTTATCAAAGCACACCATTGGCTACCTTAAAGTCCCTCCTTCTGTAGAAAAGCATTGTAATGTGATTTGGTTTTCCTGAGTAGCAAGGAAGTGAAGGAAAATTATATGTTGCCATATAGCAACATTATACGATAGAGGGTTAAAACCATATAGTTACTAGTAGCTGCCAGAAAAAGGAAATTGGGTTGTAGTATATTTTATTGCTTTTATGGTCAGCCGACACCGGAACCAGCTGGACTGGATGACAAAACATCTGAGTTCACCGGGAATATGAAATCAACTCTTGAAAAAAAAGGTTTGATTTCAAAATAACCATATATTTACCAGTACAGTTTGAGGAAACATTAACCTCAATACATACAAATTGTTTGAAAACGTAAAGATTGTAACAACTGGCCACCCAAGATATTAACTACAAAATATTAAATGTAAAATACATATTCATGCAAATTATTTTTTATATATTGTGGTGGCCTGGGGATTGCCAGCTGGCCCCGGGTGGTGAGCCGCTACCCGGTCGATGTGTACATAGATGTAAATAGTGTGCTGTGTGTTCTAATTGTGTCGTTAGCTTGTTAGCCGCGTCTTGTGTCAACTGTTAAATTTTAAACGTAACTGTCAATTGTAACTGTCCGTTATGTGTGGCTGTGATTGGCTAGGAATATGTAAGTGTGTGCGCCAATCACAGCCGACTAGTTCCTATATAAAGCAGTATCTGAAGCGATTTGTTTGTTAGTAAAAAGAGTGTTTCCGAGCTGATTGCTGTGCAGGAATTAAAACGGCTCTTTTCAGAGCTGGTAAGGTAGCACTATTAAAACGAAGCTCAGCTGGAGCGATTCGGAACGGCAAGCCGCTGTCTCCCTCCCTCATTCTCCGCGCTCGCTACAATATATTATACATATTATTATTTAAATACACCGTCAACACAATTATATTAATTATGGTGTAATGCTTGGGTATGTCCACTAGGTCATATAGGTTCTTAACAGGAGATGTATAACAAAACAACACTATAGGCTATTGATAAGATACATTCAATAAGCGATGTGGATCTTTATGAACTGCCAACTAGGTTTTGTAGTAGAGATTGGTTCTTTACAATTTAATGTGAGTTGCTAGTGTTACAGTGCCTAGCTACAGTATGCATTGTTTCCCATAGCCTTGCTGCAGTATACATTTTACTTTTTTAAGATTCATGTATATGATTTGGAGTGTGCAGCACAGAGTCAAAAGTTACTTAAATTGAGACAATATGAATGATATATGTTCGTGTTGACTAAATAATATTGGCGACAGCACTGGATGTTGTTTTATTTGATCCAGAACCCATAAGAGAATGGATAAGACCAGTTTTCATTGGGTAAGTTTACACGCACAGCAATATCCGATTACTGGAAGCTATCAGCTTACGCCAGTATTAAAATTATCGCATTCACATGGACATAAGAAATGTGATTACTCCAAAAGCCGCGTTTACATGATTCTCTCCATAATCGGCTCTATGGAAAACGTAGCTACGAACTGCTTTCTGTTGTAAGGACAAAAATGATCCAATATAGGTTAACTAATTGCTAGTCGTGGTTCATTTATATTACCATACTGCTAGCTTTACGATCTCTAAATCTGGCTAATTTCACGATAATTTCTGTTATTGAATGTGCTAGCCACCTAGCTAGTGCAAACACAAGCACGTAACACTGAACAATATATTTTAACAGGTTAAATGCGTAAATTTAATAATGAAATTCTGGACCAGAAGGTATCCCAGGGATAGCAAATGTTGACGGGTGGAACAATTTTCACGTTACACCGCCTCTTCTGCCTGACATGCATAGTTTGGAAAAGCCGAAAGAAACCGGAGAAAGGTGTTTACATGCACCAAAAAATCGAAAGTTTGGGCAAAAAACCAGGGGTGTAAATTGGGTTTCAAAAACACAGATTATGACCTTACATTATCGGATAAAGGTGTTCACATGACCATTTCAGTAACCAGAGTATTGCCATAATCTGAGTATTAGTGTGCATGTAAACGTACCCACTGGGAAACGAAGATTTACTTGTAGTCGAGATTGATACACTTGTCCTTGCCTCAGAACGCATCGCACATGACGTCAACTTGTTTTTTTGTTCTCTTCCTTGACATCAGTATATCTATTTGAATATGATTTGAATTTCGAATGTACATGCCAAAACTTGTATTTGCATTTAAAACATAAGAAACGGCACTAATGCCCCGATGGGCGGGCCGCCCGTTTCCAACTAGGCAGCTTACACCTCGACCTACATTGTGAACAGTATTTTTTGACAATTTTATCTTTTAAAACACTTCAACTTTTGTTTTTCAGCATGAAATGCTTTTCTATCGGCAAAAATACCGATTCAGAATGATAAACATATATAATTAAATGTTTAAACGTTATTGTTGTAGGCTAGTTGTTAGCTGTTTTAGCTATGTTTGCTAGCAAAGCCAAAACTTTCCTGCAAAGGGGTGTCCATGATGCCAAGTCCCCAGTTGTGCTGCTCGAACAATAGTAAAAATGCACTGATGTCATGTCGGTAATGACTCGGAAAAGACGTGTTTACCACCTCGGATATCCAATCTCCTATCATAAGCAAATGCAGGGTGATCTTGCCTGGAAGCCTTTTTTCGAGAAAGGCTAACATCACTCGCTGGGAAGCTAGCCACTTACGTTACGGTTCTACTGAAAAAATCTCACCACCATTAGCTAGAGTTTCCGGAAAAAAACTGGAAATAAAGCCATTCCTTAAAGCCCCATGTTTGTATAAACTGCATCTGCCGAAGTGACGTTGTCGGGAGCAGGGTCAAACGGATATATAGTCATCATGGTCCGGGCACAGTATGATTGACAGTTCGGGTTGGAGAAGCCCATGACCTGACCCCCCCCCCCCCCCCCGTTTTCTATCGCAAAACAAACTTGCTTAAAGGGATATTTCGCCTTCGTGTGACAGAAGTAATTTTGTGGAGCCTACCCCATTATATTTGCATAGCGTGAATACTAGCAACGTCAGTTGTCCCAGCTGATCGTTAACGGCATCCCCGGTAGTCTTGGTTTTCAGGCACCCCATTCACTCCCATAGATTTTCGGGAGCCCACCAAAATTAATAGTTTCAAACCACACACTAACTACGGCAGATAATACATCGATAAAAGAAAAGAGAACACAACGGTGAAAAGGTACGTGTTTGTTTTGGTATTTGATATATTTTCAACGTTTTATTACCTTTTAAAAGAAAACATTTGTCATTTTAACTCAGTGAAGAATACTTGTGTATGATAAAGTTGACGTCAATTCACCAACTGTAGTAGGCTACAGGTAGGTTTACAACATAATAAAACTAAAAATCAAACTACGGCTTGTTGTGTTTCTACACCGTAGCATATCCAAAAATAGTTCCACTATTATAGTGTGATGGTATGGTTTAGTAGCGGTGAATCAAATGCGAAGGTAAGGGGGTTCAGAACAAGTCACCCACACAGGTGAGGACCACTAAGGGAGTAAAAACTACTAATAAGTTGAAGAAAGAAAAAAAGGAATAAATCCTAGTAGCTAAACAGCCAAATAATAATCAACCCAGGAAAATAGGGTGAACTCAAAACACGAGTGAAAGCAACACTAAGACGACCGGTAGAAGGTGAAACAAAAGTGAAACCACCAAATAAAAACTGTCTCAGTGAGAACAGCACGAAAAAAAAAGCACACTGAAGCTAACAGGAGGAAAATAATCCTATACCTGAATAATAAAGCTAAGTAGCCAGTTTAATATCACAAGGTCGCTTGTACCTGGCTATACCTTGCTCAATGTAATACAGAATGACAAAGACGCACCGGGGAAGCGGAAGTGAAGAGCTTAAATACCACGCAGGCCGTAGCACAGGTGAGAAGAATAATAGGCGAGGTGAATCAAAACCCCGGAATGGAACTCGAAAAAAATCCGATAGATTCTCAACCGGAGGGAAAGGACGAGAACCGCAGTGGAAAAGGAAAAAATAACCCACAAACCATGACAGGACCCCCCCCCCCCTCTAAGGGACGACCCCATACGATCCCTCAGATAGATTTGTATGGAAATCTCTGATTAGTTCGGGATCCAAAATATTCCAAGATGGAACCCAACACCATTCTTCTGGACCATAGCTCTCCCAGTCCACTAAAAACGGCCAACCCCTACCTACCCGTCTCTCCGCTAAAATGCGGAGGACAGTAAAAACCGGGCCTCCATTCACGAGCCGAAGAGGAGGATCTCTCAATGGGAGTCAAAGGGCTGATCAGTAACGGTTTTATTCGCGACACATGAAAAGTAGGATGAATGCGCATAGAGCGTGGCAATTTGAAGACAAACCGTCACCGGGTTGATCTTTCGGATGATCTTGAACGGTCCCACGTAACGCGGGGCGAGTTTTCAAGACTCAACCCGCAGATGCAGAGGGGGCTGTCTGGCGATGTCTGTCGGCATAAGCTTTTTGGGACACCGAAGCTCGCAAAAGTGATGAGCGAACTCGTTTCCACACCGAACGACACCTCAGAACAAAAAAGCCAGCAGAGGGAACCTCCACATTCTTTTCCAGCTCAGGGAAGAGTGGGGGCAGATAACCTACTTGGGCCTCAAAGGGAGAGAGGCCAGTGGAGGCATTACGCAGAATATTATATTATTAGGCATACTCAGCCCAGGGCAGATAACGGCTCCACGATGTAGGATTAGTGGTCGCCAAGCAGCGAAGGGTGTTTTCCATAGTTTGGTTGGTATGCTTCGTTTGCCCGTTAGTCTGTGGGTGAAAGCCGGAGGACAGACTAACTGACACGCCCAACTGTGCGCAAAAGGAATGCCAAAACTTGGCAATAAATTGAGGACCACGGTCCGATACTACGTCTTGAGGCAATACGTGTATGCGGAACACGTGATTAATCACCAACTGAGCAGTTTCCGGCGCCGATGGAAATTTTCCCAGAGCCATTAGCCGCCTTAGAAAACCTATTAACAATGACTAAAATAACCTTGTTGCCCTGCGAATCGGGCAATCCGGTCACAAAATCCAAAGCAATATGGCTCCAAGGTCGACTGGGCATGGGTAAAGGGCGTAATAACCCAGAGGGTGGGAGTCGAGAGCCCTTGTTCCGGGCGCAAATAGCACAAGCAGTAACAAATTTGTGCACGTCCCTCTCCATACCAGGACACCAAAAGCGTCTGGAGATAAATTCTTTGGTGCGGTGAGCGCCAGGATGCGCAGCGAATTGTGAAGAATGACCCCACTGGAGTACCTAAGACTTCACCTCGGGAGGTACAAAAAGGCAATTGGCGGGACCCCCACCTGGACCTGGGTTAAGTAGCAACACCTGTTGAACCGCCACTTCAACGTCCCATAACACAGGAGCAACTATCTGGTTTAACATTCTTAGAACCCGGGCGGTACGTCAAAGGAAAGTTAAAATAAGTAAAAAATAATGCCCAGCGCGCCTGTCTTGAATTACGTCTTCTAGCCAGTTGGACAAATTTCTGTGGTCAGTCCACACAGTAAAGGGGTGTTCAGCTTCCTCTAACTAATGGCGCCACTCCTCCAGGGCCAATTTAACTGCCAGTTGCTCCCGATCCCCCACGTCCTAATTCCTCTCGGCCGGAGTGAGAGCTCGAGATAAATATGCACACGGGTGCATTTTGTGGTCGATGGGTGAATGCTGGGACAATATAGCGCCTACTCCCAATTCGGAAGCATCAACCTCCACAACAAAAGGGAGGCAGAGATTGGGCATGAGTAGAATAGGCTCAGAACTCAACCTCTTCTTGAGTTCCACAAAAGCAGACTCAGCCTTAGGGTTCCACTGAAAGTGAGTCGCCAAAGTTTTCTTGGTTAGGGCTGTAATAGGTGCGGCGAGCGCACTGAAATTACTAATAAAACGCCTATAAAAATTAGCGAACCCAAAGAAGGGCTGGAATTTTTTAACTGAGCAACGAGTAGGCTAATTAAGTACAGCAGAAACCTTCTTGGGATCCATACGGACCTTGCCCTCCGAAACAATAAATTCCAAAAATGAAATCGTGCTCGCGTGAAATAAGCACTTCTCTGTTTTAACGAACAATTTGGCCTCCAAAAGGCCTTTCAAAAAATGTACCCATTGGTTAACGCCTCCTCAATATACTCCTTCATGGCCGCACTCTCCGGGGCTGCTAAGGAATATAGGCTCCCTCTAGTAGGAGTGGTGCCCAGGTAAAGTTCTATGGCGCAATCATAAGGGCGTTGGGGAGGAAGGGTGGTTGCCCTCTGCTTACTAAAACCCTCCGCTATTTCGGTATATTCAGCTGGGACGTTGAGTGGCAAAGGAAATGCAAGCGTTCCTGCAATTTTAGTCACTCCCCTCTGAGTGGGCGAATCAGGAGGAGGAGAAGACTGAATAACCGTGCCAAGTCCCTCCCCCAAATTACCTCTCAACCATCCAAAAACATCCCACTTCCAAGAAGGAAGTGTTTGGTGAATCTCATGTTCTGCTTTATGAATATGTTCAACAAAATCAGTGAAGTTATCTTCATTATCAGGAATATAACATTCTTTACCAACCACAGCACATGTGCCACCTTGAGATGTCAGAATATAATCCAGAGCTGCGTAATTCTGCAAAATAACAGTTCTGGCTGCCATCAATTCAGCGGTATTGCTTTGGTTGTGTTATTGGCTACAGATTCGATTATCACAGCCATGTGTTTAATTTCTGTGATTGTTCGACCCACTCCATACATTGGGAACATAACAGAAGCAGCCATATCCCATCAGTAATATCCCATCTATACCTGTACTGATCTGGATAAAGGTTGGCACGATGCCTTATGGCTGGAATTACATAAGCAACATAGCAAAGCCCTCCCCACCAGGTTGGCAACCATGCATATGCCTTTTTCCCCACATACAAACATTGTTCCATTGTATGTATATAGGGCTGCCAAACAATTAACATTCATGCGTTCTATAGTATAGTTAGTACTATCCGGTTTAGTAATTATAGTAAACATATTGCCTGAAGAATCATATTGTACAGTATGATGACACACACTTTCCTATAAATCTGTTCCCATTTCAATGGTAACATACAAAACCCTTTTTAGATAGCTATAGGGGTTATTTTCACACTTATATGGTTCTCCTAACTTTTCATCTTTATATCAGGATTAGAATCTTGGTAGAATTCAGTGGTTATTTCTTAGATAATATACGAGCACCTGTCTAAAGAAACAGCATTCATTCATCATCTCCATTCCCTGATGAACACAAACCCAACAATTAGAGATGTTTCCTAGAATTTTGATGATAATGATTTAAGTGATAACTACGTTTGTCCCTGTAATTTTTATCTGAAAATCCACCTCCACCTATTTTAGGTTCCGTTAATGCCATGAAGGGGGTCTACAGTCGGGGCTATTCAGTCCCGACTTCCTGCAAAGGATATCATGACAATCCCCCATGTCAGAAACAGAACCGGATGGATTCTCGTTAGTTGCTTTGTTTTTATGTAGATTTTTATGTAGATCCCTGCTCTTAATTGTATCCACTGATGGTAAATCAGTGATTTGAAATCCGTCGGGTGTTGTATTATCTGACGATTAATATTATTGCCACCGTCACTGTCAGAGTCAGAGTCAGTCCAGCAGTGTTCTTCCTCTACACGGTCAGAGTAGAAGTGAAGGATATGAAGCCACATACCATCAGTCAGCCAGCTGGATATGTGTGTGGTGTTATCTGTTTTTAGTTGCTCAAGGTTATGTGCTTCCCCGTCTTCTTGGGCCCGATATCTGCAGAGAGACCTGACAGTTTCAGTTAGATTCACACAGTAATTTGTCAGATTCTTATGGGAGCTCCTGTCATAAGTTCAAAAGGGGAGAAATTAGTGGGGCCTGGTTCAGCTCTCATTATCAGTAGGGCTGCTGGCAGAGCCGCCACCCATTTCCTGCTGGAAACAGGAGAGATGCTTTATTAGATTTTCTTTAATTGTCCGATTAGCCCTCTCCACCTGGAACCCCCCTCTGCTGGCCACCAAAATGCATTAGTTGCATAGACATTTATACCATGTTCAGCATATTATATCAGTTTCTCTGCACTTTCAGATTGCCATACAATACAAATAATCTTAACATGTTGACTAATCTTTGGCAATAAGCCTTTCACAAAAGCAACTGCTATAGTCCCCTGGGCATTTAATCTTTAATACCAGAATGTTGCTCTAATATTTCTTTGACCCTATCCATGTAGTCTGCAGGTTGTTTATGTTTTTTTTACACGCATTTATTTTGTCCCAATTAATTTTTGTTGGGCAAGCGGCTTTAAGAGTCTCTTCAATACTGGTACGCAGTTCTTTTCATCTGCTGCTTAATCTGGAGAACATTTTTACCTGGGAATTTGGATTTTTTTATGACTCGCTTTCTCAATTCCTTTGGCAAACACGCACGTAATATTTGACACATATTTGCAGCATTTGCATTGTAACATTCATATATCATGTTTAATTTATCTATGGTGTCTGCTACATTTTCTCTCGGGTCAGGGAATGTTTTGGCCAAATTCTGGAGTCCAGGTTGTGTGAATTATTTTCACTTCTCCGTTCTGCGCTATCACTCTCAACAGAGCCCGCACTATTGTTTTAGTATCTTCCGATTTTTAATCCTTATTAGTGTTAGTAGTCTTTTTCTCACAAGATTAGGGTACATTTGCACATATGGAGGCAGCGTAGGTTTTGTTATTGAGCTCTGTTTTGTGCGCTGTAATTCACTCTCCATTTCAGCTTAATTTTTCTCATTTATTTTCTGTTTTAATTCGCAAACCTTATTGTCAGTGAGTATGGGGATTCTATTCTCTACCAAGAGAGTGAAACTCTGAGTGTATCGTCTGCTGCACTTCAGGGGCCCTTGCCCTCCACTTCTATCTTATACACTGAAGTTTCATCAACTCCTTAGCTAAAATAATGCTTTAACAATGTCTCTTGATCAATTGTTTTGCATACACTGGTAAATTACAGCACAGCCTACTATGATTATGGTTTACTGCTGTATATACCTCTAATATCAATTTTACACATACCGAGGTAAACCCAGTTACATAGTGGCAATATATTCAGTTAGAATCGAACAGCTTGTCACAAACACAGGCACAGGTGTTCGAACACTTTAGCATGCATTTCAAAACTTAGTGTTATGGTTATGCCTATCAGCCAAAAATACATTTATATATATATATATTTTTTGATCAAACTATATTGTCTGTCATTCATGTTATTCAAGGCATACTGTGTGCTTTGGAATTATCATGCTTAATTTCAATATCAGATTTTCTCCTCACTTTTTCATGTATACACAGAAGCCATGGAAATCCATTGGTCAAAATGTGTATGAACTAAAATAAAAAAAAATTTTTTTCGCACTACAGCTCCAAGATATACAGGTGCAGCTCAAAAAATTTGAATATCGTGAAAAAGTTCAATATTTTTTGTCACTCATTTCAGAAAGTGAAACTCATATATTATATAGATTCATTACACATAGAGTGAAATATTTCAAGCCTTTATTTCTTTTAATTTTGATGATTATGGCTTACAGCTAATGAAAACCCAAATTCAGTGTCAAAATTAGAATATTGTGAAAAAGTTCAATATTGGTGTCACACTCTAATCAGCTAATTAACTCAAAACACCTGCAAAGGTTTCGTGAGCCTTTAAATGGTCTCTCAGTCTGGTTCAGTAGGCTACACAATCATGGGGAAGACTGCTGACTTGACAGATGTCCAGAAGACAGTCATTGACACCCTCCACAAGGAGGGTAAGCCACAAAAGGTCATTGCTGTATCCAAGGAGTGCTGTATCCAAGCATATTCATAGAAAGTTGAGTGGAAGGAAAAAGTGTGGTAGGAAAAGGTGCACAAGCAACAGGGATAACCGCAGCCTTGAGAGGATTGTCAAGCAAAATCCATTCAAGAATTTGGGGGAGCTTCACAAGGAGTGGACTGAGGCTGGAGTCAGTGCATCAAGAGCCACCACGCACAGATGAATCCAGGACATAGGCTACAAATGTCGCATTCCTCGTGTCAAGCCACTCCTGAACCAGAGACAACGTCAGAAGCGTCTTACCTGGGCTAAGGAGAAAAAGAACTGGACTGTTGCTCAGTGGTCCAAAGTCCTCTTTTCAGATGAAAGTAAATTTTGCATTTCATTTGGAAATCAAGGTCCCAGAGTCTGGAGGAACAGTGGAGAGGCACATAATTCACATTGCTTGAAGTCCAGTGTGAAGTTTCCACAGTCAGTGATGATTTGGGGTGCCATGTCATCTGCTGGTGTTGGTCCACTGTGTTTTCTGAAGTCCATAGTCAATGCAGCCATCTACCAGGAAATTTTAGAGCACTTCATGCTTCCTTCTGCTGACAAGCTTTATGGAGATGCTGATTTCATTTTCCAGCAGGACTTGGCACCTGCCCACACTGCCAAAAGTACCAAAAGCTGGTTCAATGACCATGGTATTACTGTGCTTGATTGGCCAGCAAACTCGCCTGACCTGAACGTATTGTCAAGAGGAAGATGAGACACCAGACCCAACAATGCAGACGACCTGAAGGCCGCTATCAAAGCAACCTGGGCTTCCATTACACCTCAGCAGTGCCACAGGCTGATCGCCTCCATGCCACGCCGCATTGATGCAGTAATTCATACAAAAGGAGCCCCAACCAAGTATTGAGTGCATAGAAATGAACATACTTTTCAGAAGGCTGACATTTCTGTTTAAAATATCCTTTTTTATTGATCTTATGTAATATTCTAATTTTCTGAGACACTGAATTTGGGTTTTCATTAACTGTAAGCCATAATCATCAAAATTACAAGAAATAAAGGCTTGAAATATTTCACTCTATGTGTAATGAATCTATATAATATATGAGTTTCACTTTCTGACATGAGTGACAAAAAATATTGAACTTTTTCACGATATTCAAATTTTTTGAGCTGCACCTGTATATATATATATATTGGTATTTATTTTCATATATTTTGTTTAAGATCTTACTATCGTTAGTTTACAAAGTCTTCTGAAAAATGCACACCTATTAAAACTTTTGCATTTCTTGAATCTACAGAGTTTAATTCATTATTATACACAGTCAGTTTTGTAACTATTGTAGCAGGACCTGGGGTGTTGAGTTTCAACTCCGCCCAAATAATCTATAATAAAATCAACATACACCAGCCAAGTGTAAGTAGAGGGTTGTTTATTAGGGAAAATGTTCACAGGAGGGAGGGAAAGAGAGGGTTTTTTTTCTTGTCCGTAATCCGTTCTCAGTGTCCCAGTCCGTAGTCCAAGTTCCAAGTCCAAACCAGTTTCTCATACAAGAAATTGGGTCAAGCACCAACAGGGTTCTCCAAAAATAGTTCAAGTCGTTATCCAAAAGTCAAACCAAACCAATATAAATCTCTCTGACTCACCACACATTTCCCTCATGGTACTTTGCCCTGAGTGATGTGTTTGGTGGCTCTTTATCCCTGGCCTGATTTAGAGGAATGAGCTGCAGGTGTGCTGAATCACTTCCTGTCAGCCCAAATAAGGGAAGTGGGTAGAGCCAGCAGGCTGGCACATATTTCCCCTCAATCACCATTCCGTGGGCTGCCTCCAGGCGGCTGCCACACTATGTACATTAGTCATCTTGGAACTTTGTTATTCAAATCAAGATACAAAGTTTAATATTGAAACGAGTTAAATTTCATTTGATTTTAATTACAATTAGCTATATCTTTAATTGTTTTATTGTTTGTGGTTATCCTGATGATCGTACCACAAACTCAAAATACCCGCAGCTTGGGTTTTTCGCTCACTTTTCCTGGTAACAGACCTTTCTGTTCTGTTTGCTTTTTAAAGTGCTGCAATGCATTTTTAAAATCTTTTTTTATTATTTGTCTTTTTTTATGTATTTTTGTAATAGATGTTAAACTGTTTTATCTTTTCTTTTATCTTTTTAAACTGATTTTAACAACTTTTTAATGTATTTTATATAGTTTTAATTGTACTGCAAAATCAAAAACCAATCAATCTTTTTTTAATTATTTTGTAAAGCACTTAAATAACTTGACTTGACGAAAACTTTTGTACCATTCTGCTTGTTCACTCTGTTTCCCTTCTGTCGGGAAGAGCTTGTCTTTATCATTTACGCATTTATTTATGCTGTCTGTCATGAATTCCTTAATTTCGTTCAACATTATTGCCTCCAATCGCATCAACAGGCGACTCTGAAGAACCACTTGTTGCCATTATAGTATGCTTACCCTAGTGACACGATGAAGTAATAAAACACAATATTGGTTGGGCCCACAAAACAAATACCTCAACAAACACTCCAACAACAATCCTGCTACCTGCTATCTGTTGTGCACAGTACACACACAAAAAAAAAAACACAAGCATACTATGTGCTCTTTAGCCTCTTAGCCTCCCTGTGGGTATGTGCCTACCAGCCATTGCTGCAAGACTTATATCCCTCCTATGAAAAGGTCTTCTACCTTATTAAGGTCTGGACTTTATACCACGTTTTGCCTATCAGCTTACAGCTGGAGGACTTTGTGCCTTTTTCTCGTGGTCCGTTTTTTTCTTCTGCCAGCTACCGCTGCAGGTATATTGCCTCTTAATAGAGGCCTTCTCCTTTGGCTACACCAAAGAGGTTAAACTCAAACTGTCACCCTTATAGAGGTCTTTTGCCCCGCTTTATAGAGGACTATGTGCTCAACAGATAACAAGCAACAACCGAACATCAGATAACAGTGTTTATAGGATCTGCCCCCCCGTTCTTCCCAAAAGGGGAATTTTTTGCCGGCATTTTTTACCATGCTTTTATAGTCAAAATGTACTGTTCTTTTATCCTCTTGTAACTTCACCTATAAACAGCATACCAATCTCAGCATTACCTAAGGACATGGTAAAACAAAATAGCGTGAAATGAGTACTTCTCTGCTTTCACAAATAATTTGGCCTCCAACAGGGCTTTCAACACCTGTTTAACGTGACTGATATGAGCTTGTAAATTGGAAGAGAAAATTTTAATGTCGTCCAAATAAACAAAAACAAAATTCTCCGACATCCCCCTTAGTACGTCATTGACTAATGCCTGAAACACCGAGGGGGGCGCTAGTGAACCCGAACGGCATGACCAGATACTCATAGTGGCCGTTGTGGGTGTTAAAAGCGGTTTTCCATTCATCGCCTTCACGCATGTGCACCAAGTTATAGGCGTTGCGGAGGTCTAATTTGGAAAAAACAGTGGCCCCCTGGAGACGTTCCAACGCCGAATTCATTTAATGGCATTTAGAGAGCGATAATCGATACATGGCCTTAATGTTCCATCCTTCTTTTTAACAATAAAAAAAACCTGCGCCAGCAGGAAAACTAGATGGCCTTATAAACCTATTAGCCAATGCCCCCTCAATATATTCTTTCATAGCCGCACTCTCAGGAGCCGATAATATAGACTCCCTCTAGTAGGGGTAGTACCTGGATGGAGTTCTATGGCGCAATCATAAGGCCGGTGGAAAGGAAGGGGGGTTGCCCTCTGTTTACTAAAAACCTCTGCTAATTCGGAATATTCAGCCGGGACGTTGGGAGGCAAAGGAAATTCAAGTGTTCCTGCAATCCCAGTCACTCCTCTCTGAGTAGGGTGCCCAGGAGAGGAGACCACTGAATCTCAGAGTTGGATAGCTCCCCGGAAGAAATCTCCCTCCAATTAGAACATCCGTCAGCCAGGGAGTCCCACTCAAGACTCTCGTCACCAGCCTCAGAACCTGAGACAGACTGTCCATGATTGGGCGGAGAGGTAACCTAGAATCAGAAACGTCAACACGTTCCCCGGACAAACTGGAAAGAGCAAGGTGACCCTGCGCGGTACACACGGAACCCCATTGACGAATAACTAACTTATCCCCTCCTTACTTAATATAGGGATCGTTCTTAACTAGCCAAGTGTGACCCAACACCAAAGGATAAGCAGGGGAATCGACCAACAGAAACTGAATGCTCTCAATGTGTTTCTGTTGAAGAGTCGACATGGTTGCCTGACCCCAACGGACGACCGTCGAGAGCGGTAATCAACCGGGATTGGTCCAGACACTGGACCGGAATTACAATTTTTCTAGCCCACTGGGCATCAATAAAACATTCCATGGCCCCGGAATCAATAAAAGCCTCGACCTGAAGCGAGTGCTCTCCCCAAGAAAGGCTAGCAGGTAATAGTGCCCGAGGTGCAGTACCCTGAAGTCCCGCTAGAAGCCTTAGTTCCTCTAACGAGACCCCCCCCTTTTCTCTTACGTTTCGGACACTGATTAAGAATATGCCCCTTCCTCCTGCAGTAACGACACCACTCAATTTTAGAAGCGGTATCTCCAGCAGGTGAACAAACAGCCCTATGTACCTGTATGGACTCCTTAGTACTAGATAAACAGGGTTTAACTACCGGAGGAGAGGACTCCGTGACCGGGATAACCGAAGACCTTATCCGGTGGTCCTTTGTGTGTTTTCTACGCCATAAACGGTCCCGCAGTCGATTGTCTATCCAAATAGCGGAAGATACTAACGCATCTAGAGAATCGGACTGCTCAAGAATGGATAGGGCATCCTGAACAGACTTGTCTAATGCCTCAGAGAATAAAGTAATCAGGGGAGCTTCTGATCAAGCTGTCTTGCCTGTCAGTGCTCAAAATATCATGGCGAATTCGGCCACAGTATCGCTATCCTGGCAAAGGCGATAAAGCCGCCTAGCCGACTCCCGACCCGAAATGTTATGGTCGAAAACCGACTCCATTTCGTCCATAAGTATTTCCGTAGTATTTAAAATTGGAGACTTCCCCCTAATTAATGGAGTAGCCCAGTCAGGCGCGGATCCAGTGAGTAGTGAAAGTACAAACGCTACCTCGGACTCTTGTACACTAAACCATGACTACCTAAACCTACTGAGCTTTAAAAATGTTTTAACATTGGGCAAGAAATCCTCGGCACTTGTCCGGTCGGCCGTCATAGCGGAGGGGGAGCTGTAATTTTGGTTCCCTACCCATCTGAGCAACAGGGACCGGGGGAGTGATAGCCTGTGCGGCAGGTTGGGGTGCTTAGTGTGCAACTGTGAGTAGGTGCATGCTCGCCGTCAACTCTTTGAGGCAACACTCTTGAGCCCTCATCTGGGTATTCAGCTGCCATATGTGATCCGTAAGTAGCTGCTGTTGAGCCTCCAATCCCCTAACATACTCCTCGGGGTACCATATTCTGGTAGTTTATTCTCAGCGAGTTTTTTTAACTAAATTAAACCACATATATTTTCTATGCCTCCGTCACCTTAGACAATGCCAAATTAGCCTGCTTGTTTAACAAATTTAGTTTGATTATACAATAATCAAGTCAATTCCCTGTTCTCAGAGCAGTCAGATCACAGGCAATGCATTTCAGCTAACGAAGTTAAACCTTCATCTGAAATTCATATTACGTGCATTCTAATATTGATTAATAACATAAATAGCATTATTTTGCCTTAATGATTACATCAATACACTAAAACTGTCAGGTTGGGAACCCATATTTTTCCTTGTTTTATGTCCTGCTTATGGAAATGTGACCAACTCATTTTACTGGTAGCTTAACGCTTTAAAACAAGCCGACTTTCCCGGGATTGCAGGGGCAACATATTCCGGGAGAATAAAAAATAAAAATAAAAGAATCCTTATTTAACAATGTAATCTTGATTATTTTGTATGCATGCTTGTGTGCGCCTCTGTGTGTAACAGATAGGAGGGTGCACAGTAATAAGGGGAGGCATGGTCTCTAAGGATAAGAAGCTGAAACAAGTTAACAGGTAGCTCAAGGACAGCTTAGTAATGCAGGTAGAAAAGATAAAGCGGGAAAGCTGGTTAAATGTTAGTATCTAACTACAAGACAGACAATTTGTTTGTTAATACACATTTATGTTAATGAGTTTAGTAAAGTGCACGTAACTAATAAAGCACCCGAGTGATTGTTAACGCGAGTCAGTAATATATACAATTATACACGGGAATGAAAGTAGGAAGTAGCAGAAAACGAGACTTCGGAAATACAGCGTTAACCCACGGAAAATCCCGAAGTCACCCGAATAGTGCACACACGAGACTGGGTAAACAAACACACAGATGAGACTGGGACAACCCACGAACAGAAGGGGATGCAATGATATGTGGAAAATAATAAATACATGAATGATAATTAAAATAAAAATACAGAACAGACAGACAGAATCTCAGAACATAACAAATCTATGTTCAATGTTTTGTAGATTGTAAATTCGTTTTTTAAAGCCTTAATTAGGCTATGCGGTTCTAGACACTTAAGAGACTGTCCTCTTTAAATATGCTTTCTAATGTTTAACTCACTTTGACTAATTAGGCCTAAGTAAGATAACGGTCTTTAACGCATTCAGATTATTGCCTGATCCTTGTTAGTTAGTTAGTTGTACGTTAGTCATCTTTGTCGTTGTCATTTCTTAATCATTAGGCTACTTATTGGTCTTATTCAGCAAATTAATTGTTTGATTAGCTAGGCCAGGGGTGGATTATTGAACGGTCACACGGGCTACAGGCCCAGGGGCCCAAGAGCTCAGGGGGCCCCCTAAGACTACTATTGTTATCCACCCGTTATCATTATCTTTCAAAAAAGATATGGTTCTATATGGTCCGTAGGGAGTTAGCCTTTCGAGGCGAAACTCAACCAACAACAACAGTAACATGCCACCGAAAAAGAACCCCTCAGCTGTAACTGAGGAAGTGGATGAACTAAAAAAAACACTTGAATTTCTGGCGGAGGAGGTTTCTGTTATTAGTCGCCAGCAGAAAACTATTATGGGCCTGGTGGAAGAAGTCAAAGCCCTAAGGCTCCAAGTCACCGAGAAGGACAGAAGGATTGTGCTGCTGGAGAACCGGGTTTCTGATTTGGAACAATACTCCAGGATTAACGACATCATAGTCTCCGGATTGGAGATTAAACCCCGGTCATACGCCCGAGCAGTGGCGTTCCAAAAAGGCGAGGAGCTCAACGAGCAGGAATCCAGCTCTGTGGAGGAACAGGTGTCTGTTTTTTTCCAGTCTAAGGGAATAGAGCTTGACATCAACAACATCGAGGCATGTCACCCCCTCCCTCGCAGAATCAAGACCGACAAACCAGCACTGATAATAAGATTCGCAAACAGAAAATCTAAAACTGCTCTCCTAAAACAAGGAAGACGGCTGAAAGGAACAAATGTCTATATGAACGATCACCTGACAAAAAAGAATGCTGACATCGCCAGAAAGGCTCGCCTCCTACGATACCAGAAGAAAATTCAGTCTACATGGACCCTAAACTGCAAAATCTTTATAAAACTGAATGGCACACCAGAAGAATCCAAAGTTCTAGTAATCAGAAGCATGGAGGAATTGGACAAATACCAGTGATATCAAGTGAACCTCCCAGATATCCACGAGTAGGATTACCTTTTTTCCTTTTCTCCTCGATTTCATTTTTGGTAAGAATTTTATTTTTGGTATTGTCTCTATTTTTGTAATGACTTTTTCGTTTTTCTCTACAATGCGCCTAGCTGGCGCTGGTGAGCGTTTGTTCTCTCTCCCTCTTTACTGCTTCTTTTCTTATTCTCTGGCTACATTTTTGCTCTCATTTTTTTTCCAAAACACGTTGATTATCATTTTATGGACTGTTTGTGTTGTTAATGCTATTTGCCTAGGATTTTTTCTGACACATTGTGTGTGTGTGCGCGAGTGTGTGTGGGTGCGTAAGTGTATGCTTGCGTGCGAATTTCTATGTGGGTATATGTGTGTGTGTCTGCAGTATATTCTGTATGAAAGTACTGATTGTAATTATATGAATCAAACATGACTACCAGTAACTTACCTTTCACAAATGCTAGGGAGTCGGTTCCCTGGGTTTCTGTCTCTCCTGCTTTTAATCTATTTGATGTGGTCAATGACAATCATGGTATCTATGATGAATTCCTTAACCCCGATACTAATTATATTAATTCAATTAATGCCAAATTATCATGTGAATACTACTCTGAAGATCAGTTTAATAATCTGTCTCAAAACCAATTACTCTGTAATCATCTTGGCTTTAAAGGCTTTTCTACTCTGCACCTGAATGTCCGTAGTCTACCAAAAAATTATGATCATCTAACAGCATATTTATCAACCATACCACATTCCTTTTCTGTGATTGCTCTCTCTGAAACGTGGCTCAATGACGATATCTCAGGTCTCTACCCTCTGTCACACTACAACGCTGTTCACTCCTGCAGAAAGAACAAAGTAGGTGGAGGAGTCTCATTGTATGTGTCCAACAAGTTTAATATCATTCCTAAAAATGACCTTTGCCATCACCTAGACAAGACTTCAGTTGAATCTGTGTTTGTTGAAATCCCATCCTGCCTACCTTCTAATGAGAAAAACATTATAATTGGCTGTATTTACAGACCACCTGACACCGACATTACCGCCTTTATCGATGCTCTTTATTCTACTCTGGAATTGATAACTAATGAACGTAAAATATGTATTCTACATGGTGATTTCAATATGAATCTTCTCAAAAGTGAATTACCAACCACAGCTGACTTTCTTAATGCACTTTACTCTACTCATTTCTACCCGTTGATTCACAAACCTACCAGAATAACAAATTCATCAGCTTCACTTATTGACAACATCTTACTCAATTGCCTGGATTTTCAAATCACTTCTGGAATATTGACCTCTGACATCTCTGATCATTTTCCTGTATTTCAAATTATTCACACCAATGGAAATTTTAATACCAAATCTAACAACTCTGTCCATGAGCAAATTAAATATTGTAAATTCACACAAAAAAATATGGACTCCTTCAAGTCTCTGATCAGTAATGTTTCATGGGATGAGGTTTTCAATCTCCACGAGGTGAATGATGCCTATCAGTCCTTTCTATTGGTTTTTAATTCTGTTTTTGATAAATGTTTTCCTTTGATTACTTTACCAAATAGGTCAAATTCAACTAAAAAGAAACCGTGGATCACAGAAGATCTAAAGAAAAGCTCCCGTAAGAAAAATAAATTATATAGAAAAGCTATTACTAACCCTTCCACTCAAAATATAGAAACCTATAAAAAATATAAGAATAAGTTTACTCTCTCATTGAGAAAGGCTAAAAAAATCTTCTTTGCAGATAAATTTACCCAAGCATCTAACAATATTAAATCTACTTGGAGCATCATTAATGAGTTACTAAATCGAAATAAAAATCCAGCCAGTGCACCTCTTGAGATGGTAAGTAAGGATGGGACTTTCAATAAACCGAGAGAGATAGCTGATGGCTTTAATGATTATTTTGTTAATATTGGCTCTACTCTGGCATCCAACATCAAGCCCTCTAATGAGAACCCTTGTAAATTAATCAAAGGTCAGTTTCCTCCTCTCTGCAACTTTGAACCACCTAGTGCTAAAGAGGTGTATGACATCATTATGTCTCTAAGAAATTCGGCTTCAGGCCACGATGGAATTAAAAGCATCCTTATCAAGGAAACCATTGATTATATAGTTGATCCTTTAACCCATATATTTTACTTATCTCTCCAATCTGGTATCATTCCTCAAGATCTCAAAATTGCTAAAGTTATACCCATTCATAAATCTGGTGACACTAATAACTTTGGAAACTACCGTCCAATATCTATTCTACCTTGCTTCTCTAAAATAGTGGAGAAACTGGTGTATGCAAGAATCTCAAATCACTTAGCCAAGAACAACATCCTGTACAACCATCAATATGGCTTCCGTAAAAAACATTCTACCGAACAAGCTCTGTTGCAACTTGTGAACAACATTTCTTCTGCCCTAGACGATAGGAAATTTGCTCTTGGAGTCTTTTTAGATCTGACCAAGGCTTTCGATACTGTCAACCATGCAATCCTTATTTCCAAATTGAACAGGTATGGAATACAGGATGTTGCTCTCAAGTGGGTTACCAACTATCTTGAGGATAGAGAGCAATTTGTATCAATCAATGGTTGTTCTTCTAAGAAGTCACAAATTCTTGTCGGGGTTCCCCAAGGTTCCATCTTGGGCCCTTTATTGTTTTTAATTTATATTAATGATTTAGTTATGACCTGTAAACATTTTTTCCCTATACTATTTGCTGATGATACTAATCTTATAGCCGTTCATGATGATTTCAAGTCTCTGATTGACTTAGCAAACAATGAATTGTCTAATATCTCCAAATGGTTTCAGTTTAACAAACTCGCTCTAAATATCAAAAAATGCAATTTCATGATCTTTTGCTGCAAAAACAAGTCTTATTCTAAAGAGGAAGCTAAAATATTAATTGACGGAAAAGAAATTCTTCAAGTACCTTTTCTAAATTCTTAGGAATCATTGTTGATGAATGTTTAAATTGGAAAAATCATATTGATTATGTATGCAAGAGATCTATGAAGATGCTTGGCATCTTTAGAAGGGTTTGCCCTCTGATCCATCCTTCCGCATATTTAACATTGTACTATAGCTTTATTTTTCCATACATCAACTATTGCAATATTGTCTGGGCTGCTACATATCCATCGTACCTCAACAAACTACTCATAATCCAGAAAAGATTCTTAAGAATCATTTCTCATTCTAACAGACATGAACCATCTGCACCACTATTCACGAAATATTCATTATTATCGATTGATAATATTAAACGTTTTCCAAACATGTTTATTTATTTTCAAATTCATAAACTGTAAGCAAGATCTTCCTGTTGCCTTTCATAACTTGTTTACCTTCTCATCTGACATCCATTCATATCCAACTAGCCGTAGTAATCATCTTCATTCTGTAGAACTTCTAGCCACCAATTTAATATCAAATTCAGAGGTCCGAAATTCTGGAATACCTTGAGCTTGACTCTGAGACATACATCTTCTCAGCCAGCTTTTAGAAAACAACTGAGGGACTACCTCATTTCATCTAGTGACATTACTTTATTTCCTTCTTAATAGGCTATCTATTCTAAACTTATTATGTAATTTGTTATTTGTTTTCTTTTATTTATCTTCACAAATTCTGTCTCCATTTCTTTGTTTTTATCTTGATTTTTTCGTTTTCTTTTGTTTTTGTTTGCCTGTTTGTTTGGTTACTTTTTCTTTCTTCTGTATTTGTTTTATGTGTTGAGTATATTGTTAAATCTTTTGATTCTTGTTCTTGATGTGAGGGGAACTCTGTACAAGCCCTTTTGAGCTTCTTTTCCCCTCCTAGCACTGTCGTTTTTATGTGCTGAATAAATAAATAAATAAACAAATCATTTCAACCACTAGTGCAGGGGGATATGAAGCAATAAAGGCCTTAGGGGCCCCCCTGAGCTCTTGGGCCCCTGGGCCTGTGTTAGCCTATTACATCTCCCCCTGCACTAGTGGTTGAATCCAACACCCAGGCCCATCCTGCATCCAGGCTATAGTCAAACCCTACACCCATGGCACAGCCACTATGCTCTGCTACCTTTAGGCAGCTGGTTTCTCCCTCACTCCGAGGCGGGCCCAGCTACAGGTCACGGCTGTTCTCCCCCCATGGATGTCAGGGCAGTAGATTTGCTGACGATCTTCCGCCGCAAACTGAAAACCCACCTGTTCAGGGATTGCACCTTGGCTCCTAACAACCTACTCATTAAATAAATTTTAAAAAGTCTACAGTTTGTTTACTTTTTGCACTAATGTCTAGTATTAGTAGCAAATTTGCTGCATATTTGCAATTTTTTTGTAAGCCCCTTTGGATAAAAGCATCTGCAAAATAACTGTTTTGTAATGCAACTTCAAAATAACAATTCCCCATCAATGCCCATATTTCCATTTTAAAATATTCAACGACAGAAATTAAATGAGAAAATCGATAACAATAATTTACATTCTCATTAGATGAATGGGTGTAGAGGCCTGTCGATAGAGGGCGCCATTAAAGTTTTGTTGAGGAGAGTTGAGGTCAGACTTAGGCCACTGTATGTCAAGTCAATATCTGCATGATCTTGACAAGTGCAAGTTGAAAAAAATGGAACACCACAAGCCACGAAGTGGAGCAGCTAAACGAAAACTTAAAAAAGAAAAAGAAGATATGTTAGATAATCTTCCTCGCGTTTCTAGTTTTTTCGAAAGCATTCAAACAATCGAAAACAACATTGACAGGGCGACGACTACAGAGCCTGTCGTGGGAGGTGGTGAAGAGGAACAGCTACCTACCATTCCCACTGCTGTACCATACTGTTGGTGGGTGAGGGGCATGGGGGCCTGGAGAGCTAACAGCTCTCATCTCATCACCTACAGCTTCCAGAAAGAGATCAAGAGAAGGATTGGTTTGAATCTGTAACTGACCCAGCTTTGTGGGGGAACACTCAAAGTGAGCGGGTCAATCGGCGAGGACATTACCCGGCTTCCGTAAGGGACAGTGAGATTGGTGGCAGGGCCCGAGCTCTTACAAATGAGCAGCTTACATGACGACTGCCCAATGGACAACTGGTTGAAAGACAATGGATTATGTAAAATTATGTTCAGATTTGTGAGCAAAACGGGCCATGTGATAGAGATATCTTTAGGATTTGAGCCCATCAATAGTCACACAGGGGAAAGCCTAAGTGACTGTTGTCTCAATGGTGCAACAGCTTGGATTAGCCATGGACAATCATATGACAATGCCAGTAATATGTCTGGCAAATATAACGGATTGCAAGCTCACCAAAAAAAAAAAGAATCCATTGATTCACTATGTACCCCGTGTTGCCCATTCTTTAAACCTAGTCAGAGTGAACAGTACTGAAGCCTATAGTAGCGATGTTGGCAAATATTTTGACTTATAGCAGTCTCTATATACGTTCGCCTCCGCCTCTACACATTGCTGGCGCACAATATTTGGGGATTCCAATTTGAAAATGTATCTGACTCTTAAATCTCTGTCCACTACACACTGGAGCTGCCGTTCAGACTCCACTAAAGCACTGTGTCGCAACTACCAACATATACATGGGAAGCTTGAGAATATGTCCACGGATGACACAGAAAAAAGGGACACACGCTCTGTGCGCAATTGGAGATGTTGGAAAAAGTTTTGGGACACAATATTATAAAGGTTTCAAGCAACTAGCAGTATTTTGCAACAACGAGATATAGACTGTAATGCTGCAGTTAGGGCACTTGCATCATTGCGTGGTTTTGTGGCTGCGCAGAGAGACCTTTTTGACAGTTTTTAGAAGGAAGCCTTCAGTATACCTGGGGTAAGCCCAATGTACAGACATGACAACCATCGGAGAGAAAGAAGCGCAAAACATTTGCTGATGAGAATGGAGAGCAGGATGTTGAGCTTGATGAGAGACAAAAGTTAAAAGTAGAGACATTTAATGTAGCCATTGACACGCTTACTCAGAGCCTCGGACACCGTGTGGAGGCCTACAGTTATATATGCAGTTTGTTCAGTGCGCTTTTCTGTGCAGAATCTTGAGTGCATTGCCTCTCTGATCAAAAAGGCCAAAGTTCTGTCATCTGCATACCCGTCTGACCTAGATGATTGTTTAGGTGATTAACTAATTCAGCTCAGATCATTTATCAAGCCTGAAGATGACAAAAGCCCAACGGGACTGCACAGAATAATTCTGGATTATGGCCTGCAATCCATGTTTCTGAATGTGTATGTTGCTTTGCAGATATTTATCACTGTGCCCGTCAGTAACTGCGAGGGATAGTGCTCATTCTCACTTCTGTCCAGAATTAAAAATGAACTGAGAACTAAGATGACTCAAAAACTAAGATGACTGCGAACTGACAAAAACATTGGACTTTGATGACATTGTGGAGGATGAAGAAGCAGAGCCAGGAAAAAAGGCATCATATAAGGTAAGTCTATCCTATGATTAATTTAGGGTTCATAGCCTGTCACCAGGGTTTGCAGTCAGTTGTTTTAGGTTAGGTCGTTAATATCGGAGGTGATTTAAACTGATTTCAAAATTATGGTGTTTTGTTAATATGTGCTGTTGGTTTTGCGTGTGTAAAATCTGTGCTGTAAATCCTGTGTTAAGATACAGGTGAATAAGTCATTGTGCCATTGGCTTTGTTTTGTGCTGTTGGCTTTGTGTTACGTGAGGTTGGCTTGGGGGGCGGGTTTGTATGTGCTGTTGGTTTTGAGTGTGTAAATTCTGCGCTGTAAATCCGGTGTTGAGAGGGGGGGGGGCTTAGAAAGTGTCTGTGCCCAGGGGCCAATTGCGTCATAATCCGCCTAGCCAAATAAACGGAAACAAGTCTAATGCTGTAGCCTATACCCCACGTTTTCCAGCGCACCAACTATCAATAGGCTACATACAGGCTAATAAGTCAGTGCTACACATTTTATGACACAAAAAAATGCTAGCACAGAAAAACATTAATTGATATTTGTTATTCAGTTAATTTGCTTGATAATTAAGAACTATAAATGGAAACAGGCCAAGTTGACACTAATATCTGTATAAAGGTAAGGTTATAGGCTACAGAAGGTAAATTTTACAGGTACGCCACTGGATCATAATGTAGGCTAGTTGACATGCCAGCTAC
>CM040404.1:59306635-59450629 GCA_022702515.1 Ilyophis sp. 1 JC-2022
TCATCCACGACTGTGAGAGGGTGTTCCGGAGGTGCCAGAGGGATCTTAAGAGTTTTTGCTAGCTCCACGTCCAGGAAGCTACCTGCAGCGCTGGAATCCACCATGGCTCGGAGGGCATAGCTTTGGTTCCCCCAGGTGAGGGAGACTGTCAGCAGGTCGCCTCGGGTTAGGGAGAGAAGGTTAGCCTCATTACAGTTCTCCCGTCTCTGGAGGAGGCTTTGGCTTTTCCCAAGAGCTCAGGGCAGGAAGAACGGAAGTGACCTGGGTTCCCGCTGCCATCGACAAGCTCAGGAAGGCTCGGAGGTGTTCAGGAGATCACCAAGGCTGCTCTGTACTCCGGAAGTGGTGAAGCTGATGCACGGCATTCTCTTCGCCTCTTCCGGAAGCGGTTGTCCACCTGGATAGCTGCGACAAAGAGTGCTTCTCGGTTGTTCTGCGCCTCCCAGGATGCCAGTTCATCCATTATGTCCTCAGACAAGCCATTCTGAAAGGACGCAATGAGCGCCTCAGTGTTCCATCCTGACTCAGTCGCGAGCGCGCGGAAAGTGATGGCGTAATCCGCTACGCTCTGAACCCCCTGGCAGAGTTGGAGTAGGCGCGTCGATGCCTCACTTTTGCTGACTGGGTGGTCGAAGACCACCTAAATTAACGAAACACGTGCAGACTAACCAGAATCATTAATCTAATAATGACAAACAATAGACTCTGACAAGACAGGGAAACACGAGGGTGAAGTGCTGGCGGCATCTGCTGGTTGATGCCGGAAGAACCCGGGCTAATCCTGACAAGTTTATTGCATTAATAACTACTTCTGGTCTGGCCACGTGACCTTTGGTATCACATTTCTTTGGCCTGTGATGTTTGTAATATCTCATAAGATATTAAGATATTTTATTTGAATGGCTGCAGCTTTTTCTTTAGGAGATACTGGTGATTTCCTGTTTAGTCACATGACCCATGATGTCATACCATTTGATTGACAGATGATGCTTGTCATTCCATACAGGAGATTACTAGTTGCTTTTCATGTTCTGTGATCCTTCTGGTCACTTCCGGTCTGGTCATGTGACCGATTACTTACTAAATGACATGATTTAATTGTGATGTTAATCATATGTTGCTTGCTCTGATGAGTTTTTTTCTTTGTTACATTTGTGGTCAAACCCTTATTACACTTGAGGGCTGTATTACATCTGCGGTCAATTATTACATGTGTGCCTTCTACAACAGAAGCAAAATAAAGGTAAATAAGAGAAGGCATTTTGACCCTTCAAATTACTTTCTCAGTCAATGTCCAAGGGGCAAGTCTAAAATGAAAATGCTCAGATATTTCAAGGCAACTGAGAAAAACATTGTGTTGATGGAAACAATGATAAATATGAATTGAGTTACACATCTACTGTTACTTGTTATCTTGAATTATTTTATTGGATTATTCTCATGTTACTGCCTGTCATATACAGCCTTTTCTAAGTTCACCTGGTATGCTGTACAACACTGGAAAATCATTAATGACGCTGTGGGCACAGTAATACTACAATAGGATCTGTATCTTATTCAGAATCCAACCTCTATTCTCTTAATCTACTCCAACCAAAAAAAGGTTTCCTCATAACCAATGTTGTATAGAGATTTAGTGGAAGAACGCAAAGTATATTTTTTCGGAAGCAGCGGTCTGACCTATCCCAATCACTCCACTGATAATTGTATGCTCTTGACAAAATTACATCCAAAATTCTTGACATCGCTGCTAGCCAAACCCTATTTAACCTTTTTAGAGTAGGTCAAAAAAAGAAGAAAATAGAGCCATAATTTTGTCTACTATTTCAGTGTTTTCCTGCTTTCAAAGCTAGCGCCCAGGTGTAAAACTAAGTAATACACAAAAAAATGTCAGCAGTGATACGAGGTCAGGTATGGTGCTGGAAATTCAACAAAAGCATGACGTTTGAAAAGCTGTGAGCTAAAATGGTATTGGGCTTGTAGATGGCCAAAGAGAACTCCGCTCTTCGCATGACATTAATGCCCGGACATCAACAAAATTCTTTGATCAGGGAGTCTGATCAGCACAGGGTCAGTCTGAATGAGCCTGGTTCGAGCTAAACATGGATGGAGACTGATCTGTGACAACGATCCTTATTTTTATTGCTGCTGAGTAAATCTGAACCCTTACCTTCTTTGTTCCAGTGCCATTTCATGGGTTGTGGCTTTCTTCCCTCCTTTTCTACGGTTTTCTGCTTCTCTGTACCTTTTAGCTAACTATCTGATTTTTTCCACATTCCATCTCAGGGTTTTGCTCTTCCCCACTAATTATTAATTTCACCTGCTGCACCTGCCACAATGTATTTAAGCCCTTGAGTTCCGCTTCCTGGCGCTTCGTTATCATTTCGTGCCTTTACAAAGTCAGGGTTAGTTATTCCTTGTCTCTCTGCAGTTTTAAGAAAAAGATTATTTTCTTTGTTTGTTACAGCTTGAGATATTTCTGGCCTTGAAGCCAAGGGAATTAGTTTTTCTGCTTCCCTTTTCTCTTTCCTCTCTCCTCTCTACGCTTCCACTCTTTCGTTTCAGAGGGTTTTATTTTTATTTAGTTTATTTCACCAATTATCGGGCGTTACAGTCACGTTCCGAAGGTGCCTTAGTGTCCTCTTCTTGCTATTTTATTTCGTGGTTGCTTTCAGAGTCTCCTCTCTGCCCGTGTTTACAAGGCTAGCCCATTTTATAGGGGTGTATTATTGTTTGGCTACGGCCAGGAACTTTATATCCATTTTTCCTTTGTTGCGTTTGGCTCATCATTATTCTGCACAAACCCTCACATGCCATGTCCTAATACAACAACAATAGGACGCAGGACGCACCAAGCTAGATAGTATACCAATTAGTATAGTTATTTATATATTATACTATAATATATTATAATATATTATAGTTATATAATATATTATTATAGTCACTCCCCTTTAGGCCACTTTCTAGGCACAGAGGCAGGCTTCAGGAAGATGAAATATGATGTGTAAATCTGTGGAAGAGTCCCCTAAATTTAATTACTGCTAAACAAAAAGCATCCTCATTATAGTACACAAATTACTCATATTACATTATATTTAGCTTGATGTAGATAGTGTATTGATGCATTTAGAAAGACTATAGGAAATGTGGCCAACTGTCGCAAATTAAGTGTTCACTGGTTGGAATTATTAGCAAGTTAGCAGGAGATCTACAGCAAAGGCAATTACAAATGCCCCTTGATGTGTATGTTAGTCAGGCTAATGAGCTACTAGCTAGTTATCTTGATCTTTACTTACTTTTTTTGTTAATTAGTCTGCAAACTATATGGAAATAATAAATGTTTTGGTTGGCTGGTCATAGCCATCTCTGGTCACTAGTATCTCAACAAAAAATGCTTTCAACGTACAAAAATGCCAAATTAAACGGATTGTCCAGGACTCTATGCGTAGAAAACCAATGGTAGGATTGTATATTTATTTCATATTTAGTAGCAGATATTGATAGTAGAATGGTATAATTACACAAGAATATCACTTGTTTATTTTACAATTGAGTGAGCAGGGCTTTTCACGGCTGTTTTGGCATACGTTCGGGGTATTGTCAGATTTATCTTGTTGCTATGATGGAATACTCATTTTAGATGAAGAAATTTATTTATGAACTCACACATAGACGCTATTGTCCACTATGTCACGCATGGGTAGGTATAGTTGCAGGTGAGACTGGATGGGGGGTTGCTTGTTAATTTGACTTGCTACGGGAGAATAGTGACACTTTGGGACCCGTTCACACTAAAGATAAATACGGTTGTCGCTCCTCATTTTAGTGCTTAATCCAGTCAAATTACCTTTAGGCCGCGATAACACCGGATCCGCTTTGTAGGCTTCAAAACGCGAGGAGCACTGCTTGTCTTGATTTTACGAAAGCCTACTCTGAAAATGTCGTTGGAGGCGTCTTTTTTGCTCTTGCTAGGCAACTGAACTCCACTCCTGTCAATCACTTAGCTTACGTTGTTAACGGTGTTAGCGAACTAAGTTTACCCAAAAGTTTGCTTCGTTATTTGTCTTTAAAAAAGCTGCGTATAAGCGGAGTGCCTTGTATCGCTTATTTTTATCATGGTGTTCACAATTAGTGAAATCATATCACTCTGGGTGGGCTGAAACGCCAACTAACGTTACCAATTTCTCCTCAATTGTCTTTGTTTACATGGGACCGACTGGCAGAATCAAGGCCCGCCTCTACCTTTGTGCGATTGGAAAACAGTGACAGTGACGTGGGGCGCCTTTTCCTCGGAGTGCTTCAAGATAAGATAATTTCAACTCCGTGTGCGCTAAGCGTTTTTCGAATAAAGCGTTTTTTTTTTGTTTTTTTTGTTTTTTGTTGTTGTTTTTGTTTATGTTTTGTTCTTGTTTATTTTGCTTTGTCTAAAAAAGTAATGTAAAAAGGGTAGGCATAATAAGCCTTAGCTTCAGTCTACACCTTTTCGGTCATCTCCTTGTTCTGTTTTTTCCACTATACTGACACTTTATTGCTTATTATTTATCTCTATGTACTGTATACATTCTGGAAAACTGTCAAAGAGAACCGAAATAAATGAATACTAACTAACTAAAATAACAGCGAGGCGCCCCAAACGGATAAACACGAGGCACCTGGGGCACAAAAAATGCTTCAAACTCATTGAAAACAATTAGAAAAAAGGCGCCCCCAGCTGTTAAAGTGGATCCAGTGTGATCGCGGCCTTAAACAACACACATGTTTAGCAATACATGTGATTCGTTAGCAAGCTGCCTGCTAGCCACTACATCTTGACATAGGCTACCATAAGCATTTACATTAAAGCTCTGACTTACCGAGCCTACATTTTCGTTGTACATTTCGTCGCTGGACAAAATTGATAGGAGGCTTCGATCTCCCCTCTGCCTTCACTCGCAACCTTTCTTCATAGTTTTAAGGATTGAAAACAAATTGTCATGGTGATGATTCAACATTAAAGAAAGATATGTTGTGTGTGATATGCATGTTTTTTTTCTTTTTTGATGCACTGCTTCACTTGTTTTCTTCGAGAAACCTCCTCTGTTGATACCATATGCTAATGCTGGCTAGGTACACTAACGTTAGCTACGGTAAGTGGTTTAATTTTAAATTTTAACTGAACTGAGCTGAAGACAGCAAGCTAGCTAACTGCAGCTTCGTCCAGACAGCACAGCTACCACAGCTACATCAGTCCTGTGGCTGTCTGTCTGTGGGAGATGTTGCGTCTTCCTCCAAGCTACGTAGCGATAGACGGAGCGCATATCCCCCATATACTGAACTGTGCTTAGTGTGCTGTCTGGTTAACCGTTACAAATCGAGTCCGAGGCTTTCATGGCCTATCTTGTAGTCATGTAGCTATCTGAGTCATGAACCGATATTATGTGCGGTTTGCATGTAAAATTATCTAGAATGCATAACAAAAATAGAAATGAGCTTCCCACAAAGATTATACAGCTGTAAAAGCAATAGTTGTGATTTTTTGGCAATTGTTACTGAGCAAGCAAGCTAGCTTCCACACACAACAAAGATGGCGACGACAATGTTTTTTGAGAAAAATTGTAGCGATTACTCTATTGGGTGACATAGCAACACGTGTGCACTTCTTTATATGTTATAAGCATTACATCCTTATGTCAATCGAAGCATTACATGTGTGCAGCGTTAATTTTGCCTGTGTATCCAGCAATTGGCTACTTTTTGACCAGACTACTTTGATCAGATGTTGTTATCCAATGGGGACAATTATTCTTTGAGGGTATAGATCTTTTTGATGATGAATTCATCAGGAAAAATAAGAATTGGAACAATAAGAAGAAAAAACAGCAAAATAACCAAGGTTTGGGGCTTTATTGTATGGATGTGTGAAGTTGTACCTGAATTCTGTGTGGTTACATGAGGTCAGAATGTACAGAAGTTAATGTTTTTATTAGGAATACCCATCATTAGGATTCCAATTTACCATTTGTTTCACTCAGACTGTAAACTATTTATTTTGAAATACTGTATCAGATCACCAGTTACACAAAATGTCTAATTGTGGAAATCAGAAATATACATTTTCATAATCGTAATGTAAAGTACTCAAGTAAATTGTACATCTCTGCGTCTACCCTAGAAAAACTACAGTGGCGTCAAGTGGGCGTTTAAGTGACATAGACAGCGAGGAGGGGGGGAAATGGCGTGTCTATTACTGAGTAGGGACACATCGTAGATCAACCTAGCTATCATTGCTGTTTTTTATATTGCTATTTTAGAAAATTATTATTATTTAATATTACATTGACACGTTTCCTAAAGAAATTTTGGCAAAATACACCAAACAAGACTTGAGTACTGTCCTTATGCGGTTAGAGTGGACAAATGATCCAACTCAGTGGCCACTGATATCATTCTCTGACATCTCCTCTGCCTTATTAAATACCCCGGTAAGGAACCATGTCAACTACATTATGATCCATGACCATGAAAAATAGACAAACGTTAGCGAGCTGACCATAATCCAACGGTTTCACTTTGAGCATTCGATTACTGAAGCAATCAATGTCATTTTCTGAGCTAGTGGGTTAGCTGTTAGCCACGGCTTCTTGGCACTAAAGGTGCAAATGCGGGTTTTTAAATCTGTTTGCCATGCAGTAGCTAGGCCACACATCACCAATATATTAGGCCTACTAGATTTTATCATAGGTGGAAGACTTCTGTTTTGAGCTCAAATACACGGCCGGATTCGGAGCTGAACGTGCTGCCAATCTGAACATAAATGAAGGGCTGTGTTTTCCTAAATTAATGTTCGTATTTCCCCCATTTTTCTGGAGACTCCAGCTAATGGTGGTGGTATTTTTTCAGTAATACTGTTACATTAGTGGCTTGCCAGCGAGTAACGAAGAGACGCGGCAGTTGTAACATTATTCAGTGGGCGTGGCAACCTGTGACTGGTGTTGTCTGACATCGCCCATAAACTGTAAGCTCTCAGCCATTGTAGTTCACAGTAAAGCAGGTACCTGGTACATGCACAGTAGTTTCGGGCTATATCTCTGCTCTCAGTACAGGTAGAAAGTTGACAGAGCTCATTTAATCAGAAGAAGAGCAACTTTTCTACAAATCAAACATTTTTTGGTGGAATTCCCCTTTAAATACTGATGAGGATATGAAAAAAATCAGGAGAAATTTATTTGGCAAGAAACCCCCACCCAGTCTCGCCTGCAGCTACACCTACCCATGCGTGACATAGTGGACAATACAGTCTTTGCGTGAGATCATAAATATATTTTTTTATCACCAAAAATTGTCTGTCATAGGAACAAGATCAACCCAACAATAGCCCGATCGTATGCCAAAAAAGCAGTGAAAAGCCCTGTTCACTCAAATTCAAAATAAACATGCAATTCTTGTGTAATTATACCACGTCATTCTACTAACCGTTGTTGTTACGCATAGAGATGTTCCAAAATTCAGCGATCATTTATTGTCTGGGCAATCCGTTTGAGAAATACACAGCTTTATTAAGCTATTACACTATCCGGAACGTCGACGCGTAGAACCCCCCACGCTATGAAAATCTGTCTAATGCATTCCAGTTTAGGTTTCATTGACGATTATCCAATATTGGACATTATACCCATAGCAACGATGTTTGCAATGTCTTATTGGATACTTTGAACAATAAATTACGGCCCAGTGTAATGGCATTTTTCACAATTCCCAAAAAGTTGAGACAGTATGTAAACTGCAAAAAAAAGCAGAAAGCAGTGATTTGTAAATTCACTTTTACGTAAAAGGAGCATCCATGAAGGCTCTGGCATTTACGAGCAAGTATGGGTCGAAAAACTGCGTGAGCGGATAGTCCCAACAGTTTAAGAACAATGTTTTCTCATTGTACGATTGCAATTCATTTAGGGATTTCACCATCTACAGTCCATAATAATATTTAAAAATTCAGAGAATCTGGATAAATCTCCATACATAAAGGGCAAGGCTGAAAACCAATATTGAATGCCCATGACCTTCGAACCCTAAGACGGCACTGCATTAAAAACCGACATGCTTTAATGAATATAACCACATTTGTATGGAGGTAGATTTCTATCAAAAATAAACAAAAGTATAATCCACAATTGTATTTACCATCCACACACAAGCACCTCTCAACTTGTGTTTCGTAAATCATTTGGATGAATGCAAAAATTATATTCACAAATGCAAATAACATTTACAGATATGTTTCCAATGTTCACATGTACAAATCAAAAGCTTGGCTTGCTAACTGGCGAATCTACATTTGCCGATCGAAGGACACGCTTGATCTGCTTGGATTTACGGACAGAATTTTGAGACAAATATTCCGCTGTTTTTCACCGTGTCGATTCACGCTCGCTTAACTTGCGATTCGTAAACTAAACTTCTTCTTTTGTGCTACATAACATGGCGGTGTGTGTGTTCGGCTCATCAGCGCCACTTTTAGAACAAGTTGCCAAAATTGCACATTATCTTTAAGAAGTGGATTCATGGTCAATTTAATTAAAACAACCGAGTTTTGAGTTTATTTAGGTTGTAAAGTTAACCCGACGCTAATCTTGCGATGGGACGTTTTTTAAACAGTCATTGCACAAAACGCCTATCAGATTGCATGTAGCTAGCTAGCTAGATTACATTTCACAGGGGTAGGTCCGTACATTGATAGTAACTAGGAAGTACAACACTATGAGCTAAAATAAGGAGAGTACTCCATGCAATTTGAATTATCATTTTAATTTATGTGTCTTATCTACTAGCTAGCTAGCTGAACAAATAACAGATTTCATAGGAGACATCGGTATCAGTGAGAATAGCTGTCAAATTAATTTAATTGGCTACAATACTTCACATGGTTGAGTTTGTTTTACATAATCTTTCCCATGAGGGGCGAAATAGTTATGTAGCTACTGTGTATGGACCTACCCCTCTGTAATGTAATCTAGCTAGCTAGCTACATGCAATCTGATAGGAGTTTCGTGCAATGACTGTTTAAAAAACTTCCCATCGCAAGATTAGCGTGGGGTTAACTTTACAACCTAAATAAACTCAAAACTCGGTTGTTTTAATTAAATTGACCATGAATCCACTTCTTAAAGATAATGTGCAATTTGTGTGTGTGTGGATGGTAAATACAATTGTGGATTATACTTTTTATACTTTTGTGCTTGTTTATTTTTGATAGAAATCTACCTCCATACATTTGCTCGGGAATACTTCAGAAAACCGTTGTCAGTAAACACAGTTCGTCACTGCATCTGCAAATGCAAGTTAAGACTCTACTACACAAAGGGTAAGTTATATATCAACAACTTCTAGAAACGCAGCCGACTTCTCTGGGCTCAAGCTCATCTGAGATGGACTGACGCAAACTGGAAACGTGTGCTGTGGTCTGACAAGTCCACCTTTCAAATTGTTTTTGGAAATAATGGAAGCTAGCATTTGTCATGGTATAGGGGTGTGTTAGTGCCCATAGCATGGGTAACTTCCACATCTGTGAAGGCACCATTAACGCTGAAGGTTACATTTTGGAGCAACATATGCTTCCATCTAGCCAACGTCTTTTTCAGGGATGTCCCTGCTTATTTCAATGCCAAGCCACATTCTGCAGATGTTACAACAGCGTGGCTTCGTAGTCAGAGAGTGCGGCTGCTAGATTGCAGTCCAGACCTGTCTTCCATTTAAAACGTGACGCATTATGAAGCGCAACAAATTTTCCTTGGAGTCATTATTCTCTCTAAAAGAAAACTACTGAGAAATCTGGGTGATGTTACAGGAAAAAGGTGATGTTTTATTTAGGTGTGTGTAACAGTGTCATATAAATGTTTTTCATCTTCATCTTAAACATCAGAATAAACAAATATTTTATACATTTTATGACATATTAGGGTATTGGACCCATAGATCTCTATCCCCTATACTGATAAAAAGATAGTAATTCCCACTTGAAAATGATGCAAAAGAGAGTTTCATGAGGTAAAACAGTTGGTTTGTTGTTAAATATATAATTATTTTATGATTTACAGAAGTGCACAATTTAGCCATTTGGATAGATTTGGGGACACTAATGGACAACAGGGTACACTGCCTAAATTTTACTTCATAGATCTTTAGTAGGTCTGCATATCGCCCTCAGATTTTGCACGCTTGTGGACATGAATAGTCTTACCTGTTTCACATATGTACCTCTCAGTATTTCATTGCAGACAAAAAAAATAATAATTTCCCCCAAAGTTTCTTTGCATTTGTGGAACTTTATTTTTAATTATGAAAATAAACAAATCTAAGTACATGTTTTACATGGTACAACTGTCTTGTTTCATTTACGCCATTTAGCAAGTTTTTGTGATGCTCACACCTGGAGTTATAAAGCATGTCAGAAGTGCGATTGAGTCTGAGAACTTTTTAAATTTTAACAATTATAAATGCATCAATCTGTTGCACTTTGAGATGAAAATTAAGTGGCTAGATCTGTACTAATCTAAGTTAGTATTGTAAATGGTACAACTGTCTTGTTTCATTTAAGCCATTTTTCAAGTTTCTGTGATGCTCACATCTGGAGTTAAAAAGCCTTAAATAGAACACCCTCTAATTAATATACAGGTGCAGCTCAAAAAATTTGAATATCGTGAAAAAGTTAAATATGTTTTGTCACTCATTTCAGAAAGTGAAACTCATATATTATATAGATTCATTACACATAGAGTGAAATATTTCAAGCCTTTATTTCTTGTAAATACACAAGAGATTACTTCGGTAACGCCGTCACGTGCTGCGATAGCTGGAAATGAGAGAAGCAGCGAGGATTGTACAATGCAGAATTTTACGGAAGCCGACGGGTATAAAACACAACGACATTTCGGAAAACACTAATAAGTTATAAAACACAACGACATTTCAGAAAACACAATGGCTGTGTCCGAAATCGCTCACTCGTTTACTCCCTCCCTATACACTACTCGGGGAATCTACAGGTGCAGCTCAAAAAATTTGAATATCATGAAAAAGTTCAATATTTTTTGTCACTCATTTCAGAAGGTGAAACTCGTATATTATATAGATTCATTACAAATAGAGTGAAATATTTCAAGCCTTTATTTCTTGTAATTTTGATGATTATGGCTTACAGCTAATGAAAACCCAAATTCAGTGTCTAATATTCAAATTAGAATATTGTGAAAAAGTTCAATATTGGAAACTCATGGTGTCACACTCTAATCAGCTAATTAACTCAAAACACCTGCAAAGGTTTCCTGAGCCTTTAAATGGTCTCTCAGTCTGGTTCAGTAGGCTACACAATCATGGGGAAGACTGCTGACTTGACAGATGTCCAGAAGACAGTCATTGACACCCTCCACAAGGAGGGTAAGCCACAAAAGGTCATTGCTAAAGAAGCTGGTTGTTCACAGAGTGCTGTATCCAAGCATATTCATAGAAAGTTGAGTGGAAGGAAAAAGTGTGGTAGGAAAAGGTGCACAAGCAACAGGGAAAACCGCAGCCTTGAGAGGATTGTCAAGCAAAATCCATTCAAGAATTTGGGGGAGCTTCACAAGGCTGGACTGAGGCTGGAGTCAGTGCATCAAGAGCCACCACGCACAGACGAATCCAGGACATGGGCTACAAATGTCGCATTCCTCATGTCAAGCAACTCCTGAACCAGAGACAACGTCAGAAGCGTCTTACCTGGGCTAAGGAGAAAAATAACTGGACTGTTGCTCAGTGGTCCAAAGTCCTCTTTTCAGATTAATGTAAATTTAGCATTTCATTTGGAAATCAAGGTCCCAGAGTCTGGAGGAAGAGGGGAGAGGCACAGAATCCACGTTGCTTGAAGTCCAGTGTGAAGTTTCCACAGTCAGTGATGATTTGGGGTGCCATGTCATCTGCTGGTGTTGGTCCACTGTGTTTTCTGAAGTCCACAGTCAACGCAGCCATCTACCAGGAAATTTTAGAGCACTTCATGCTTCCTTCTGCTGACAAGCTTTATGGAGATGCTGATTTCATTTTCCAGCAGGACTTGGCACCTGCCCACACTGCCAAAAGTACCAAAAGCTGGTTCAATGACCATGGTATTACTGTGCTTGATTGGCCAGCAAACTCGCCTGACCTGAACCCCATAGAGAATTTATGGGGTATTGTCAAGAGGAAGATGAGAGACACCAGACCCAACAATGCAGACGACCTGAAGGCCGCTATCAAAGCAACCTGGGCTTCCATTACACCTCAGCAGTGCCACAGGCTGAGCGCCTCCATGCCACGTCGCATTGATGCAGTAATTCATGCAAAAGGAGCCCCAACCAAGTATTGAGTGCATAGAAATGAACATACTTTTCAGAAGGCTGACATTTCTGTTTAAAATATCCTTTTTTATTGATCTTATGTTATATTCTAATTTTCTGAGACACTGAATTTGGGTTTTCATTAGCTGTAAGCCATAATCATCAAAATTACAAGAAATAAAGGCTTGAAATATTTCACTCTTATGTGTAATGAATCTATATAATATATGAGTTTCACTTTCTGACATGAGTGACAAAACATATTGAACTTTTTCACGATATAAAATTTTTTTGAGCTGGACCTGTATATGCACCCAAATCTGCTTCACATCCTTGTAGTCCCAGAGCAACCAAAAAGGTTTTGCTTTCATGCTGCTATAACAAGTAGTGGAATTCAATGACATTAAATCAGTTGTTTGCATTTTTGCAAGATGGTATGAAATATTAAAAGGTGAATTATTGTGCATATTGCATTAACATGGACACAGCCAAGGTTTATTTTATTTAACCTTTTTCCATGTATAATACCATAAGGTATACTCTATACCTCTATACTCTATATTTCCAAATATACTCTACATTGCCTCAAGCTGGGAATAGTCTCTCTACCCTCCCTCTGATATGAGTGGGAATAGGCATGTTTGTTCTGACATTGCAGAATTACAGACAAAGACTGTTTTGTTTGTACTCTGTGGCAAAAAATGGTCCTTTATATTTAGATAATTAACTATTAACTTTGGCCCTCCAGAGGCAATTTCCACCTAGTTTCTACTAGTCGTATTTAATTGTCAGTATCTCAAAAAATATTTTTTATCAAATAATGATAAAGAAAAAAGTTTTATCTTTCCCTCCCCGGTCCACGATCACCATTTTAATTAATGTTATGTACACCCTCAACGAAGTGAAATTGCTGCCATTACCGCAGCTGCAAAATAAGATGTAGGCCTAGCCTCATGCTGCAAGTAGTAGCCTACCTCCAAACGTATGGGGAAATATTGCTTGATGCTAACAGTAGCTAGGCATGATGGCTGATCGATCGGTCGGTTTAGCTAACTAGCTACCTAGCCTCACAGGAAGCAATGTTATTTAATTAATTGATAGTTAGCTAGTAGCAATCACTTACCATACGATTTCACGTTTCACACTCTAGGATGAATCTGAAGGAGTCAAGTGAAAGGATCGGACAGTATCAGTCCCACACGGTCCTGTTTTCAAAATATGTGTTTCATGTTTTGTAAATTGTAAAGTGTTTTTCAAGCCTTAATTAGGTAATGCGGTTCGAGACTCCTCTTTAAATATGCTTTCTAATGTTTAACTCACTTTGACAAATCTTAAAATTAGGCCTAATTAGGATAACGTTACATTCTTTAACGCATTCAGATTATTGCCTGATCCTTGTTAAACAACCGTACGTTAGTCATCTTTGTCGTTGTCATTTCTTAATCATTAGGCTACATATTGGTCTGGATTATTCAGTGAATTAATTGTTTGATTAGCTAGGCTACTCAAGCCAAGTAAATGTAAACAAGTCTAATGCTATAGCCTATACTTCGCTTTTTCCAGCGCACCAACTATCAATATAGTTATATACATATACATATAGGCTAATAAGTTAGCTACATAGGACTCACATCAGAAATTAATTTAAATACAGATCCATTTTGAATGACATCACTTTCCTCCTACTCCGCAACCCGGAGATGTGAAATGATACCCAAGTTTCCCACTAGTTATTCTGAGTTAACAGTAGGGCTGGGTATCATTTCAAAAATTACGATACCAGTACCAATACCAGTACCCTTAAAGTGATACCGATACCAATTGAATACTTCAATCGATACTTTGAATTTATTTTTTGCATTTTTTTCATTCCATAACCATCATGTGAATGGAAGCATTCAGTTGTGTAAAATGCCATCAATCCTCCCACATTCAAATAATTTTTTACAAGAAAGTGTTTGAGTATCAAATTGCATTTATTACAATACAACTAACTACTACATTAGCCAAAACACATTTCGCTGCTACAGAAGTTAAAACTACCACTAAGTAACCAATGCACTAAGCAATACATTACTGTAGGGTTGCTAGCTAGGTAATGGGGGAAATCCGCGTTCAGATTGTGAAACCTAGCAAGCTAGCTAGCACACAAACCCGCCTACCGGAGCCTGCCCAAAGCCGTTTTCGTTTCAATAAAAGTTTTTCACACAAAAGACGAGTAATGTTCTAACTACTAACTATTTATCTTACCTGAGGTAACCGACAGTTGTGGCGTGTCCGTCTCAGATGGCGCTGCAGGTGTCGAACGTTTGAAAACTGTGCAGTTCTCCACCCTGAGGTTTTCGCCATGCGTGATTAGATGCTTGATCATATTGCTCGTATTCCCAGTTGCTCCTGAGATTATCTTTCCACATTTTTCGCATTTATTTTTCCCATACGCCATAGGCGTGTAGTGTAGCCTGCTAAACGCACGTCGACAACTAGCAGTTGCAGTCGATATTTCACCAGACGGATTGTAGCTGTCTGCCGTAATGGGCCAATCATGCGTCGCATTAAATTGAAGAACGAACGCTTGCGGTGATTGGACCATATTACAACGTCTTTTTTTCCTAGATCTCAATACAAAAAGGATCGAATGAAGTACTGGTTTGACTGAAGACGTTTCGATGCTACTTGGTATCGGTTTGTTTCGATCCAGTACTACAAGGTATCGAGTACCGATACCCAGCCCTAGTTAACAGGCCATTGCAGTGTATTTTTCCTGGTCGGAAGAAGGTCGTAATTATGAGTTTACAAGGTAGGTTTCAGCTTCCTGCTTGGCTCTTGACGGAGGCGGTCGCATATTCTCTCTCTCCTCTACTCTCCTCTACTCTCCCTCCTGCTCGGAACCATTCTTTGCACGGTATCTTTGAAAATACAAATACAAAACTATGGAATTGATAAGCTGGTCTCTCAACGCAATTGACAAAATTATTTCAACAAGAAGCACGGGTTCGGGGGAACCTGTTTGCCCTGACGGGACTTTCGCTGCGGGCTACACAATGGATGCGTGGGAGAACTGGCGGGTTCTTTGCCTGTCGGTTCTCTCAGTGGAAGACGTGGAGGATGTCTTCATATTTGGATTTATGATGGCAGGACAATTGCTTCTCGGACTGAGCGTTGCCCTGGTCTATTGGAAAATTAGAAAGATGGGAGCTATTCAAGAAGGGCAAAGGCTGCCCATGATGATTAACGAGGTGGGCAGAGCAGTGAGTACTCAGACTGTTGCGATATGTGATCTAAATCGCAAGATGGTTAACATTTTGGATGAAAGCACTGCTTTGCGTCAAGAATTGGTCAAATTGAGAGACCTAGTGAGCATAGAGGAATAACGAATTGGAATGCTGTTTTCCTCGCTATAACCCAAACATCTAATCTTTTTTTTCGGAACCCCATCGCTGGCCGGCCGTCAAGGCCGCCTGCAGAAATCTCCCCCCGAAGACGCACATGCAAAGAGGCGTTCCTACGCACCTATCTTATGGACTCCTGTTGTTTACTTTTGGACAGGGCAATCCAAGGATTTCTCCATAGCAACCTGCTGTGTTATCGTGAAAAGACCTACGAACTATTTACATCGAGGAGGCCTCCATATCAACTTGCTGTGTTTCGTGAAAAGATTCTACGGACTTGAGTTATCAGGATTGCTGAGTGCCAGAATGTAACCTTCAGTCTTACGCACACACAAACATGGACTACTTACAGATATACACACTTGCACACACATGCATGCATTCACCCGCTTTCGGTCACATGGGGTCTTTGTTTTTGCCCAGACCATATACCTTGCCTCCTCGAGACTTGGTATATGATTAGTGTTTTTTGCCCACTCCCCCCCCCCCCCCACCCCCTTTTCTTTTTTCCTTTTTTCTCTTTCTTGCACCCCCACCCCCACTCCACCCCACCCTGCTGTAACTATGCAGTTTGCATAGTTTGTACGAAACGTCAAGATGGCCGCGCCTTTGTTTGGCTGCTAGTCGTCTTCTAACGTTTCCGCTCCTGTTTATCGCTTGTTTGATTATATTCTGTATTTGCTTTTGAACGCTCTGTGAAGCACTCTGTACATTTGTGTTGAGAAGGGTGCTATATAAATAAACTTTACTTACTTACTTACCCTGGGGGAAATATACGTGCAGCTACGTTATGGCCTTGTGCTTAGTGTGCCTGACTGGGATGCAGAGTTCCCAGGTTCATGTCATCTTCCGCCGTATTACATTAGCAGCTATATCTACCATGTAGCCTACCCATACCCATCATATGTCTTTCTTTCAGCTAGAATGTGTTCGCATATAACCTATTGTGCATGCATGTCTCCCTATGCATGTAGTTTATTTGCTTCTTCATGATTCATAGCTCAGGTGGTGGTGTTCATTGTATTTTATTAGACATTAATACAGTTAGCCCACAATTACATTTTAAAAGTTTGTAGATTATCAGTAATAGGAGAGATGTTCTCATTCTCGTCTGTAGAGGGCGGTATAGTTACGCAAATGTCTTCAGTAGGAGATTGCATGTATTCTGTATGCACGCCTCTGTATTTGTTGTTATCTTCATGCATTATCCTCATTAGTTGGCTACATTAATAAAAAGAAGTGATATCTCGCCAAGTTACTCACGCATAGTCTACAAAGCACTGTCTGTAAGTCCTTAATTCCAACTTGCAAAAACTAGGCCATGTCAGGCGCCTTTAAAATTATTGATATCAAAATGTCGCCAAGCTACAGCTAACAATATTGCCTATCATAGCTCACAATAACTAAACTATCTCTATTCCAAGGCAATGCTATCCAAACTTTCCTAAATTATTTAATGCAACTTGGCCCTGTGTTTTTTCATCTTACCATCTCAAGAGAATGTGATCAATGAAACTGTATGTGCCACATCAAACTAAAAAGAGAATAATTTATAGTGGAAATAATCTGAGATTCAGATGTGTTGCACTTAGAAATGAAAAAGAAAGATTTCCACACTATAGGGTATGTTTGAACAATTGTCTGCAACCAGTGCTTTGAGTCTAAGACAAAGAAAAATGCTTGCACAGAAAAACTTGATATTTGTTATTCATTGATATTTGTTATTCAGTTATTTACCTGCTTGATTAATAATTAAGAAATATAAATGGAAACAGGTTGGGAATTATATCCATATAAAGGTAGTCTAAGGTTACAGAATGCCTAGTATTTACAGCCGACTGGCGCTTCCGGTCTGGTCACATAACGTTGCCTAACAAGGGGAAAAAATTGCCAAACTAAATGGCTCGTTTACAGAAAGGAATCGGTTCCCTACGTTCACCAAAGAGAGCCGTTCAAAAAAAGCCATTCATTCACGAACGACCTATCACTATTACAGGCAGTGCTTTGTAGGCTATGCGTGAGTAACTTGGCATTTTTTTATGTTGAAAACATGTTTTTGGTTAGATGTTATTTACCTTTTTTATAAATCAGCTGTAAACTGTTGCTACGGTAACTAGCCTATTAATTTAAAGAGACAAATCTATGGCTCGCAGTAGATAATAAAAAAGATTAGGCCTAAACATTGCACATATAAACACCAAACTGCTTAGCTAACTCTGATAATATAACTAGGCCTATATAATGTTAGTTACCTAGCCATGGATTGCATTTGCATTAAAAACATGCGTGAGTGCTGTCTCAACATGATCATATGACTTTGCCACCACGTTGTGTTGTTGTAAGTAATTGCCACCAGACAAGACAAGCCACCAACAAGAACAAGAAGAGTGGACTTTTAAACAAGCAGGTTTTATTTTAAGCAACTTGTTTTTTTTTATTAGGCCTAAGTGGCATGGTTATCTTATTGTAGTTGAATTGCACATTTTCATTTATGGTGAAAATGGACATTGGACATCTTTTGAATCGTTTATGCGCGTTCATTTAGAATGGTGATTAAAATGTTGCCAGCACTACTTCATAGCCAGGTGTTTGTAGAAAAATAAGGACAATCTCCCAGCCAATCAGAATAGAGTATTCACCCAGATCATGGTATAAAATTATTTAACCACCTAAGAGCAGCAATTAATTTTATCCCCTGAAGGGGACATGAGTCTCTGCTCTTCATCTCAAGAAGCATATATTCTACTATGCTAAAACCTACACTACAAGGGACATTAAATAAAATAAAATCATATTCAAATTTTAATACTAATACATTTTTTAAAATATTTTCACTGCAACAAGTTTTTGTCAAATGTTTTTTAATACTTTCATTTTTTTTCTGTCGGGTCTCAGTAGGATACATCCAAAAAAACACATTTTCAACAATAAATAAAACATTTTATGAATAACCTCTCTCTTTAATTAAGCAGTAGTGAATGACAGCATCATGAGAATTTATTAGTTTGATCGTCTTCTCCTGGAAGCAAACTGCAGTTATGTTCTGAAGGCACTGCGGGTTTATATTATTTTGTCATCATAGATGACAAAAGTCTCTCTGTCAAATGTCAAAACTTCCTCAACCAATGATTTCCTCTAACCTTATGGATAGTACACATTAGTCTGATGTTATAGAAGTATATATTTTTGGGGAAACTTTGTTTTTGATGTTTAACCCACACACTTGAGAACGCCCAACGTGTCTTTTATATTTAATATTCAAAGAGAGGTTCTTTTCAGAGATGTTTGGGAGCTCAGATATTGAGGGCATTTCACAAGTGTGCCTCCCTGACAGAGTCATTAGGAGACTATTCCCAGGTCCCAGGGCCTTTCACTACTTATTTTCCAGACAATCCATTAAAAACGGGCCACGCTTCCAGCCTCCTGCCAAATTACACACGTGGGAATATTCCATCAACACCTCTAAATGGCCAGTCGGTCTTACCCAAACCAATCAAGGTTGGAAAAAAGAGCAGGTAATGAAGCTGATGCATTGAAGCTGACAGAAAAGGACTTCCTCATAACCAAATGGTTTTAAGGAATGTGGAAAAACTCCTACACTGAAGTATACATACCATACATGGCTCAATGTGTCTTGGAAGAAATGTTACCACTTACCAGTCCACCTACTCTATACCAGTCTGTCCCTTTGGTACCTTGCTTGTTGAACTTAAATGCATAGGCTTTATTTTCCAGGCAGTTAGAACAATGGTAGTTCAAGTCGATGGCTAGAGTTAGACCCGGCTAAATCTTGCAGGGTCTAATGTATCCCTACCCCCCGCTGATATTGATAGAAGGGACATCATAATTATCATTATCATCAACCTAAATGGTTTGGTAGAAATTATCTATGCCAAGAAGAAAATGCCTCTATTGACTACTGCTTGTATTTGCATTTCTGCATGCATCCTTTAAACCCTTTGGGCAGATGCCAAATCTGGTCAATTCTCACCTATATAGGGGGTGTTCTATTTAAGGCTTTATAACTCCAGGTGTGAGCATAACAGAACCTTGGTAAATGGCTTAAATGAAATAAGACAGTTGTACCATTTACAATACTAACTAAGATTAGTTCATTTTCATAATTTACATCAGAATAAAGTGCCACAAATGTGTTTATTTAATTTGCAATGAAATACAGAGAGCTACATATGTGAAACAGGTAGAACTACATTTCCGGGATCATAAACTCCACAAGTGTGCCATATCTGAGGGTGATATGCAGAACTACTAAAGATCTATGATGCAAAATATAGGCAGTGTACCCTGTTGTCCCTTAGTGTCTCCAAACGTGTCCAAAATGGATAAATTGTGCACTGCTGTTAATGATATATTTAACTACAAATCAACTGTTTTGCTCGTAAAACTCACTTTTACATCATTTCCAAGGAAAATGCTACCAAATTTTCTAGTTTTAATGAAAATCGGTGCATCAAACATAAAACATGACTGGGCCAGCAATGAACGCTTACACTACAGTATGTGAAATGCACTCAAAATGCATGTTGTACAAGACAGTGGTTGAGTGGAAAAACTAACGTGCATATGTAGCCAGCGAAACCAACCCCATATTACAAGCAGTCTTAGGAGGAAGAATCGAGGAGGAAGAACTCCCATCATGTAGGCATAGCCTCTTCTATGGGTACATTTACATGCACAGCAATATCCGATTACTGGAAGCTATCGGCTTACGCCAGTATTTAACTTATCGCGTTCGTATGGAAATAAGAAATGTGATTACTCCAAATGCCGTGTTTACATGATTCTCTCCATAATCGGCTCTATGGAAAACATAGCTACTAACTGCTTCCCGATGTAAGGACAAAACTGATCCGCCGTCAAAAATTTGTATTATTATTATAGCTAGCTAGTAGTTATTATTATAGCTAACGTTAGTTATTTTATAGCTAATTGCTAGTGGTTGATTTATATTATTGTAGCTATTATTATTATAGCTAGCTTTGCCGATATCTAAATCTGGCCAATTTCCTGATAATTTCAGTTATGTGCTAGCCAGCTAGCTAGTCCAAACATAAACATGAACAATATATTTTTACCTGTGAAATGCGTTCATTTTATAATACAATTCTGGAAGTGAGATCCTGAAGGAACCCAAGGCCAAGCAAATCTTGACGGTTGTAACTATTTTGACGTTACACTGCCCCTCTCTCCACTTCTGCGCAGTTTCAAAAAGCCAAAAGACATCGGAGTAAGGCGTTTACATGCACCAAAAAAGTTTGGCCAAAAAACCACAAAACACGAATCGTGACCTTACATAATCAAAGGTGTTTACATTTCAATAACCATTTCAGAGTATTGCCATAACCGGGTTCAGATCAGAGTATTATTGTGCATGTAAACGTACCCTATGACAGAATCAATACTTCCTCTGACCCACTCCAAAAATCCATGTAAACGAGGCAGGGATTACTCTAGTCATGCTGACGACTTGGTCAAATTTGTAAAAGCTTTCGATAAAAGCAGGGGGAAAGAATTACGCCTCAGCAAGTGAATGCTTTTTCTGTAGTTGTTTGCGTAATACTAAACTGATAAAACAAAAAATTATGTTAGGCTGGGCTGTCATTTATTGTTCAAAGTATCCAATGAGAAATTGCAAACACCGTTGAGTAGGATATACTGTCCTATCTGATAAAACAGTTGTCAATCAAACCAGAATGACGTGAAATACTTCACAGCTGCAGGTACAGCATACGGGGTTCTGCACACAGACGTTCAGATAGTGTAATAACGTTATAAATGTGTATTTTAATAATTTGACATGTTTATTTTATTTTTCATTTGAGTGAGCAGGGCTTTTCAGTTTTTTGGCATACGATCAGGCTATTGTTGGGTTTTTATCTTGTTGCTATGATGGAATTCTAATTTTATATGATGAATAAATATATTTATGATCTCACACATAGACGCTATTGTCCACTATGTCACACATGGGTAGGTATAGTTGCAGGCAAGACTGAGTGGGGGGTTGCTTGTTAAATGGACTTGCTACAGGAAAATAGTGACACTTCGTATTTGGCAGAGTTGTCACAAATCATCTACCAATAAAGATAAAACATGAAGTTTGTGGTTTCCACTCATAGTTTGGCTGCAGGAGCAACAAATGTGTCAGTTGAGCAATATCTTGGCACCGGTGCCATAGTCACTAGGCATCTGTGAAAAGGGGCTAAGGTGAATTTTTCATTTTAACTGAACTGAGCTGAAGTTAGCAAGCTAGCTAACTGCAGCTTCATCCAGACAGCACAGCTACATCGGCCCTGTGGCTGTCCGTCTGTGAGAGATGTCGCGTCTTCCTCCAAGCTACATAGCGACAGATGGAGCACATATCCCTCAGACTGAGCTGTGCTTAGTGTGCTGTCTGAGCTTAACTGTTACAAATTGAGTCCAAGGCTTTCATGGCCTACCTTGTACTCAAGTAGCTATCCGAGTCATGAACTAATATTATGTGCGGTTTGCATGGGAAATGATATAGAATGCATGTCAAAAATAGAAATGAGCTTTCCACAAAGATTATACAGCTGTAAAAGCAATAGTTGTATGGCCTCTCTAAACAATAACAGTATTTTCGAGAAGTTTCAGTCTGGTTTTCGTGCTAGGCACAGTACAGAGAAGGCCCTAGTCAAGGTTGTAAATGATATTAGAGTCAGTCTAGATGCAAAAAAAACTTTCTATCCTTGCCCTTTTAGACCTCAGCGCGGCATTCAATACTGTTGACCATGAGATCTTACTTGACCGTTTGCATAGCTGGGTTGGCTTCTCTGGTGCAGTTTTAAGTTGGTTTAGGACCTACCTAACAAATCGGGAGTTCTTAGTCTCTGTCTGAGAAGAAATAAAATACATATTACCTGTGGAGTTCCACAAGGCTCAATTTTAGGACCAACGCTGTTCAGTATCTATATGGTCCCATTAGGGGCTATTATCCGCAAACATGGCATACATTTCCACAGCTATGCGGATGACACGCAGCTGTACGTGTCAGTTACACCAGATGACCTCAGCCCCATTGATACCCTTATAAACTGTATTACTGACATCAATGCATGGATGACACAGTTTTTCCTACAGCTTAACCAAGAAAAGATAGAGATACTTGTGACAGGGGCAAATGGCCAAAAAGAGAACATGGTTGCGCAACTGAAATCTTTGCCACAAAATGTTAAATCTCAGACTAAACATTTAGGTGTCATCTTTCACAGTGAGCTAAACTTCAACGCGCATATTAGGAACGTCACTAAGGCGGCCTTTTATCGTCTCAGAAATATTGTCAAAGTGAGGCCATTCCTCTCACAAACTGACACAGAGAGGCTAATACATGCATTTATTTTTAGCAGACTGGACTACTGCAACTCTGGTCTACCCAAAAAGACAATAGGTCAGCTTCAACTTATACAGAATTATGCCGCTAGGGTTTTAACTAGGACAAGAAAAAGAGCACGTATTACACGTATTTTAAAGTCCCTGCACTGGCTCCCAGTCAGTTTTAGAATAGATTTTAAGGTGCTTTTACTGGTTTTAAAGTCCTTAAATGGCCTCGCGCCTCAATATATTTCTGACATGCTTTTAAGATACGTTCCTGGCAGATGCCTCAGATCCTCTGGTACTGATCTCTTAGTTGTGCCTAAAGCTAGGACAAAAACATATGGTGAGGCAGCTTTCAGCACTTACGACCCTAGGCTTTGGAACAGCTTACCTGAGGATCTGAGAGCAGTACAGACAGCTGAATTTTTAAGCAAAGTTTTAAAATGTACCTTTTCAGCCTTGATTTTGTTTTTACTTCCCTGTTTTAATTCTATCTAGGGTTGTTTTAGGCGGGGACTCCTCCGACGACAACCGACAGCCGAGATATACACTGCGTGAAAGAAGACCCACTGGGGAGGCGAGGCTCGAAATTCCAACACCCACGGTCACCAGAAACCCAAGACCCATCCAAGAAAGACTTGATTTTTAATCTTACAGGTCGTGATCTTGATGCTGATGAAGCAAATTTGCTTAGCAAAGGACTGTCGCTTTGTTCCTGTGTGTAGAGCTAAGCCATTCCCACTTAAAATTGAAATGTTTAAGTTTTTTCATAATTTGAGACTGAAATGTTACTATAAAAACTCCAGTGAATCATGTTCTTCAATTACATCTAGTGGTTCTCCACGAGCTAAGTTCAAACCACCCAGCAAATTTTGTCCCGTTACTTTAACTCTTCCTTGGACACATTCTGTCACCTTGTGCAAAATGATGTTGACCAGATGTTTGATAATCCGCAAAGTATAATTGGACACAACTTGCATCTAGCTGAGAAACGGGTTTTAGACCAATTATGTAAAGATAATTCTTTCGTTTGTAAGCCATCAGACAAAGGTGGGGGTGTAGTTCTTATGCATAAACCTTTTACAAGATGACATCTATTATAAGCCTCTCTCTTCTGACCCTACTATCAAATTTAAGAAAGATATTGATAATTTTTTTAGCGATGCGTATTCTCATGGCACTGTCACAGAAAATTTATTAAAATATTTAACCAATAAGTCACCAGTTAAGCCCGTTTTTTATATCCTACCGAAGGTACATAAAAGTCTTACTCAACCTCCAGGGCGCCCAATAGTAGCAGGGATTAATAGTATTACTGAACCCCTCTCCAACTTCTTGTGTAATTTACCCAGCTATCTTAAAAGACACTGGAACGTTCCTGAATTGTCTTAAAAATATTGATTGTGTTGGTAGTGACATTCTGTTAGCAACTCTAGATGTTACATCCCTATATACGAACATCCCTCATGAAGATGGCTTGGAGGCATTCAAATTCAAAAATCCTTTTTGAATTTACGTTCACTCCCCGCTGATCCTTCCACTGATTTTTTAGTGGATATGGTAAGATTGGTTTTCACTAAAAAATTACTTCCTCTTTGAAGAACAATTTTATTGGCAAGTCAATGGTACTGCAATGGGAGCCACGATTGCACCTGATTATGCTCATTTATATCTAGGTTATCTTGAACACCTTCACATTTGGAATAACAACCCTTTTTCAGATCATTTACTTATGTGGCGAAAATATATTGATGACTGCTTTGTTCTTTTTAAAGGATCTCGGACAGACTTCGACCTGTTTGTGGCGTACGCCAACAGCTGGAGAGAGTCCATTCAATTTACATTTCATGTTGACTCTTCTCAGGTTAGTTTTTTGGACACTGTGGTTTCAGTGCATGACGGGTTAATCAGTACTTCTCTACATACTAAAGTGACAGACAAAAATAGTCTCCTGCATGCTAAGAGTTTTCACCCCATACCCCTTAAATGTGGACTTCCCTACAGTCAATTTTTACGTCTACGACGCATTTGTTCGAACACTGAGGATTTTCATTCCCAGTCTATACGTACATATGTACAATGATTCTTTGGCCCGCGGTTATCCGCATAGATGGCTTAATTCTGCTCATCAACGAGCTTGCAATGCCACTGCACAATCATCAGACCATAAAAATAATAAACCGTTTTCAGTTATCTTTAAGACCACTTTCTCTCCTTTGAGTGATAATATCAGAGAGACTGTATTAAAACACTGGCATATTTTGAAGAGCGATGATCAACTCAAAGATCTTTTTCAGGATCCCCCTCTTTTTGTTTATTCTAGAGGTCCAAACCTCAGAGATAAATTGGTGCATGCCGATACATTTGTAGGGAAGACGTATACGGGTACCCTTGATCATGTTAAAGGCAACTTTCCATGTCTGAGATGTTCTGTTTGTCCCTACTATAGACCGTACAAACATTTTACTCACCCCCTTACATCAAAGAATTATGAAATTCAACAACTTATGACATGCAAATCTACTCATGTGATATATGTTATTGGTTGTTCTTACCCGTTAGTCTGTGTTGGCAAAACATCCCGCCCACTGCGTACAAGAATTATTGAGCACAGGAGTGCCTTAACTAGATGAGACGAATTTCCTGTATTTCGTATATATATATATATATATATCGTATATATATATCTCCTGTATTACGTCATTTCAAACAAGCTAGTCATAACAGCTCTGATTTCCACTTTTTTGCTATTGAGAAAGTTCTACCCCATCGCAGAGGTGGTAACCTAGAGGCCCGGTTACTCCAACAGGAAGCCTTTTATATTTTTGATTTCCAGTCCATATTTCCAAGGGGGATGAATGAAGACCATAATTTATCATGTTTCCTTTAATTTACTCTTCAATTAACCATCTTGTTGAGTCAATACATTAATATAACCATGTTTTAAAATAATCTATATTTGTAACTATTGATAAAACCTTGATATGTATATGTGTAAATGTCTACAGGATTCAATAGTTTTTTTCTGTTTTAACTAAGACCATTCCGTAATTGACAATTAACCAATGAAGAGTCTGTAGACTGCCTATTTATAATAGTTGGATTACCTGCCATCATTACCAATTTTGTGCTCATTGCTTATTTCAATGTCTACATTAAAGATAATTGCCTTCCAACCTGATCATGACACAATTAAGTTACCTCTGCTATTTAAGTGCTTGTGAATGTTGCACCTGTCAACACTGATGAAGGTCTGAGTGACCGAAACATTTGTGTTTTGTTTGTTCACTTTTTTTTTTCTCCATGCACTTTTGTATTGATACTATGTGAGCTGCAATAAACCTGGACTTTTACAGGTTAGACCGATGCCTTTTTTGCAGTGTGCGTTGAGCATTTCCTCTTCCTACATTATCAGCTCTACGTACCTGCAGTACTATTTAGTCTCATATGTTGACTGAGCACAACAACACTATCTCGTTTCTGGAACTTTCCTTTCTTTCCATTGTTTCTTCTTTAGCTTATGCCTTATTCTTATTTTAACTTTTATTGTGAAGCGCATTGCATTGCAAAGGTTGTACAAAATGTGCTATATAAATAAAGTTTGATTTGATTTGATTAGTTGTCTTTTTTTGGCAAGTACAAGTCATCAAGGGTCTGAGGTATCAAATGAGCCTGAAATCATCACTCTGCTGCCAGATATGTTTTATGCTGATTGCTGATGATACCATTATCTACTGTTGTGCTTCCTCTTTTGCTCTAGCGTACGATAACTTGCAAACTGCTTTTGACTCTGTGCAACTAAATCTATGTAGATTGAAGTTGGACTTAAACGCAAGCAAAACTAAATTAATGTGGTTTAGTAGGTTAAACCTACCTGTTATTATTACAAAACTAGGTAAGGAGATTGAAACCGTTTCATCTTATAAGTATGTTGGAATTTTAAATGAGGATTCTCTGTCTTTTGAAAATCATGTTCAGCAACTCACAAGTAAGCTAAAGCTAAAGCTTGGTTTTTATTTTAGAAATAAGGCTTGCTTCTCCTTTGAAGCAAAAAAGAGGCTTGTTGCTGCCACTTTTCTTCCAGTCATTGATTATGGTGACATTTTATATTCGCATGCTTCTGGAAAGTGTCTCAGTTCGATTGACACGACCCACCATGGTGCGTTACGATTCATAACTAACTCTAAAGCTCTTACACATCACTGCACCTTATATGCCAGGGTTGGTTGGCCTGCTCTAGCCACACGCAGACTCAGCCACTGGTATATTTTAATTTATAAGGCGATCCTTGGCCTTTTGCCCTCCTACTTATGTTCATATCTTAGTAGGACTAATGCAGGTGGATATTCTTTGAGGTCTCAGGATCTCATGCTTTTATCTGTCCCCTACAGACAGAAGTAGGTAAAATAAGCAACCTGGAAAAACCTCCTTCAACCTGGAACTCCTTGCAAAAATGTTTTTTAAATGGAAACACGTGTCTCACTAAATGTTTTTAAAGGGATTGTTAGAGACATGGAGGCAGCTTCCTTGACCTGCTTATGTTTTTGATGATGCCTATTACCTCTGATTTAGGTGCATTGGCTATTACACTGCCTGGCCAATTACGGCGTGCATTAGTTGTGGCATTGTTTCGACAACCTTATGCAAAGTCAGAACGTTTATTTCCGTCCAGAGTTGCATTTATTTTTGGCCGAGATCTTGTATTGACGACGGGAGAGTCGAACCACTCCGTAAAGTCTTCTCCAGCACATCCCAAAGACTTTCAATGGGGTTAAGGTCAGGATTCATGTGGCCAATTCATGTGTGAAAATTATTCCTCATGCTCCCTGAGCCACTCTTTCACAATTTGAGCCCGATGAATCTTGGCATTGTCGTCCTGGAATATGCCCATTGATGGGTTAACCTGGTCATTCAGTACATTCAGGTACTCGGCTGACTTCATTTTATTGCTGCATATTGCATTTTCTAAGCCTAGACCTGACCAATTGAAGCAACCCCAGATCATAACATTGCCTCAAGAGGCTTGTACAGTGGGCACTATGCATGACGGGTGCAACGTTAGCATTGCATTTTCTCCTCATCATGTTAAAGAATGTCATTAATTTAAGACGGCACTCTTGCACGGATTTAGTCAAAATGATTGAAACATTAGAAAGCATACCTTTAAAGAGGAAAACCTATGAAATTGCTGGAACCAGCGTTGAGCGCAATGCATGCTTTCAAGCTCGAAAAACAAATTTACCCAAATATGTGCTGTTCATTGATCACATTGATCACTGCATATACAAAATAGCAAACTACTACTTGATGAACCTGTATTTATTAACCTATACACTGTCTTTTCCATTTTGTATGTGCAAAAATAAGATATCAAGAATCTTTTGATATTGTTGGGTCACAGACATCAGGAAGTAAATGGATATGCGACTGTCCAATATTTTTTGATGCATAAAAATGGGGGAACTATGTACTAAAGGTTCTATAATTTCTAAACGGTTCATCCGATATGGATGAAAATATCCTCAAATTGAAGCTGACATTCTGCACTTAAACTTCAGTGCTAGAGTACAAAACCAAAATAACAATTAATTTGTCACTGTTCAATGAATTGTGGTGCTCACTGTATAAATGTAAAATGAATAAGATCTGTTCAATGAGCTGCTCCAGGGGCATGCTTGTATATCAGTCCGCCTCTTATCACAGACTAAACCAGTAGGCCCTCTAGGCTGCCTCAAGTATATTTTTTCCTCATTGCTACCATTGCATCAAACCTCAGACACATGAGTTTTGGACCCATGAAATGCTCATGAAAGTGACATCGAAAGACTCTAATTAGAATTCTAATTCACTTACATTACTGCAGCCTTATGTTGTAAATGTACTATTCTAATTTGAAGATGTAAACCTTTTAAAATGTAAGTCAATAACCAATAATCAAACCAGTCGTAATAGAGATCTCATTAGAATACTCATTAGCAGGGCTGTAGTACTTGAGACCGGTTTCAATCTGAAGACTACTTGTTGATGGCCTCTGTCTCGCTTAGGACAAATTTTTCTTGGTCTTTGAATCGGTCTCGGATTGTGAAAACTGCAGATTAACATTAATATAATAATTAGCCTATCAATATGATGTGAGAATGAGATCGTATTTAAATAACTCACATTTTCTGGAGTGTTATTTTGTATGATGATTTCATGGACCACCAAAGGGAAATCACGACCGCCAAAATCAGAATAATTTTTAAAACGGCAAATAAAATCACATCCGAATGAATTTCAGTTAATTTGGGTGCAATGTGGTCTATTGGCCAAGGGATGGCGATACGTTGTAGGCTACTCGTCGCTACGAAGATGTCGGTACTAGGAGTAGAAGAAGTAGAAGAAGCATAGCGGCTCAGCTGTTCGAGTGTGAGCTCCAGGACGCGCTAGGAACGCGCCCAATTTGGAATTAACTTTGAAGCCATAAATTCTGAAAAGGTTTTAACCATAAATTCATGCAATGTTTTGACAGAAGGTAGTATTGATAGTAGATTGATGTTTCACCATCTTTACTGAAGGAATAAACTGTCTACTTACAATTTTACCTCAGCAACACTATAGGCTACTATCTATACTAACAGTATTTTATCTCTGTGACATTATTTGGAACACTTATCTTGCACACTTTTCTGTTTTAGAGTGTTGTTTATAAATTTTTCCTTAAATGAATTAATCCTAAACACAACCCTACTGGTACTTTCCAAGCAAAGCCTACATGGGCTCTTTGTACTCAAAAAACTGTATTTACGGTGAAATTAATTCAAAAAGTTTTGCACTCGCACAAGGGTGGACACCTCCCCCTCCCCCTCCTAGCCTTACCCTGCAGTTCGTTCACCCGCCTATGTCGGGCCGGTACCAACAAACACTGTGCATTCATAACTTTAGCGTATCAGCTAATTGTATTGTGTACGTTAATGGTGGACTAACACCCCGTGCACATTATTGCGATGCGTTCCGGCTGAAGTCATTCATTTCAATGTGACAATGTGGCAACGTATCCGACTGCCTCTGCGTTCCGCTGAGGTCCGCCACCATCCAGCAATGCATTTTTTGCTGTGTGTCGAACAATGGAAGCTGTTCGCTTTAGCACATGGGTGTGTGGCTAATGTTACCTATAACATCAATTTTGACCAAGAATGTGTCACATTTAATGATTTATGTATATAATGTTAGTATGTATGTGCCCGGAACGGCAAGAACCACAGCTTTCTGCCAGTGTCATTCAATCGACCGTATCTCTAAATTTGACGGAAGCATTCATGGATGTATTCACCAGTAAGCAGGCGGTCTGATTAGTTCTGCTGAATAAACCTAGTTAACGTAGTTTAAAGCAGAGAGCTCATAGACTATCTTTTTTAAGTCATTCAGCATCCCTTCGGTTTCCTCGCATCATTTGGCAGTCATTGTTGAACTTTATTTTTGGAAGACTCGGGTGTCCACGTGACCCAAATTCTCATCTGTGTTTGGATGGTAGCAAAATATTGCCTGTCTTGATCAAACTTGCTCAGATATTGATTTATCAATATCAATATTGCCTGTCAATATTGCCTGTGTACCATTGCTTTAGGCTACAGAAGAAAAGGTTGGTGCTGGTGCCCTTTCTGTTCTGGCTAAAAAGTAGGCTCCATGGTTAATGATAGGCTTAGTTATCAACATATAATTTAAAATAAAATTTACTGAAATGATCAGAAGCTGCTCCACTTTTGTTTGTGTGCGTTAAGCAGCTAACTTGACAGGCATGTAGACTCGTATCTGGCCAAACATTACAGATGTTACACTATCAATTTCAAACAGACAATTTTTAAAATTTGTTAATGTGGTGTATCCTATCTTTCCAACTTAGGACTAACGTCAAAAATTGAGTTGCTGCTGATCAAACATTGATAGTTTATAAGGTAAATACAGCTAGATATGCTAGCTTACAACAACAAAATTTACATAAAAGTTCAAGTTGTAATAAGACTAATGCTAGCTAATTTGTATTGCTTTTGCCAAAATGAAAGTGAAATAAAAGAACCAGGCACAAAATTAGATGCACTTAGTAGGCTACGTTAAATCGTTGTTTCTCTGTAGGCATACATTGTGTTTGCGACAGTTCTCTGTAAAAAGCGCTATACAAAATACATTTAATTGAATTTAATTGATGATCAAGCCTGCTGCATTGTGATAACCTGCCAAGGTACACTTTTTGCCTCAGGGTTGGGCGTGCATCCTCTTTTGTTTACAAACAAGAAATGTGTCTATAGCCTACGTGATATTCCCACACAAGCACTTCCCAGGCAGGAACCGTCATCACACGCAGAAACACTAAGAGAATAGCGTACTTATTGCACTAGGATGAGAAAGCCATTGCTGTGGCAAGACCTCCAGCGCACGGCATGCACCAGGATGTCCTAGTCTTGTTTTTATGCCTCTGCGCCAGCGGGTTATCCGTCCGTATGTACGTCCCATTCTCATGAACGCCATATCTCAGAAACGCCTTGAGGACATTTCTTCACATTTGGCCTTAACATCCACTTAACGGACTCAAGGATGAACTGATTAGGTTTTGGTGGTCAAAGGTCAAGGTCACTGGGACCTCACAAATTACGTTTTTGGTCATAAGTCAAGAATTGAAAAGGGGTTTTTCTTCACAGTTGAAAGTTTTGTTCGGTCATCCACTATAGTGGTCTTCTGTTGTCTACCCGGTTGTTTGCCATTGGTGAGCTCTTAGCGTTCTTGCTTCTTAACAATGTACCAAACAGTTTATTTTAAGACACCCATTGTTTTGTATATGTCTCTTATTAATTTATTTAGATTTTCCACCCCATGATGGCCTGACTTACTGCCATTGACACTTTCTTGTGATGAGAGATAACAGCAACAGACTCCAAATGTTAATTCTACACCTAGGGTCTGCCTTTAGCATATGCAAAACTAATAAAACAACCAATGATAGGTGCAAAACAAATACCATTACCGGCATTGGTCATGTTATTGGTTTTGTGTGTGCTAAAAGGTTTTGCACACACTTAGGGTCTTAGTAAATCAAGCCCCTAGAATTAACTCTAGACCTTTTGTTAGCTTTTTTTGTGCATGAACTAATGACAAAACAATACAAACTGGCCAAGAAACAGTTTGCAGCTAATTGTCCAATTACTTTTGGTTCCCCTATGTATAAAAGTGCTGCAATTCCTACATGGTTCACCCCATTCACTCACACCTGTGGGTATTTAGAATTTACCTAACCTGCATGTCTTTGGACTGTGGGAGGAAACCGGAGTGCTCAGAGGAAACCCACTTGGACAAGAGGAGACTACAAACTCCACAAAGAAAGCCCCTGACCAGAATTTGAACCCAGGAAAATCTTGCGGTGAGGCAACAGTGTTATCCACTGCACCACCATGCCAGCCTCGTATTCATGGGTTCATTCAAATTGACTGTGCTTGAGTACAGAGCCAAAATAACAAAAACTATGTCATTATCAAAATACTTATGGACTGCACTGTATGTTATGTGGGCGATCAAGGTTATCAGTAATTCATCAGAACTCTCTCAGAATTTCGAGATGTTTGTTCTCATTATCTGCAACCATTTGACTGGTGCTCAATTGATTTCCCCTGGAGGACAGGCTGCATGTCTCCACATCTGAGCTGTGATAGCATGACTGACTGCACACAAAGAATATGCAGGTAACACAGGGGCGAAAGAAGCCATGCAAAATAATCCTCACCTGCCTCAAGTCAGTGCTCTGCTGGGCTGCGTGGGCCAACTTTTCAAAGACGAATCAACCCGGAGGAGAGCAAATGCCTGGGACATAGACACTGGGTGATAATCTCAATTTGCCATGAGCTACTGCTCCACTGAGCAGGTTGGGCATGCTACAGCCTACTGAGGGAGAACGGAGGCCTGAGACACAGATAAGGGTTCATGCCAGAACAAGCAAGAGACTCCCTATCTCTACGACAACAGATAATAAGGGAGCTCCTAAGTAAACAAGTCTTATATTAACAATACACTATAGTTTCAGCACCATCTTGGAATGTGATTTTTCCACTCTCATTTTATCAAGCTGTGTATCAACCAGTTTATTTTTTAATGTGTTTTTGTTTTGTTTTTCTTCTAGATTTTATATTCTGTCAAGTTGTGTCATGTCTTTGTCTGTCTTATTGATTTAGAAACACTGCTAAAAGGTGAGACTGAATCACCTTCTACCAGAGTATCTAAGGATACATTGTATCAAAGGAGCTGAGCCTCCACTTCTATTCCAAATAGAAGTGGAGTCAAACAGAGTTGGTAAGAAAATCATTGGGTTTCTCAAACTAACTCCCCGAAGCAACGCATCATAACAGGCTGTTATTACTTAACAATACTTTAATGAAAATCCCATTTGTATGAAAATACAGAAAATGTGGTCTATTCACATATTACCCATGAATGCTTAATGCTTTGAACATGCATTTGTCAAATCATAAAACAATAAGGCTTATGTGCAAAGCTCTGTGGCATCTAGTTGCTAAAGTCATTATTTACATAACTGGAAAACGTTAAGAGATAAAACTAAATCTTGTCTCACTCCAAATAGTATGAAGTAAAATGTGACAGACCTGTACTAATCTCAGCAATTCATCCAATGAATTGAGTATATAAATGCAAATAATTGTCAATAATACAAAAACATTGTTAAAATTTCTAGAAAATAGTGCTGGAAAGTGCATAGTCCAATTAGAAAATATGTGTTTAATTTTGTTGATAGTACCTTTAAAAAACATAATTGGTTTTTCCATATGTTGTTATTTAAAATGACCAAATATCTATATCAAATCCACTGACAGCAACATGCATTTCATATTTGTCTGCACCATAGGTTTTATAGTGATGATTAGTTTTTAAGCACCACTTTTAGTACTTATACACAGGGGCATAGGTTTGTTTTCAGCTTTGGTAGGGACTGTATGCGAGCGCACAAAGTGCACAAGCTGTGAAAAATTTGAGAGCAAATACTGTTTTTTACTGATGATCCCGAAGACTGTTTCTTTAATTCACCTGAGCGGCTTAACAGGAAGACTTTTTGAAAACTGTTCAAAATACATAAATAAAATAAACACACATATAAATACCAACAGGTTTTTTTCGTACAACATGACACTTTCAAGCCACATTTAAGTAGCATACAAGTTATTTCCACCGAACTATATAGATAACGGTTCTCTCATTCCGTAACGCATGTTTACTTAACACCTGTGCGAGTTAAGTTAGCTGTGTGTTGACTTTAGGTTTTTGAGTGTAACGTTGTGGATTCAGATTTCAGAAATTTTTGGCCATGGTAGCTCTTTCACGACAAAACATAATTGTAAGTTGTAAAATAAATAGGTTTTCCCAGAAGAAATAACGACCAGACATTACACAGTGCAAACAAATAAAATGTAAATATAGGCCTAGGGACAAAAAAATAGGCAAAAACATTTAAAATATGAAGCTATATTAGATTCGATGATGAGATTATTAGATTATATATATATATATATATATATATATATATATATACATATATACATAAATACAGTACCCTCCACAATTATTGGCACCCCTGGTAAAGATGAGTAAAAAGGGTTATAAAAGTTATAAAATATTTGGTGAATTAGCTTAATCTCACACTGAAAAAATAAGAGAAAAATCCAACCTTCTAACAAAACCATGTGTGGCACAATTTTAATACTTTGCATTTAATACTTTGTACAACCTCCCTTTGCCAATAAAACAGCAGTCTTCTTCCGTAACATCTAATAAGGTTGGAGAATGCAGAGCAAGAAATCTGAGACCATTCCTCTTTACAGAATCTCTCCAGATCATCCAGAATCCTAGGTCCTCTCTTATGCACTCTCCTCTTCAGCTCAACCCACAGCTTTTCAATGGGATTTAGGTCAGGACTGAGATGGCCATGGCAGAAGCTTGATTTTGTGTTCAGTTATAGGTGGAGGACCAGATGCGACCGAGAGGGGTTCAATAAGTAACCCACCAGAAGTAGGCACCACTAAATAGAGGGAAGGAATGTCCAGGAACAGAGTCGAGAAAATAAAGGAACGGGAAGAAAACTCCCGGCTTAGAGCCAAAATAATAATGACCTAGAAACGTGGGCAAAAAAGCTCACAGGCTCGAGCAGTAGAACAGGGCAGAGTTACCTCCAGCTCAATATTCTACAACAGAACTTAAACGTAGGCAACGGAAAGAGGAAAACAAAGGCAAAGAGTGGACAAAAGAGAAAAGAAAAGATCCTAGGATCAAAACCCTAACTCAATACTAAAGGTAGTTTTACTGCTTTGCTTGTGAAATGACAAGGAACCCAGGTCTCCCAAGTTCTATACCTCTACCGGCTTTGTGCAGTGGTAATAATGACATGAAAGCACAGAGACTGGAAGGCGCAGATCACCTAGACTGGTGCAAACAATAAGTACCGAAGCAGCGGGAAAAACCCGGCACGGACTCAGTCCCGAAAGCTTCCGCAACAGAGCAAACGGCAACCTATAATACCGTGACAAGTTAACCATTTTTGTGTTGATTTGGATGTATATTTTGGATCCTTGACCTGCTGGAAGATCCAACGACAACCCAGTTTTTGTTTTCTGGCAGAGGGAGCCAGATTCTGATAAAGAATTTCCTGGAATTTCATGGAGTTCATGATGCCATGTACCCTAACAAGGTCCCCAGGGCCTTTGGAGGAAAAACAGCCCCACAACATCACAGAACCTCCAACATACTTAACAGTGGCGATCATGTTATTTTTGGTATAACCATCCTTCTTTTCACGCCAAACCCACCTTGAGTGCCGAAAAGCTCAGTTTTCGTTTCATCTGACTATAGAACACGGTTCCAGTCAAAGTTCCAGTAGCGTTTAGCAAACTCCAGGCGCTTACGTTTGTGGTGAAATGACAGGAAAGTCTTTTTTCTGGCATGCCTTCCAAATAATTTGTTAGTATGGTGTCATGGGTTGTGCCTGCCTTTCCTTATTTCTGCGGGCGTTCGTTCCTTTTACCTGTATAAGGCACTCGGATTTTCCGTGCTCCACGCCGGGTTTTTGTTTCACTCCTACACTGATTTCACCTTTTCGTTGTTTCCGTCAGCTATTTATACTCTGCGTCTTCCGATATCGGCGCTTCCATGTTATTTTGTTTTAACATTCAAGCCGGTAAGGTACAGGACAAGTGCTTTCTATCGACGCTTTGTTTCTGCTTTATGCTTAAACAACGTGGGACTTGATAGCAGTACTTTAGAAATTGTCGTTACAGATTCTCTCTTTTATTGAAAGTATAGAGTTTGTTTCTTTTGTTCTTTTTCTCGCTCAAGCATTTCGCACGATACTTCCAGGTTGTTTTCGTTACCGTTTGTTTCTGTTACCCCTTTTGATTCCTCTCTTATCTTGAGAGCAGAGGTTTTCTTTCCTTGTTATTTTTCTTCTAAGTCAGTTTGCCCAAGTCGTTGGGTCGTTTTACTTTTCTCCCCTTTTAAGTCTCCTTTATCACTCATACTGGGAGTTGGAGCCTTTCTGTTTTCCTTTCCCCCCTCTTTCTCCTACGGAGTCCGCTCCGTTCTATTGGTGTCCCTCCGGGGTCACTTCTCTGAAACCCCTTCTGTCGCGTCCGAACCAACCCACTCCCTTACACACGGAGGTGACGTCTAATGGTAGTTTTAGAGACTTGATGACCCCAAGATGCTACTTTCCTCTGTAATTCTCCAACAGTGATCCTTGGGGATTGCCTCTCTTACCATCCTTCTCACTGTGCATGGGGGGAAAATAACAGTTTGTAACAGTTCCAGTTGCTTTGAACTTTTTAAGTATTGCCCTAATGGTAGATATGGGCATTTTCAGGTGAGTAGCAATTTTTTATAGCCATTCCCTGACTTATGAAGCTCAACACACTTTTCCCTCATTTGATTTGTGTGTTCTCTTATCTTTCCCATGTTGATGTATGAATAAGGGAATATGGCCTCTGTGTCACCTCATATTTATACCCCAGTGAAACAGGAAGTCATGGATTACTGCTTGAAAGTTCCTAAACACTCAACTTTAAAAAGTAAAATATAAATGGAAAAAATGCTTCAGTTACATTCTTTCATAAGAATTTCTAGGGGTGCCAATAATTGTGGTAAAATATAAATGGAAAAAATGCTTCAGTTACATTTTGTTCATAAGAATTTCTAGGGGTGCCAATAATTGTGGTGAAACATGGTTTTGTTAAAAATAATTATTTCTTGATGAGGGATTTTTTTTTTCCAGAATAAATTTACTTCAATTAAAGGCTGGATTTTTTTCTTTTTTTCAGTGTGAGATTAAGCTAATTCACCAAAAGGTGAATTCTTTGTAACTGTTTTTACTCAATAATTGTGGAGGGGACTGTATATATGTTATAGACCGCAATGCGTTTTTGAATTATAATGCTATAACTACAGTTTTCACTCTGCAATTTTTGGTAGGGACAATTCCTTGACATTCGTAGAAACACCTATGCTTATACATCAGGAATAGGGGTCTTTTGGCTGATGTTGCAAACCTCCAGAGATACCATTTTATGGACGGCTAAACAATGGTATCTGTGTTTCTGTCACATTGCTATAAACCTTACAATAAACTTTCACACAAATGCTCAATTGTTGTTTACCTAGTTAGTTGTTGTTGTTTAAATGTCTAATAGTCTGAAGATGAGAAAGCAAAACCTTTGACTTGTGATTAAATAACTGTTTTGATTCAAGAAATCCATTTCAAATAATAAAAGCTTCACAAAGCTTATATCCTCCAAATAAACACATATGCTTTCCTTTTCCCCATTTCAGTTCATCATTTCAGGCAAACTGTAAAAAAGTATATACAGGTGCAGCTCAAAAAATTAGAATATCGTGAAAAAGTTCAATATTTTTTGTCACTCATTTCAGAAAGTGAAACTCATATATTATATAGATTCATTACACATAGAGTGAAATATTTCAAGCCTTTATTTCTTGTAATTTTGATGATTATGGCTTACAGCTAATGAAACCCAAAATTCAGTGTCTCAGAAAATTTGAATATTTTGCTTTAACATATTTTTAAAGTATCATATTTAATATTTGGTCGCATATCCTTTGCATGCTGTTACTTCCTGAAGTCTGTGACCAATCAACATCAAAAGACTCTCGATATCTTATTTTCAGGTACTGTTACAAGCGATACTATAACCTCTCTGCATTTGAACTGATCTCTATGGGAATTGGGGGGTGAGACTAGATTCAGCTGTAAATGACACTGGTACAGTATGGAACACATGGCTGGCTAAATGGCTGTAAGTCATCAAGGGTCTGAGCTATCGAACAAGCCCCAAACCATCACTCTGTTTCCAGATATGGAGTAGATGTGGATGGATCACTGCAAGGGTTATTTCTCCTGACTCTATGGAGAAAAAAGTCAGGAGAAACAAACCTTAAAGGGATCCATCCACATCTACTCCATATCTGGCCGCAGAGTGATGGTTTGGGGCTCGTTTGATACCTTAGACCCTTGATGACGTACAGCCATTTCGCCAGTCATGTGTTCCATACTGTACCAGCGTAATTTACAGCTGAATCTAGTCTTACCCCCCAATTCTCATAGAGATCAGTTCAAATGCAGAGAGGTTATAGTATCGCTTGTAACAGTACATGAAAATAAGATATTGAGAGTCTTTTGATGTTGATTGGTCACAGACTTCAGGAAGTAACAGCATGCAAAGGATATGCGACCAAATATTAAATATGATACTTTAAAAATATGTTAAAGCAAAATATTCTAATTTTCTGAGACACTGAATTTTGGGTTTCATAAGCTGTAAGCCATAATCATCAAAATTACAAGAAATAAAGGCTTGAAATATTTCACTCTATGTGTAATGAATCTATATAATATATGAGTTTCACTTTCTGACATGAGTGACAAAAAATATTGAACTTTTTCACGATATTCTAATTTTTTGAGCTGCACCTGTACATGTGTATATATATATATATATATATATATATATATATAGTCTCTGATATACTGTGGAGGGCATTTTCCCACGACAAAAGAATGTAATATAATGTCAAAGTCTGGCTATGAGTTTAATGGAAGTCTGCAAAACCTCCCGGTAATTTCTGTGCTGGTTATAACCGTAACACAAATAGAAATGGCTAATGAAGTTTATTTTCAAGTTCTTCATTGCATATCTACTTAACTGTCCCAGTGGCCTGTGAGGGTCTTTATGTAATTGTACTCCCTCTTTATGAATTTAAAAGCAAATAGTTGGATTCCAAGGTTATGTTAACATTTTTATATATCTTAATTTTTGCGAATGTCAATAAGAATCGAACAAAAGTCAGGAAGAGTCAGAACAACTCTAATCCATGACACCATATTATGGATATCGCAAATGTACGCATGACACAATAGGTGGAATTGACAAGTATCTATAATTTCATTTTGTTTCAGTGCATGCATTTTAAGCAAAACCACCAAGCTTCCAGCTAAAGGATTTATACTCTTATGAAGAATAAGTTATGCCGTTACAACTAAGAAAAGGCTCCAGTATATTTTGTTTGAAGAAAAAATTATTTGAGAGCTGTTGGGAAGATAATATTTAGATCAAGTAGTTCAGTGATTCAGTATTGAGCAGATTAAGTTAGCAATACTGGGACATTACATACCCAAGGGAATAAAAATGTTACTCCTAAATTAACACTTGTGATTATTTGATAAGGGGCGAATTGATTGCAATTGTGCAGTTGACTTCATTAATACATAGACTTAATTAATACATTTTTTTTAAATACTGGACTGTAAACATAAATTTGTCTATGAGCACCACTGGCCCCATTTTTATTCTAGCATTTCAGGAAGGTTAGGTGTTTTGTCATCATTATTATGCCTTATCTCTGACAGTGACCTGCTATGTAAAACCTCCATTTTGATTTTAACATTCCATTGTACAATAATATCACACAATTCTCCTTGATATGGCGAGTGTGCAGGAAGACAGCTTTGATGAATGCAGTGATTTCCTCCCAATAATTTTATTTACCCCCCCCATATTTTTCTTCTCCCCCTCAGTCAGCCCGAATAGGTTTGAGTTTCTAAGCATTGATATGGTGGCAGTGGTTATTAACTTATTAACTACTGCTTACATTAAACTTTCATACAAGTGAAGACACTCCCCTTCACAAAGCACTTCAGTCCAGCAGTCAAATTGATAATCAATTGTGGACCCGCAATTATTGCACTTGACTTTCAATGTGAAACACTGATACTGCAGCTGTTCCATCACTATGGGAACAAAGACTATTGTATCTATAGATGATTAGGTACAACTAATTGTAATGATTAAGCTTTACAAATGAATGGCACATGCAGTGATTTGGAGGTAGTCCCAGTATAAAAATTTAGTACACATACCAATATTCATTGTAATTGAATGCACTGAATATCCTCTCAATATGACCATTAAGTATTTTCTGAATACCTTTACTGTGAATTGGGTTACACATACAATTGGGTTTGTAGAAGCGAATGTTATTGTACTGCTTTCATTCATTTGATTAAATATGCTAGTTTATTCATGAGAAATGTGGTCTAAATACTGAAACACCATGTACAACAACTCTCATCATTTGCTTTTCCTGTCATGTTGAGATATACCATCACTGCATGATGGATAGCATGTGTACCCATAGTCATTAATTATGATAAAATATCCTTCACTGGATTAGAATCAATAAATATCTGCCTGAGGGATTGATGTGCTGCTGGTCCACAAAGACTACACGTAAAAATTGGTAAGTGGCAATCCACTGATTTTTACGTCCTTGTCTACTGTTAACAGATGTTTCCTCATTTTTTCTGACAGGAAGCTGACAACAATTTGAACTAAATGTACATTTGTACAAAGCCTTGCCTGCTGTTAAACCTCAACCTAGTGCATCAATCTGATGACTCCTGACATTGGATTCAATGCAAACTTCCATGTCAATGTTATATGGAGGCGGCATGTGAAGCAATAGAAGACAGGAGACATCTTGTCAGAACTCTACATGTAGAATTCTAAATAATAGGTGGACACACCTGAGCAATTTGGAGATGCAGCGTACATGTGGAATACTAATGAGATGAGTACAGGGTGAGGGGGCACAATTCATTTCTATACTATGAAGTGGAACAAATGGTCATGCTGTATTTAGCAATCCCTTTATATTAAAACTTTAATTTAATTTTCATTTGAACCGTAAATTGTCTTATGAAGAAAAGACGAGTATTTGGATGGATAATGAGTAGAAGGAAAACACAATGTTATACAATGCAGGCAGAATTAAGTCATTTTTAAAGAATGACAATGCTTGACGATAAATAATGCATGCTAATTTGTCTTTGTCTACTATTACAAAATGAAAGGATGACCTTGAAAAAATATATATCTTTCTTGGTGAGATGCGTAGCACAGTCCATAGGACAGCCAACTGTAGAACCCCCCAGCCCCCTGTCGGCGGAGGTTTGATCCCCTGCCATGGCACTTTCCGAGCTGTGATCCCTTATCTATATGTTACTCTCTCTCTGCTTTCTCTGTCTGAATAAACCACAACAAAATTAAAGGAAGGTGGACTGTCTCCTTTCCCTTAAAAATGTTTTACCTTGTCTTCCAGAGTCGTAGTTTTTTTTTGCCTGTGTATGTAATATGTACATATCAAATGAAACTAAAATTGTTATTTGAGAAGGGCAGTCCATCGAGTCTCTGTAGTTGGTTTGAAGTACTGGGACCATTAGAGTTTAATCTGTATCTCAAATAGCAAGCATTCCTTTTGTCTTGCATTTTGACTTGATACATCTCCCACTGGAAAAAAATCTAATCCTACTGTCTTAATGACAGTTAGGGCTTAGACCTAAACTATCCTTTTAAGAATATCACTTTCCAGCTCTAGTGGGATTTTTAAATGCATGCTGGTGTTGGGATTGGTGCTTTTGTGAGGAATGAAATATGACCAGAGGACTTATTGAAATAGTGGCCTACTGATTATCTGCTACTGAAATGATGAATCACAATCTTGTTTTACAACAGTGTGCATTTTACATACCGAGACCATTAGTTTAATGGCTCTCTGTCACATGAGGTGATAGACATCTTTAGAGTGTATAAAAGGCAAGCAAAAGAGCTGATTTGTCAATGGAAACATCCAATCTGAATAAATGCATTGATGTCTTGCACGACCAGTTTGGATTAACAAGCAAACCAAAAGCACATAGGTATGAATATGCGGTTTTAAGCCAGAGTGACAAATATCCAGGTAATTATGAGGATTTGTGTTTGACCCTTCAGCTTTCAGCTATTTATAATTGTGACTGTTCAGAAAGGAGAACATGTTCTATGCAATGGTGGTGATGTTCCGATTATGTCCCTAAAGTGCTCAGCAGTGCACTGCATTGATAAGTCATTAGGAAAGATATTGGAATCTTTCATTATTACAACATGCCAAAATTCAAGTCGACCATTTAAAAAAAAAAAAAAACACATTCATTTTAGCCCCAATTCAGACCCTGAATATTTAGGTTCAGCCTCTTAATAATTGATAAAACTGTGCAAGCAAACTCATGTGGATGAAATCCAAAATGTCAGACATTCATATACAGATACAGGGTTGTATACTCTGTTCTGTCGTGGTCTGTGGTAATTTGTGAAGTGGAATTATTGTATTGATTGGAAGTTAAGTTTGCCTATACCCCTTCTTCTTTGTACTTCAATACAATACGATTTTTGTTAAATAAAGAAAATAAATGGTGTCTTTAAAACATTATATTGAAATGAAGTCAGCACCTGCAACTACATGAATGCTGTATTGCATTGATACTGTATTTGTCAAGAAGCATTTTTCACTGTTACTGCACACTGTAATTAGCGCTGACAGTGGTGTGATAAAGAGCTGTATTTCAGAGATGATAAACAGAATTACTCATGCAGTGTACAAATGTTGTCAGCTCCCCGCAAGACCCATCTGTTCAGGTCGCCTCTGGGTCACTCCTATTTTGAGGTGTCTGTGAGAATTGTTACCGCATTCCGAATGGAATAAATATTATCTAATCTCAATACAGTGATAATTTTACCTGTGGCTCATTTGAGGCAAATAATTAATTTGTTTGAATTGGCATAGGAAACTTGAGACTATGATTAGTGCATGAAAATTATGAGAAATAATTAGCAGATCAACACAAGGGACAGTAGGGAAAGATTAACATTTCTAATATGCCTGTCAGTCTCAATGTTCTAACTTCATTCTAATTGCTAAAGCTAATGCCTCAGTTACAGGGCCTAGGGACTCCACATGAAGTAGTTAGTTTTTCATCCAACAATATAAATATGAGAATGGAAGATATGATTTCTATTAAAAAGGATTCTGAAACACTTTAAGCAAATATGAAAAAGCATGATGTCCAGCACCTTCTCAATTTTTTTAACAGAAAGACAAGTGCTGCAATTATATTTGCTGAAGGTGTGTGGCGAAGGTGAATTGATTAAAAATGTGGCATGTGAACAGACTTGAACAGCCCTTTCCTGCTTTTGCCTGGCTAAAACTGGGCTTAGTCTCACACCTACAAACAAATGTTAATATTTAAACAAACAAGAATATGCATTTAGCCTGAGCCAACAAATAGTTCCTTGGAATTCCACCACAAAACCTTACTGAGAGCAAAAAGGAAAAGAAAAAAAAACGGGTAACAGTGACACTTCTGATCTCCAGTCATTAAAAAAGAGAAAAGAGTTGATTTTCTGTTTGTTTGTGTTATGACCATAGATAGACCATAGAAAAATATGGACAAAGTGACCCATTCACATTCTATTTCTTGTGCACAGTGGCGCATGAAGCACAAAATAGCCGAAACCAGGGTGGCGCTGCCATTGTATTTTTTTTAAGCAGTAAAGAAACCGCTGATATCCTGATAAGCACTCATAAACATGTGAATGTTATGGCAATAGCCCAGCTAAAATGTTATAAAAATATGTTTTCATATTTTATCAATAGTTTGAGCATCCTAATGGTAGCGTTAGTCATTAGCATGTTTGCTAGTGAGCGAATCCTGTTACGGTTTTAAGATTTTATTTCATAATATGTAGCCTAATTATTTGTCAAAAGTAACGTTAGCTTTACTTCTAAGTGTATGATATCTGGGCATATTAACTCATTTGTATGTAAAGATGAAAGATGGCTTTATATTTTGTATTCGTTTCAGCCCGGATAATTTAAAGCTACCTAACTAGTGACAATCTTCATCACTCCTTTCTTTAAAAAGGTTTTTTGCAGCAGCACAAGCTATTCTTCCTTAGTCTTTGAGATTACAGGATGTTGTTTCTGTTTAGTTACTTATTTGAGCAGTAATGTATTGGTGCATTATTTACTCATTGTTATGGTTTAACCAAATGTGAGCTTTTTTAAGCACCTCATGTATGTAAGGGACTAGTTCTCCAATACACAGCGAGTACTCACAACAAAAATTTTGAATGCTTTAAATTAGATTATTTTTCTTTACATACATTTTTTTTACTGTGTTATTCAAATGAACCCTTCAATCAAAGAACAAGTCATGTAATTCATTAAAACAATTTATTCATAGAGATGTATCCCCATTGACATGATTCAGCAATGTATTTGTAGATCAGACAGCTACAGCCGGTTTAGGGAGAAGGAAGTAAGGAATGCCACGGGTTGGCATGGCTGAAGAGGACAAGATGTGAGGGGAAAGGGAAGATGAGGTACAGGGATGAGAAAGAGCAGGGGGAGTTGGGTGAACAATGGCATCGCTACACACGTCATTAATTAATAAATCGTTGTAAAAAAATCATCACATAAAGCTTGAAAACCTTTTGCATTTCATAAAAACCCCTGTTCCGTTAAAAGCTAAATCCAGGATTGTACAAACTGCCAGAATTAAACAGGAAAACCCCTTGAAGGCAGCTTCTCCTCCCCTGGATTCAGTCTTTTAAGAGACTGTATGATATTATTTAAAAACATCAAATTTTTTCTTGGGGCAAAATTAACTCCATCCTTAAGAAACAGGTCAGAGGATGTGGGATAAAAATGCCACCTAATCTCTGAACAAATGTTGCCATGACATTGTTCACCCACTTCCCGTCGTCTATCTTCCCTGGATTGGCAGTCCTCCACTGACGTCGCTGTGTGATCCCAGACAGGAAGATCTTAGTCCCTGAGAAATGCTGGTGGAGGTCTTGCAGGTCCCGTTTTATTCCTGCAACAAGATACAGTCTCTTGGTCTTGCCGAGGTTGTTCCCGCCGCAATGAATGATCAAGACATCTGGGGCTGCTCTTCCTTTGAGGGATTGCCGAAAGAAGGGGAGAAGACGCTCCCACCACAGGCTCTCCAGTCAAACCAATGGACCCTGGCATTCAGACCCAGGCTGGTCACCATAGTCTCTCGTGCTCTCTCCTCCCCATGCCGGATAGCTGTCACTTACAATCCAGATGTTTTTGGCTGTAGAAAAATACAATGAAACTCTTCTCATTCTGATATACACACTCGTACACTCTGGATGTAAGATATGAAAAACATTATCCACAATCTAGACATAACTGTTTGATAGTGGCAATATGGTGCATGGTGTAATGTCCTATGACATAGGCAGAGCTACAGTGCACTCCAAAAGTGTTTCGACAGTGACACATTTTTTGTTGTTTTGGCTCTGTATTCCAGCACATTGGATTTGAAATGGAACAGTGACTATGAGGTTAAAGTGCAGACTTTCAGCTTTAATTTGAGGGTGTGCACATCCATCAGGTGAACCGTGTAGCAATTGTTTTATACATAATCCCCCCATTTAGGGGACCAAACGTAATTGGACAAATTAACATAAACTTAAAGGCTATGGATACTTTTTTATGTAGACGAAGAATTTAAAAAAATAATACACCCACAGAGCTTGCTGAAAGGTGCAGAATAAAAGTATTGCATTTCCCTAAGAAAATATATTTATTATGAATTCATCATTACAAAAAATGTTTTACAGGGCGTAAAAGAGTGATTGGTTCCCACCTCTAACAAAGCTCCTGAGCCAGTAGTATTACGACATTGGTACCACACCCATATCTGTATCAAAAGTCTCAGTTGGTTGGCAGTTAGCTTGTCGGACAGCACCGCCAAAGCCCTCAGCCAGCAGTAATGTAACGTTAGACCCAAGACACCCCGGTACCCGTACCAAGTCAATTTATCATGACAATGCTTGACGATAAATAATTCATGCTAATTTGTCTTTGTCTACTATTACAAAATGAAAGGATAACCTTGAAAAAATATGACACCTTTTTTTAAAGAAAATACATTGTGCAAGAATAACGTTTTAGAATGCACTTATGTTTAGTAGCTCTAATAAAATAGTATTATATCAAGTATTACAGGTCAAACAGTCACACATTGTGTATACATTTATTACATACATTTCATATAATCTATTATCTAATAGTAGATGCGTTTTTCTGAACGAGCATGTGCCAATAGGCCTAACGTTAGAGCGAGCTGTCCGGAGATATCACTTTTACCTTAGAGCAGTGGTGTCAAACTCATTTTCACCCCGGGCCACATCAGCATTATGGTTGCCCTCAAAGGGCCGGTTGTAACTGTAAGACTATAAATATAACCATACTTGGCATTTTCGCGGACCTCGATTGTAAGGTGGGGGGGGTGCAATCGCCTTTTTTAAATTTATTTTTATACAAACTTCATTTAACGTTTTATTTAACGTATGTACCGCAGGTGTGCGTCCGCGTCTGCGTTTGTCTGTTATATCGTAAAAGTTAATCCACGTTAACCAGCCAAGTAGATACACGCGTCAGATACTTAAGTTCTCGCGGGCCGCATAAAATGACGTGGCGGGCCGGATTTGGCCCGCGGGCCGGGAGTTTGACACCTATGCCTTAGAGCGTATTGGCAAGCTAATGGTCAGTTTTTAGTTTTTCTGTGTGACGCTGTGCGATGCTTGTTAAAATTGCTTTATGGTCAATCGAACGCATATCAGTTGCACTGGACTCTACGTTGCTAAACGGATCATCGGAATTGGCGGAAGTAGAAAAAAAAATTCACTTTGTTTCTTTGATACCAACTTGTAAACAATCTTATTTTCCAGCGAACTAATAAAATTATGTTAACAGACTATAATAAATGACACCCGTTTTCATTCTGAAATGTTTGCTTTATAAAAAAATCATTTTTTTATAAAAAATCTTATTAGGCAAATGATTCACATAGGCCTATTCTCCGTCCAAAATGGGTATGACATAATACCGTAGCTTATTTTGTGAAGGCTATGTATTTCATTTAACTTGGGAGCCAAGACTCGCAAAGTTCTACTACTAACGTCTACTACTAGCTTCGTTGCTCAGATGGCGGGGATTGCGTTGAGGATTTATGGTAGGCTACGTAAAAACAACAGATGAGTTGTGAACACGCTGTAAATCGGGCTCGCCTCGGGATATTCTAACAAGCGCTTTTTTATCACGTTTAGGCAATCAGAAAAAGAAAGCTGAAGTTTTTTTTTTAAACTTCCTGCTTGTATCCACTTTGTTACTCGCCACTGTGGCGGGTAGGTTGGATACACTTACCCGACGATTCTGAAATATACCCGCATTTGGCGGGTGGCGGGTGCTAATTTCCCACCCTGGATATAGCGTTTGCTATTTTCTTCCTTCGGACTGTAAACAGGCGAGAAAGTTAGCCTCCTTCCTCAGTTTTGAACAGCTACTAGTTGCTTCGAGCAACAGCCAGGGTTTCATGATCTTGCAAGACTTTGCAGCTAAATGGCGACTCAAAACTAGCCCAAAATATATTTTTAAGCGAAACCAACATATTGTTAATAGAAATCAACGTATTTTTTTTCATTTGTTTCTCCTAAATCTTTTCCCTGTTGCACTCTATGTAAATAGAAATCAGGAGAATAAATATTTGTGATCCATCTACATCTACTGCATATCTGGCAGCAGAGTGATGGTTTGAGGCTGGGTTGACCCCCCTATTTCCATATAGATCGGTTCAGAGAGGTTTGTAAATGTACCTGAAAATAAGATATCAAGTTTTGATGTTGTTGAGTCATAGACATCAGGAGGTCATGGCATGCAAAGCATATGCAACCAAATATTAAATATGATGATTTTATTTAAGTTTATGTTAATTTATCCAATTACTTTTGGTCCCCTAAAATTGGGGGGTTATGTATAAAAAGGGCTACAATTGCTACATGGTCACCCAGTATGTATGTGCACACCCTCAAATTAAAGCTGAAAGTCTGCACTTTAACCTCATATTCACTGTTCCATTTAAAATCCAATGTGGAGTACAGAGCCACAACGATAAAAACAGTTGAAATATTTGCAATGTAAGAGAAACACACTTGAGTCCATTACTTAACTTTCAAAGCACAAAGTAATTCCTTTCTGAATGTACTTTTGGCACTGAGTGCATGACACTGGTTGCCTACAATATTATAGCAACGTTCTGACTGTCTCCTATCTCTAATGTCAGCAGATGTTCGAGAATGGTTTAAGAACGGTATGAAAACCATGTTGAAAACTGCTAGCTAACTGCTATATACACAGTCACAAAGCATCAAGTGCTTTCATTTAGTTTGTATATTGTGTACGAAACATAATTGTTCACAAAAAAAGTTTTTTTAAATGCTGTTACAATTTTTGTCTAAGTTTTGCTCATCTAACTTACTGATTCCTCCATTAACATTATTCAACAAACTCTGATTCACATCTTAATAATGTTGATTTCAGTAGCACAGAACTTGCTAGCGAATCACAACTTAAAACATAAGGCTAACGTTTTACATACTGTAACTTTAGTTAAGTTACTAATCCTCACCCTGCATAAAAATGCCAAGCTGCCAGTCTGTACATTAGTGAAGCTAAATTCAATCAATATGACATAACGTACAGCAAATAAACTATCCGGTACATATTTGGTTTTATTTTGAGTTTATGTAAGTGAACATAAGGTTACTATTAGCCAAACAATGTTTAGTTAACATTAATTTATGCTAGCTTGTGATGTTAGCTAGCAGTGCAGTATAAGCTAGCTAGCGAGAGAGATGACCTTACATTGATAGATAACGTTAAATAGCAAGTAAGAGAGATAGAAAGCTAGTGAGGATAGGCCTGGGTAAAAGCTGGAATGGAACGGCAGAAGGAAGCCAATAGTGCTCTGTGCCAAAAAGGACCTCTGTTCAAATGCCTGCAGCACTTGCTTTGGAATGCACATCAATACAATTTTTACAGTTTCTGAATGGGCATCACATGTACTTCATTATATACATTGCATGATAATGCATGATATCTGTACAAACCCATAACATCATACACATATATTTGAAGGGCAGATCCTGAGCTTTCATTTAGTATACATCATGCCCTGATGTGTGAAAGTGGAATGTGATTTTTGGGGCATGGAGAGGAAATGGACACCATTTCATTCCAACAGACTGATGTCATTAAAATGTGATTTTTATCAACTTATCAAATTATCATATTAAACGGAGAGCTCTGCCCTTTCTAATGGTGAAAATCCCATCTTGATGTCTTATTCCATTAAGGTTATAAGGGGCTCTGAATGATAACGGACTTATGGTAGATGTAATGGTCAGACTTGAGTCTAAATAATGCAAAATGCCTTTGTTTGGTATACATCATGCCTTGGTGTGTGAATGCGGAGTGTGATTTTTAGGGCTTGATAATCAATTATATCCTTATCCTCTCCAACAGGCCTTTTCCATTAAAATATGATTTTGATCCACTTATAATTGGGTCATCAAGGAGTGAATATATTACTTAAAATGATAAATTGTTGCACTTTCAAAAGGTGAAAACCTTATTCCGAAAGGGTGATGAGGGCCTCTGAAATATGTTTGATAATGCTATTAGTTTTGATACATTTATTATATATTTCAAATGTATATTTTATGAAAATGCTATGCTCAAATGAAACTACATGTGATGCCCATTCAGAAACTGTTAAAATTGTATTGATGTGCATTCCACAGCAAGTGCTGCAGCCATTTGAACAAAGGTCCTTTTTGGCACAGAGCACTATTGGCCATTCCTAGCTTCCTTCTGCCGTTCCATTCCGGCTTTTACCCAGGCCCAGCCAAGATAACTGTTAACGTTAGACAGATAAATGATCAAAAATCTAAGTTAGACATAAAACCCAATTTATCCTTATTAAGTACGCCGTTGCAACTGCGGGCTGATTGTGATAGAGCGGGTCTCAAATGTACTTACCGAAATAACTGGAGAGAAGAATCCTTGGAATAGTGATTAGTAGCCTACAGTTGAATGCAGCACATGACATGTTTGGATAGGTTTGGACCACAGAACTATATTAGAACTAGAAAGGTGGTCCCATACAACCCTATTCAATTTGGTACTTCCCCAAGTGGCACTACCGCAAAATGGCTGCCATGGCCCGGAAATAGTATTCCCGATGAGCTCTGCCATGTATTTCCAATGGAGCGCTGTGAATTCAGAAAATTCGCCCCAGTGCAATCTAGGTGCCAAAAGCTCAGAATATGGTAATGAATAGAAGCAGGCAATCACATTTAACATTTTTCCTGGGTCAAAATTTTTTGTAGACGGCACAGAAATTAGAAAGGCATTATTTTAAAAAAACTGAAAAGAAAGTTAGTTTGTAGGTACTTAATCGGGGTTGCTGACATGTATGGCGAAGACATATGTTGACATATGAAGATGTTTTGGCTTTCACATAACACATAATTGATTGTCCACTCCACGGTTAGAGGTCTGGGGTGGGTGCTGGACTCAGGAAAATGGGCTTTGTTTTAATAAAAGGGAAAGGTTGGTGGATCCTACATGTCATTAACATTTACATTTACATTTACATTTTTCATCTTCAATAGGTGTCGTGTAGAAAATGGCCTATATTTGTCAAACCGCATGACACAATATGCGATAAATGTTTACGAAAAAGGGCGAATTCTCCCCGTTGCCTATAGTAGCCTAGCTAGGCTATATAGGACAGTGCATTATAGCTTTACATAACGTTACCTGAAAAGTTATTATTAACGGGTGCCTGCAGTACCAATAAAACTTTTGCCAAATGCCGTTGAGAACTGTCGAAAAACTCAGAGTCTCAATGACGTCAATGATTTGAAATGATTGGCTTGCAACAGTGCACATGATTCAAGATGGCCGTTATGCTTTTCCCAATGCAAAAGACGCGTCTCCCAGAAAATCTCTGGGTGCGTCCCAATACTCCCAATACCCAGCCTCCTTTCCTCCACTACAACCTCCTCTTCTCCATGCCCCGGAAACCGATCTTTGTGTTTTAATCTAATGTTGCTGATTACATATTAATGACATACTTATGGTTATATATTAGTTAATATATCAACGCAAATCAAAATCTCAGGTACATTGTATACTGCACATGCAAACACTTGTAAACACTGTTTTGCATACTTCCGGGCAGGAGACGAGTGGAGAAATGGAGGTGAGGAGTGAAGAATATTATGACCTCTGGCTATGCTCCGTAGCCGTTGGACCACAGTTCTGTGCATCAGACCCTTTTCCCTTGAGAAAACAGAATCGGAACTTGGTGCCATAAACTTTAGAATTTGAGACCAATTTCAATGTCTGTAATTTTATGTTTACAGTCAGCAAAACGAATAACCATTTGATTCTCATTTTTCAAGTTCTGTTTTTAAAATGAATATCGAATAACCTTTGTTTCTTGTTTATTAATTTCTGTTTCTGAAACGGAAAATGATTGGCCAAACAGTAGCCTACACAGGATGGGGGATTTCCTTATATGGTCATATGCAGGGACGTGCAGAGGATATTAGAGGGGCAGGGACCCAAATTTATAAAAGGGCACGTCGGCGTTTATTTTTGCAAATAATTAAATAAATATATGCCTGGAATGACTACTTTTGCGACACTGTTAAAGGGATATTAAAATGTATGTATTTAAAACAAACCCATGACTGAGGTTGGTTCAAACACTGCCACATGACAGTTCAATAATGATACATGCAAAGACATGAAGTCTATTTCAGTAAATTCTCCTCACATGTTAACTAGCCCAACTCTTACCTAGCCCTCTGACTGACATCCTCACTTGCAGAAGCTCAGCTTAATACTGCTGACAAAGATGCACTTCCTCTGGCTGCATGGCTGCCTCTCTCGCCTCCATATTCGTCTCTTACCACCTCTCCAGAGAAGGCATAATTTCTTTAGTAATAACGGGCAATAAGAAGATGCTGATATTGCTTTGTGTACCTGTATACAGTTCATATAACAAATAAAACTACTACTACTACTACAACCCCCCCCTAAAGTAAGCCAGCATATAAAATGGTACATATATACAATTTAACCTTACGTATTCATTACAAAATGTTGTTTAAATATGTTGTAGATTGTTTTACAAAACGATTGGAAAATGTATCACCTTCCTAGCCAGTAGGCCTATAGCAACCGATAAAATAAAAGTCTACCCGTATTCGTTCTTGCATTCTCACAATGCTTTGCACTTTTGTGAAAATCCTCATAAGGGCACTTTACGTTAACATAGAGTTGACTGAGATTAATTCAACAGAGAAGAGTCAAGACATAGCCTTTTTAATTGACCTTCTTAAACGTGTTCAGCTCGTTTCAATTGACAATATAAACGTAGTAACAGGGTGTTCAAAATGTTGCTTTTAAAACGACATTGACAAATATGAAAAGCTAATCAAATGAAATAGGGTTTTCACACTCAGTCAGTGTGGATTCGTGGAAATAGGTTAAATACGCTACTGCTTTTAACGTTCAAATTATTAACACTTCAACTCATCAAACAATGAATTACATGAAATCCCATTTCAATAATGTAGCCTATTGAAATGTAAAGGATAACAAAAAATAGCCCATTAAATTTATACATATATTTATGCTACAGTTAAACATCACATTAAACGCAATTCTCATTCGCCTTTAAGTGCTGTGCTGCATCATCATAGCGACGGAGAACTTTAATCCCTGAACGTATTACATTAGCTAACCAGCTATCTAGACAACATTAAAACTGCTGTGGTGCGATTGGACCGTTATTTTAGGTTAAGTGGATGGGACAAGAACTCGACCATATTCCACTGATTATCACATTACTAGCAAAAGTCGAACGATAGCTAGTTTGCACATTTTGAGCTGCTAAATAGTTCAAGCATAGATAGACCCTACTTGCCAAATAGTGTCAAGAAATTCCTAAAGCGCATCAATATCAATATAAAACGAAAATGAACAGTATATTTATACTTTGTTTGGCCACATACCTGATGTCTGCCTCAAAGAAACTAATGACTGACTCACGACTGTCGAGTGTCTATGCATGCAATTTTGCGTGCGTGCGTTCTTTCACCATATAAAGGCTCCGTGCCCACACAGTGCCCGCCGCTGCGGCAGGAAACCAGCTGGGAGGGTAGAGGTAGAGGGCATCGCCCGGGAGCACCAAACTTCGGACCTGATATTTTGATTCAATCAATATATCTGTTCGGCAGGGCAGGCTGTGCGCAAACAATAATTTATTTATTTATTTAAAAAGAAAAAATAATAATATATTTTTTTAAACAGAAAAAGGGCACTTTTCTATAGGAGGCCAAACGGCAGGTGCTCAAGCCCCCTTTGAGGTCTATGTGTGCACGTGCCTGGTCATATGGTGATTTTCGGTGATATGACAAGCCACATTGCATGCATTTACATTACATTGCATGCACTGCAATTAACCCAAGTTTAGGAATATTGACGCAATTATTTTTAAAAAAATTGACAGAGGGGAGACATTAGAAGGGATGGGATTAACTTGTGTAAAAAAAAATATTGACTTTATATTTCCAGAGAACATTGGCCTTTCTCCATTGACTTGGGGTGGGTGGGGTTTCAAATTTTTTTTGCAACCAGGCATTGCAGTTCACTCTTAAACCACTGGGGGAAAAAAGCTTTAAATATGCCTGTGTGTTGTTATGACTGACAAGGTGTGGCAAATCCTAGAAATGCAGGATAAGGAAACGGACTAAAAGAGTGATCCTATATCCGAGACTATCGAATAAAGCCTCACCGGCGCAGTGCCAGGAGGACTGCATTTTATGCCGGCTAATAAAGAACCACGTTACAAAAGAGCATTTGGGACGTGACTTATCTGTGTGTGGTAACCTTCAGAAAATGCACTGCCTTTCTAACCCCACATATTTATGCTTTTTTTGTTTGTTTCTGAGGCATACAAAAAAAGGCCCCCCTACTGTGAACTACCTCATACCCAGGCACAAAATAACACCCGAAATCCAATCTGTCCTGCTAAGCTGCATACGTACTGTGCTTGCCTTTGGTCTGCAAAATGACCCCAAGGCTGGAGTTGATATTTTCTGTTAGAAGTCCCACTTTCATTAGCTTACCAGTCACTCTAACTGCAAAGAAAACAAGCCTTCCCTTGATATGGAATGGACTAAAATATAAACAGTTAAAACAAAGAAAAGCTTTTTATCCACTCTGCCCATGTTGAATTTATTTACTGGATTCATGGTCTTCCAGTAGTTTTTCTCTCTTTTTTAAAAAACAAAACTGAAATGTAACTTACCATGTGGTGTTTAGTCAACTACAATATATTTGAATTCCTTAGAGGCCATTCCTTTTTAAGTTTTAATTTTATTGGAGATTTTTCATAAACCAAGACCTTAACAGTCATGTTATTTTATTAGTATGTGCACTGTACACACAAGTATTGACTTGTCTTGGTACCAGTCTGCTAGCTAACATTAGTCTTTCAAGCTAATGAATGGGGAGCAGATTCAATTTGACTTGAATGATTTACTGTCATGTCATTAATGAGTGTGAGCTGTGTGGTTGGACTTCCCCTGACTGAATGACCTTTCTTAGTCCAGTGCAATCAAACATACAGTCATCAGCTTATTCACTGGTGTGCTTAGCTCATACACATAACTTCAGAATTAATTAACTTTGGTCAGCAGCTAGTCAGCGCTCTCTGAAATTTAGGGGCTTCAGAAAAAAAGTCTAAATTATCGTAGTCTTGATGCTAGTCTACTCTAAATTTGTTAGGTAGCTGACTGACATCAATGCTTAAAACCTGTGGCAAATGTCAGTATAACTCACCTCAAGACTTCCACTTTTTCCACACTCTACCTGTTAGAAAATATCTCTCATTTATCTTGCACTGTTAAAACATCTCCTGAATCCTGACCTTTACTGCGCATTGGATCATGGTTCGCACACGAGTGAAATGGCGAATGCCATCAATAAAGCAGAGAGGGAGGAGTGCCAGAGCTACAATCTGGAGCCGAGACCAAGTCCGGCTTTATTTTATCATTACGCGTCATGAGCTGGATCATAATGAAAGGAAAATCTCCTCTGAATGGGAGTGAGATGGATTTTTCAAAGTTGGAAAGTCACCAGGGAGCTGAAACAAAAGGGCAGCTTCAGGTTTAGTTCTGACTATTTGCAAGTCATCTGGGGCTCAGACAAGAGTGCTCCAGGATAAGAGAGGTGATAGAGGGTGTCCTGATGTAGAGAGGAAGAAAAGGAAGGAGATTGCAAGGATTGGTGACAGCCGCTCTCCTGACACTGGGAAATTGGGAGCGCTTGCCTGCTAGATTTATAATGTGAACTGTGGGACTACGAAAGCCTCTCTGGTACAAAACCCCCACTGTGGTGAAACACTGAGCATTAAATAGATTTATGCAACAAAGCGGCAAAAGAAGCTACGGATTATAAGATGGGGGAATTTCATTAATTTAAGAAGCAAACGGGCTGCAATCTTCAGCCAGGTGTAGCAGCCTGGAACAATAACTGTGGGGATTAAGAAGGGAAAAAAGCCTTAGAAGAAAATCTTCAGGCCAATCTAATTAAACTAAAAGTTCAAATCACTGAGTTGGGTGAATTGTACATGCCAACCCTCTATTGTGGAGACTCACAGCTCCAAAGTTAATTGGAAAATGAGGCACGGTTTATAACAGGCAAAGCATGTACGTAAATTAATACATAAATTAGTGGAGTTCCGTATTGTAAATCATGATTGTCAAATTATATTTTCTGCATCACCATACGCTCACCAAATATCTATTTTTGGATACCTACTACACAGGGCTGGGAACATTAGCCATTTAATATGCTCAGCCATGTCAAATGAAATACTGGACACAGAGCAGTACCTGTACCACTACTTCCTGATAAAAGCATCCTGTGCCCTATGGACTACATAAGTGAAGAGAGGCGGCATAGTGAATGTGCATCTATGTGTGTTTGAGTTGTGTTGCCAGAGGACTAAATCCCTACATACGCATACCATTGTCAAGGAGTGCTGTAAGTATCTATTGGGAGGGGAAAGAAAAACAGAACACTTTATGAACAGTTGGAAACAGGCAATCTGGTTCGAGCAAACATCTCCAGTCTTCCACCCACACATTCCAAATGTCTACTCTTCTCCTCGCAGAGGAAACAATTTAACAAATACATCACAGATCAACATTCAAAACAGGGAATATGGAGGACATATGTTCCCTCCACAGAGAGCCTTATAGATGAATCTCCTCATTTTTATTGGGGAGCGGAGAAACAAAAAAATACAAAGCTTTGACATTGCTTGCCTTATTGTTGTGCAAAGAACAAGGTGTTTGTCCTAAGACTCTGACATGTACGGAACAGATTTTCCACAGCTGTCTATACATTTCAGCTCATGGCACAAGCTGTATCATTAGAACTGATATGAAAATGTCACCCTTAGATTAAAAAAACATTAATCTAGCACATATGCACAGTAAATTTGAATTTGAGTATTTTATATTCCCTGAGTGACAAGTATTGCCCAGGGATATACTACCCCATACAGTGTATATTATGTACGATAAGATTACAATCAAATAATATTCCACCATCAGGAAAATTCTGGCAAATGTTCTAGCTTCAGGGCAAATCGAACATAAAACATGACTGAGCCACCTATGAACGCTTACACTACAGTATGTGAAATGCACCCAAAATACGAAAATAACAATATCGAACATATGGCACAACCACTCCCAAAATCTATGTAAGCAAACAAGGATTTTCTCACATGGATTGTCCCAGACAATAAATGACCGCTGACATCTCTATGCATAAAACCAATGGTAGAATTTGATATTTGTTTCATATTTAGTAGCATATATTAGTAGTAGAATGATGTGGTATAATTACACAAGAATTTCACATGTTTATTTCGCATTTGAGTGAGCAGGGCTTTTCATGATTCTTTTGACTTTTTTGGCATACGATCGGGCTATTGTTGGGTTTATCTTGTTGACTAATCACTCACACGTCGTTTTTACTTGTTGCACTGCTCATTCGTCAGATAATATATTGAAAAGAATAGATAGTTAAGATTTTGCCAAATAAACCATGCCTTTGAAATGGTTATGTCATATTGTTCAGTGGCTTGGTACAGTAACAAAAAATATGACGAGATCCATTATCCACCAAAGTACTTAGTTGCCATGCACATCATTTTCGTTCGATTAGCAACCAAAATTAATGAATGGGTCTTTAAATACATTTTAAAAACTCAATAAAAACCTACCATTATTGAATGATTTGTGTGGAACATGCATTTGGTGAAACATCGCCTTGCAATTTAGCTTGCTTTAAATAGACTAACATTAGATCAAATGGTTTAAATACTCTGCTTAGCGTTTAAGTTAACTTAACTTTGATTGCGAACTTGCGTGTGATATTTATCTCTTGATAGCAGCCACACTGTATTTTACTTTGAATTGTCGATGGCACTCGGGTTGAGGGCGTGGATTTAGACCACACCCCTACAATCCTGAGTCCTTTCAAGACTGAGTTTATTAGCTAACATTGAGATGTATATTAATATACCTATTTACATTTTCTTGAAAATATATTTGGTGGGTGTGTAGTGGATACATCCCTTTGTGATATGTTGTGCTTATTTGAAGTTTTTAGAATCCCTTGACCATCACTTTAAAGCAAAAAACTTTGGGTTGTGTAGTTACCTGGCCATGATAAATGCTGGCAAAATATGTTTGTTAGATGCTCTGTGCTCTCCTGGGGTTATAATCCAGCAAAGGTATTTGTCGCTCTCCATTCACTTCTATAGCGCAGCTAAAATGGTCTCAAAATGACACTTATGACACTAGCACATATACGAATGCAAACTAAGCTGATTCTGTCAATACAAACAATAACCAGTCCTCTTACCAATTTTTTTGAGAAAATTAAATGGCCCTTTTCTGGCTTTTTCGTATTTGATTTGGAACATAGATCCAGTAGGTATGTTCTTGCACCAGAAACAGTAAACAATAAACTTAAATGAACAACATTATAGATTACCAAAGAACTATAGTTCTTGAGCTTCTCAGAAGATAACAGAATAATAGTTATAAATAATAAATAATACAGCGGTGGTGAATGGGTTGGGCTTGGGTCTTTATCTTCAACTGTTATCCCCTGAAGAAGCGGGGGCTGCTGCTTGACTGACGTTAGCTATAGGATGAGCTTTTAAAATGAATACTGACGTTGCTAGATTACCAGCATTATTATAACATAGTAACAGCGCTGTACAATGATGTTGATCTTAAATTAGTTTTAAATTCGGATAAAACAAAATGCATGTTGTTTTCAAATAAAAAGAATAGCAGTTCCACAGAAGTGAATATTTCCACCCTTAATGGGACATTGGTTGAGAGAGTATCCAGCTATAAGTACCTTGGTTTTTGGTTGGATGACAAACTATGCTTCAAAATACACATTACTGAATTGTCGAAATCTTTAAAAGCAAAATTAGCATTCTTTTATAGAAATAAGTCATGTTTTACTCAATACTGCAAAAAACAAATTATACAGTCAACATTTTTATCTGTGATAGACTATGGTGATGTGATTTATATGAACTCTTCCACCTCCACTCTTAAACCTCTCGATGCAGTCTATCATTCCGCCCTCAGATTTATAACCGGGGATGTTTTTAGAACACATCATTGTATACTGTATGAGAAAGTTGGGTGGCAGTCCTTGGCAGTTAGGAGAAAACAACACTGTATTTTATTTATCTATAAAGCACTTCTTGGTGAACTGCCTGCATACCTCACATGTCTTCTTAATGTGAAATCATCGTCACACTGCACTAGGTCCCAAGACTTTTTGGCTCTAGAAAATTGTCGTGTCCGCACGGAGATCGGGAAATTGGCTTTTATGTACTATGCTCCAAACAAATGGAATAATATACAAAAGCACACAAAATTAGACAAGCTAATCCCTTTTAATCAATTTAAATCTCTATTGATTGACATAGAGCAGTGTGAATGTGTGTGTTTTCGCTGAACCATTGTTGCGCCTAAATAGTGCTTTTATGTTGTTATTTATTAATATTTTAGTTTTTATACTGTAATATTATATGCTGCTGTTCTGTTTTAATATTTTTTATACTGTTGTTATTTTTGTATTGTAAACAGGGCGTCCTTGTAAAAGAGAGCTTGCTCTCAATGGCCCTTCCCTGTTTAAATAAAGGTATGATGATGATGATGATGATGTATTGCTCCACAGAGAATGCCTTGTTGCTCCAAGGAATTCTCTGTTACCTGTTCGTAGTGTACAGGGAATAACTTCCCAAAAAGCTTTTGAGTGTTTTAGCTCGGGGTTTATGTAATGCGGGCGGATAAGCTAGGTAACCTTAGACCGAAGATTAATTATTTAAACTACTTTTCGGTGGGTTTTCGGGAAAGATATTCCATGTACATTACGAACAGGTAACAGAGAATGCTTTGGAGCAACAAAACCTGAATACTGTTGTCGTTCCATGTCATTTAACATACAATACATCGTGGTCCAGCGCTGTTACTATGTGGCTGGCTATCTAGTAAATACTGACGGTGTTATTTTCTGAAGTTAATAACTATGGATTTGTTTTATCTTATAACGAATGTTACCTTGACTTGATGAGGTCCAGACAGTCATGTTATTTTGGGGAATTGCATCAGCTTCGGAGCCGGATTGAGGGCTGCAGTGGTTGCTTTGCTCAAGCAGTCAAATACACTGCACTGCTTCAGATTTATGGCATGTTGTATTTGTAAGTGTTTCATTAGATTGCTAGTATTACTCCCCTTACAAGGAACAGCCTTTTTTACATAAATTGCATTTTGCTGTGTTTACGTTCACTTTGGTAAAGTGGGCCCACACTTTTGAACGTCTTAACCTGTCTGCCATCAGTGCCACATGACTGGAGTGCACAGAACGTAAACAGACAATGTCGTATGTAATTGCCTGACGCGTGCAACTCGTCATCATTAGAAGGAAAAAAAACTTGTCATCGTTAGGAGTAGAAACATATATTTTACAGTAGGTAATTTGAAAATGCCTGCCAGCTATGTAAGAATGAATTAAAGTGAATTACGTTCAAATATCGATAGCAGCACCGTTCGTCCAGGAGCTTATCTGTATTTCGGTCCTGACCAATCAGGAGCCCATACCAGTTTAATACCGGTTCTCCATACCCATCCCTAGGCACAATGCACTTCACAATATTAAAAACAACTAAAAGCTTGCCTTTGCTAGTATGTGTACTAATGTTACTCGATCAGCTTAGACTTCAGGCAGCTACGAAATCTTGAAGAAACGCCCCCACCTCCTTATGCTGCATTACCCAGTAAAGTTCCACAGAGGGAATGAAGAAAATAGTACTTATATAAATAACTATAATTACACAGGGAAAAAAATTGGTAAGAGGACTGGTTATTGTTTGTATTGACATAATACGCTTCGTTCACGTCCGTATACATGCTAGAAGTGTCATTTTGAGACCGTTTTAGCTGTGCTATAGAAGTGAATGGAGAGCAACAAATACCCTTTTCTGGATTATCACCCCAGGGGAGCACAGAGCAACTAATGAACTTTGTACTTTGTCTGTGCGGTTGTGCCCCAAGGATTGGGGGTTCGATCCCTGGTCCTGCCAGATCTGAGTATAGCCGGTGCCTTGACGGAGCAGCAATTAGCGGCTGCTCCCGGGGTGGAGGGAGGGGCTCTGTGAAATTTGCCGTGCACAAAATGGCCCCGGGCGAGTTGGATTGCGTTCAGGAGCAAGAGGAGTCACGCCCTGAAGAGGACATGGCACCCTCTTTCCTACTACCGGCTGGCGGGGTTGTGCAGTGGCGAATTCAAGCGGTTGCTACATGGGAGGAATTGAATAGCATAGGGTTCAATTGGTTACCAAATTGGGAGAAAAATGGGAAAAATCTTTTTTTAAATTTCAATTTAAGCTTCCTTCATAGTATACCCCCCAGTTTGTAAAAGCTTCTATTGTTTTCATGTGTTTCATGCAGAAGGCTCAAGGGAAACAGAGATGGGAGCTGGAGAAAACATCAGTACCTGTTCTTACTTAACAAAACACTGTCAGGTGCCAATTCAAATGCTATACATTAGGAGGTACTTCCTACTTGCTCAATTTTCTGGCAGGATAACATGTCAGGAGGTGATGTCAGCACATATGCTGAAAACAGAATGCTGGTTTCAAGCCAAAATTCTTGGCAAAGGTCAGGATGATAATTATTGGAACAGGCAAACAGTCGTTTACGATATTTGGCCAAAGAAAGAGCTATTTGTCCTATATTGCTGCTCTAACAAATTGTTTATTGTCACAGGGGGACTCTCTTTAAATATGTACCATTCAATTTGAACAGATAGAATCATAAACTTCTGTTTCCATTGTCATTGCTGTACTGTTACACATTTTCAAGGTAATTAAAATAAACCATTAGCATTGCTGTTTTTGATTTGATACAGTAACAATAATCAAAACACATGTAAGAATTGAATAATAAATATTTAAAATTATCCATGCTTTTTTACTCCCTATTTTTTCAATTTCATCCCATTTGAAATGACTAGTCATATTTTTTGTACCATCTCATCATGATAAATCCTCCATCTATTCATGATTATATTACATGTCATTCTACCGACTACAATCAAATATGCACTTTATTAGTTCACAGTTTCAATGCACAGGGACACTGAGAGACAATGTAAATGATGTAGATTTAATCCATCCAGTTAAAAGAAATGCTGATCTGTTACACTGATCAAAAAAATCATCTCTTTAGGACTAGTGAATGACTCTCCCGGTGAACATTCAGACAGAAATCAAGACGCATGAATTATACGCTCTTTCACATTAACATAGACATAATGTATGCCACTGGCTATATTTGATCTTATTTTAAACATCTCGAAAAATGTTACATTAATTTAGAATATTTTCCATTTCCAAAAGGTTGGAAATTGGTATCAATGATGACCCCTATTGCATTTCAAACAATATGGTGAAATACTCTATAATCTTTAGTCAAAGATGTGTTTGTGCACACTTTTCATAGTGTTTCATTGGTTTACAAAATTCCTGTAAAAGTTCTGTTGTTCATCTGCGTCCTCTGCCTTTGAACCTCAAAAAAAAATAATATTGGCTGTCAACATTAACTTCAATATCACTTTTAACATTTATTGCTCGGGCTGCTCCAAAAGCAACATTTAATGAAAATCAGCACACTTCCAGTGGCCAAAATGTCCCAGATGTATTACGCCCTCCGTGCTCTCCCAGTCCACTTTCCTATTGTTTTCCGTGTTTTCTCCTTCCCTTCCGTCTCATGTCATGTTTGTCTTCCGTGTTGTGCAGGCTGGGCATGGTTCTCCTTCTTGTTTCCTTATTTCCCTTCTTATCCTCCCCAGCCAATTACCTAGCTTCCCCGCTTGCATTCCACACGATCCAATTATCGTTCAATCACTCTCGCATACATTCACATGCTGCACTCACTCATTGACTCATTAACTTCACTATATATATTGCCTCTGTTTATTGTCTCGTCGCCAGTTCGTTATGCCTTTTCGCTACGCCTCGTCATGTCTTTGTTGCCTAGAACCCAGCCTTCTCATTTTGCTAACCTTATCATTTGCCTTTCTAGTTTGCCCGCCAGCCTGCATTCCCTGCCCCACTCCAAGCTACGCTACCCTGCTTCCCGCATCCGCTCTGCTCCTGCTACACCCAACCCAGGATTCAGACACCATCCAGCACCTTTCCTGCATCCCTCACCTGCTCTGCCCTCCAGTTCTGCCCAACCCAGAATTCAGTCCCTTGCCTGCACTGTGCCTTGTGTGCTTGCCTAAATAAACGCTCCCAGTGAGTCGTGTCTCTGAGTCGTGCATTTGAGTCCAGTTCCAGTCCCGGACCTTAAAAAGATGTTTAATTTGCGATGTTTTCAATTATTGTCTGTAAAGTATGATTTTACAATAAGAGAAATTACATTTTGTTTTAAATTCTACTGCAGTGTGGTTATTTTATTAATTATACTGGTAAAAACAGAGTCACATATTAACCCCATCGCACAGATGCCAAATTTGGTAAATTCTCATCTATTTAGGAGGTGTTCTGTTTAAGGCTTTATAACTGCAGGTGTGAGCATCACATAAACTTGGTAAATGGCTTAAATAAAACAAGACAGTTGTACAATTGATTTACAATACTAAATTAGATTAGTTTATTTTTAGGTTAATTTTAGGTTAATTTAGGTCAAAAGATAATTTAATTTAGGTAATAATATCGAACATATGGCACAACACTTTGGCGGAGTGGATAAACTAACATACATATTTGAAATATCACAAGCAGTAATACTTACATATCAAGGAGAAAGATCTCCCTCCGTATATTTTCCGACAGAATCAATGCTATGGTATTTTGGTAACTATGGTATCTTCTGGCCCACTCCCAAAATCCATGTAGGCAGGCCAGGGGTTAGTAAATTAGTAAACATTTGTACAAATTAGCAAAAATAACAGGAAACAACTATTACACCTCAGCGTAGTTGTTTGCGTAAAACGAAACTAATAAAACTAGAAATTCTGTTACGCCCGGCTGTAAATTTATTGTTCAAAGCATCCAATCAGACATTGCAAACACCGTTGCTAAGGTTATAATATACTATATTGGATAAAAGAGCCAACAATTAAACAGGAATGAACTGTAATGAATGAGATAGGTTTGCAGAGCATGGGGGATATAACGCATCAATGTTTCAGATAGTGTAATAGCGTTATAAAGTATATATTTCTCAAACATATTGTCCCAGACAATAAATTACCAATTTTGAAAGGGACATCTCTATGCGTAAAACCAAAGGTAGGATTGGATATTTATTAGAAAATATTGATAGTATATATTTATGAAATATATTCTATGAACTCACACACTCTATTGTCCACTGTGTCATGCATGAGTAGGTATAGTTGCAGACGAGACTGGGTGGGGGGTTGCTTGTTAAATGGACTTGCTACGGGACAATAGTGACACTTACCCCAGGGCTATACTGAGCATGTAAATTTCACTACGTGTGTAAAATTTACTACGCACGCAACACGCGTCTGGAAAGATCAATTCGTGGTCATTGGTACCTGCTACACCAGTCACGCAAGTTGGAGTGCTAAAATAGAATTGGAGTCTATTTTTGCGCGCTTACGCATTCAAAAATGAAACTTTTTGAATGCAGGTAATAAATAGACAACCATGCAGGCACTGATTGGGCACGCCACAGCCCTTCAGTCCTAGCATCAATGTACCCCCCCCCCATAACACACAGTAGGGTTTCAGTATACATTGTAGATGACAACTGAATTCACTTGTAGTTAGCGTTTCTGATTCAGATCAATTATTTGATTAACAACTGTAGGCTAGGCTATAATTATATGAAATACAACTACTTACCCTTACTCTCTCAAGATAACAAGCAAATATATATACATATATATTTACATGCAATTCTGGTGTAGCAGCACTGGAGAACGCGCAAGATTATTTTCACGGGCTGTCCACGCGTTACGCCCGTACGCTCTGGTGTAGCCCTAAAGTTAGAAACTCCGTATTCGGCAGTTGTCACGAACTATATACTAATAGAGCTAAAACATGGAGTTTGTTGTTTCCACTCATAGTTTGGTTGCAGCCAGGAGAAATTAATATATATCAGTTGAGCAAAATCTTTGGTCGCCGGCACCAATGGAGGCTGATGAGCTAAATATGGAAAGCATCAAGTTACTTGATTATTATCCTGAACTGGTTGTTTGTTTGTTTTGCAGGTATCACACAAGCAACCCAATCTCTTTGATGTAATTAACATGATTTAATATGGTATTATTCTGCAGAAGCAGACACATTCAGGTAAAACAAAATTAGCATCAGATGATTTATCCTTGTTCAAGTGAGCCAGTTAATCATGAAAAATGTGGTTAGTACAATTATCCATTTAAAAGTATGTTCTCTGCCTCTCATATTTCTTGCTAAATGGCTGCATATGTTTGAAAGTTATCCCAATGTAATATCCATAATTTTCCATTCAACTCTTTAAATTGAAATAGAGTATTTTAGTCAGTCCATTTATATAACTACTAATCTCTTCACATAAGCCATTCCACTTATCCAGCTGACATTCCATTGCCATTGAACATGATGATACAGTTGCACATGCTCAGCCCCAGAAAAGAGACAGCTGGATTTGAGCAACTGATTTAGAGACACTTAATTATGACCCATCCCACTCTGAGCTGTGGCTTTTAAACTGAGACGAACTGTGATTTGTCCAATATGATGTTTTTTTTAAAGCAAAAAGTCCTGCTGCAACCAAAATAGTTTGAAGTCAGTGATGATGTAATATGCTGAAACCTGCAGGCATGAATGTGCTTCAGGGCATGTTAGTTACTTTCTATTTTTTTTGTCTTTGCTTTTACTACAATTGGCATTCATCAGATTACAGAGATTTGCTCAGCAACTGTGTCCAATCACTTCTCTCACTGAGGAGTCGGAACATGACTTGTCACTTGAGAATGTCATCGTCGGAAATTTTAAATCTGATTTGGCATTTTATGAATGTCTACAATGTTTATTTGTTTTAAATAAAAACATAAATAAGTAATGTTTCTTTGGATACCTAGTATAAAATCTGTGTTGTTTATTTCATTGAAGTTAGTCTTTTCTTGGATTTCCAAGTTTATCGAGACCATACGCACTTACAAAGCACAAGAAAACTTTGTAAAGTTTTTGTTACAATAGAGTTTGTGTTATATTGGTGACAGATATTTTGGAGGCTAGTGTTATAATGCCCCCTTACAATACACTGGCATGTGGAACACATTTAATTTTAACCACACACTCAGTCTCAATCACACACAGACACAGAAAATCAGAGAGGACCTTTAGTCACAATATGGGTTCTTGAATTAAAAGATAGGGATGAAATGAAGTCCAGATTGTGTCATCAGAGTAAAATTTATTACATTGCTTTGCTCATGTCAAGAGTGCCTTGCCCTATGGGCTTTGAAAACCATTTGCAACCAACCATGCTTTAGAGACCTTGCAGCGAAATTAAAATAAATGGTCAAGCCCAACCTCAAACTCAAGGGGGAGGACGACTTAAGTAATTAAAATTAGAAATCACTGAACTTCAACTGGCAGCTTCCAATCAGAAGTACTGGTCTCAGAGAGCAATTAAAAGAACAGGAACCATCTCCCCCTTATCCAAACTAAATCTGCTTTGTCTAAATGTCCTGTCACCCCTTCTATCTTTCTGTCATTGTATCCAACAAAAAACAATTTACTTTTTTAACCTACACCAAATACAAGTTTATTTTTGTGAACTTGAAAATATAAAATATGCTCCCCAAAGGCTTCACCTGATAAAAAGGTTATTTCAGGCATATGGAATAATTTGATGGCTCAGAAAATCACATTGTTGAATAAAAAGTGAATTTGTGCTTCCTGCATGAAGGCAACAACACATTAAGCTGCCATTTATCATGTCTGTCATCACCCTGCAACGTTGATTTAAGTTTGCCACATGATACTTATTTATCACCTTCAGTTTCGTTGCTCAATTATACACTTCGTACCGTCTCAGGTGAAAAAGTTGTATACTTCACAAATACGTTTAAAAAGTATATTTCAAGTATAATCTTTTTTCATCTGGGGTGGCATATGTATCAGGGCAGGCAGAGCAGAAGCTGTCCAACACTTCTCTTAGGAATTCAACAAGGTGCAAATTAAGAGTGCAGATGCTAAAGCAGATAAATAAATTTTTGTCATTTTCAGTAAATCAAGATTTTTTATTGTGCTTTCTTGGTATAACTTATAAATTCCTAAGTGTGACCATACATTGATGTAAGCAAAGTAACAGAAAGCAAGATTTATATGTTGATATATATATACAGGTGCAGCTCAAAAAATTTGAATATCGTGAAAAAGTTAAATATTTTTTGTCACTCATTTCAGAAAGTGAAACTCATATATTATATAGATTCATTACACATAGAGTGAAATATTTCAAGCCTTTATTTCTTGTAATTTTGATGATTATGGCTTACAGCGAATGAAACCCAAAATCTCTTATTTTCAGGTACTGTTACAAGCGATACTATAACCTCTCTGCATTTGAACTGATCTCTATGAGAATTGGGGGGTAAGACTAGATTCAGCTGTAAATTACGCTGGTACAGTATGGAACACATGACTGGCGAAATGGCTGTACGTCATCAAGGGTCTAAGGTATCAAACGAGCCCCAAACCATCACTCTGCAGCCAGATATGGAGTAGATGTGGATGGATCCCTTTAAGGGTTGTTTCTCCTGACTTTTTTCCCCATAGAGTTCTATAGGAAAATGAGTCAGGATAAATAACCCTTGCAGTGATCCATCCACATCTACTCCATATCTGGCAACAGAGTGATGGTTTGGGGCTCGTTCGATAGCTCAGACCCTTGATGACTTACAGCCATTTAGCCAGCCATGTTCCATACTGTACCAGTGTAATTTACAGCTGAATCTAGTCTCACCCCCCAATTCCCATAGAGATCAGTTCAAATGCAGAGAGGTTATAGTATCGCTTGTAACAGTACCTGAAAATAAGATATCGAGAGTCTTTTGATGTTGATTGGTCACAGACTTCAGGAAGTAACAGCATGCAAAGGATATGCGACCAAATATTAAATATGATACTTTAAAAATATGTTAAAGCAAAATATTCTAATTTTCTGAGACACTGAATTTTGGGTTTCATTAGCTGTAAGCCATAATCATCAAAATTACAAGAAATAAAGGCTTAAAATATTTCACTCTATGTGTAATGAATCTATATAATATATGAGTTTCACTTTCTGAAATGAGTGACAAAAAATATTGAACTTTTTCACGATATTCAAATTTTTTGAGCTGCACCTGTATATTTAATTATACGTTGATATTTTTCAGTTTGTTTTGCGTCAAAAGCAGAAAAATACACAAATCCATAGTACACTTAAAAAAATTTTTTTTTTAAAGCAGACAAATAGTAAATATATCCATAGTAAACTTGCCTCACAGAATCACCACAAATTAGATTATAATGAATAATGCAGTATGAAATAGTATTAATCTAAATGGGGGAAAAAAAGATTTGAGACAACAATATGACAATAAACTACGAAATATCAATATTATGTGTGTAATAAAAAACACATTTTATTTTAATAAAGGCTAAAGGCACATTTTTATTAGTATAATTACATAGAAAATAGATTAATGCTTTTGCAATTGCAAATTCAACTACTGTCAAAGATTCATATCAAAAGCAATGAATTTATATTTTTGGAACAAGAATATATATCAACATGTACACACAACAATACAGCAGGGGATTATCAAAGATACTTGTGCTAAATATGTTCAGTAAAATAAGATGTTAAACTTTTTTCATAAGAAGTTACAAACTGCTGTAAAAAAACAAACACATTTACATGTTATAAAATACAAAAATGTAACAAAATACAATTTACAATAATAACACATACCACATAGGATCAAAACAAATCTGACTGCTGGCTCCGTAAGGCCTGCTCAGCAGTGCAGACATTAAGATCTTTTTCATCCACCTGTGGAGAGAAAGAAGAAGGGCAGGAGGAGTGGGGCAGGGGGTGGGGTCGGAGCTCAGGACCTAAACCTCAGTGTGAAGTCTGACAGTAAACCAGATTGTCGGGCCACTCAGTGTGCCAGGACTGGAAACAGTTCCTGTTGCACATGAAGTCTTTTACCATTACCCTCAGGTGCCAAACAAGCTACTCTGGTCTTATTTTCCACTCTATTTTTTTATAGCAAAGCCAACAGTTCTTGGACGAGTCCTGCAGTTGAGGGACATGAGTCGAGTAAAACGCTGCAGAAGGAGATGCCAGAGGCTTTAATAAGTGTGACAGGAAACTTGCATGGATAAACATCACCCAGCTGACGAGCCAGGTTCTCTCTGAAATTTATTTGAGAGTAGGTTGCGAAGCGACTCTCATTCCTGGGTGCTGTGTGACACTGTTGCCACTCCTGAAACTAGAAAAAAACTATTACTGACCACAATATCAATGAAGTGAAAGAAGAGTGTCTTCCACCACTTCTGTGTTTTCTGCAGGACTTTGTGCATTTTAATCATCTGATCAGAACTATCAACTCCACCCATGTGTTTATTATAATCATTAATAACTTTGGGCTGGCGGACAACCTGCTTCTCCCAGACAGCATCATGTTTCAGTAACCTTGTTACCTCAGTCAAATCATTTGCACAGTGAAACTTGGAGGCATGTAACTGCACGCGTGTCCTTCAACTGTGTGACAACAATGTTGCCCCTGTTCTATCCTACACCACCTCATGTCCCCACGGTCTGCCCAACGCTCCGATTTTTTAACATCCTTGAAATCCATGGGGACATTTTTTTCTGTTTATTCTATATGTCCCACAAGCATTAATCTCAAATTTCCGCAATCTAACCATGAGTTTCAGCGGAAGTATAGAAGTTGTCAAAAAAATGTGTCCCTGGTCTATGAATGGCTTTACTAATGTCTCAACAACTTTTGTTGCCAAATCAGTAACATGCCCATCATGACTTCCCATGAAGTCCAAAGTCAATCAGAAGTAGCAATAACCCACAATTACTGTATGTAATGTACTGTCTGAACCCTGAACTACCTTTTGATTTTATCATGCGCTCATCTAGACAGGTTTTGGTTTGGCTGAAACAGTTTAGTGAGACGGTCCTGGTTGCCTTTTGTGGCATGGTCTACAACACGCAGAGCTTCCAGCAGAGATTTGAAATGATTATGTGACATGAACGCCCTCGCCCATGAACCCTGCAGTGAATCTGTTCCCTATTAATGCTTGACATCCGGGAGATGTGAGAATCCCATGTAAATGAGAAGCCCCATGAATTTGTAAAACTCATCCGGAGTCACCTCAGTCCACGACCCTTGGTAGTTAGCATACGATGGGCAGTTCAACATAAGTTCCCACCCTTGCCGCAAATCTCCGCAACTACGGCCTGTGTAAAAAATAACATGAAAAAATTAACTTCACACAACATTGTGTTTGTAGCCGACCGCACTGCTCTGCGCATAATACTCAAGTCTATACCTAATGGACGACGGGGTGTAAAGGGGAGAGGTTTAGGTGCCTGAGCATCCACATCAAAATAGGAAGGGGAGGAGGAGTCAGCTTAGAAATTTGCAAGAATGGCTAACCATGCACAAAATAATAATGAAACTAAGTTAGAATTGATGTGAGTAACAGACATGAGGAACAATTGTAAATATAATTTACAGAATTATGTAAATTAAATTATGTAAATTAAATGACAAAGCTCACACATACACATACCCCACTGATGTTGTCCCTGGCTGAAAAACAGGGTGTGGATCCATCTCATCATCCTCATCCTCTCTCTCCTCCACCTCCTGGTGCTGGTCGTCCATGAGCTGAGCCCTCGTCAGCTCTGCATCCAGGTGGTCCTCCAATGCCCTGATGGTCCTCTTACTCCTCCACAATCCTTTCGGCAATGAGACCAAGCTCATTGGCAGTCAGCTGGTCCATCACTACAAATGTTTTGGTTTTTTTCAAAATTAACTAAATTAGTTGATGTTGGGTAGCTCACATGTTGAATGCATTTTTATACAGTCTATGGTTGAATGCCATGGAATTGTTTGGTTGGTTACCCTGTCAACTAAAGCCCTGCTTCAGCTCTGTGCCTTTAAAAAAAACGCACCCAGCACCGGCTACCGCAGCGATGAGAAGGCATATGTGACATTATTATCTAACGTTAAGATACGCGTAACGTTACTGAAATCAACAGGGCTAGCTAACACACTGGCCGTGTTCGAATAAGGCATTAATGCAGGGACGCATTAGTTTTGACAAAGGCTGGTGGGAGTGACAAGCGACTCAGTCTTGTGATTGGTATGGGATTAGTGACGTCACAACTTCAATCCAAAAACGAGGGCAAAAGACACATGTATCTCTGGATTTCAGTCTTTTTAAAAGTATATGCATATTGTATGTTCACAAGACCCAAATTAACCTAATTAGAAGGCAATCATGAAAATGTGTTCCATGGGGCTTTAAAACAAAATTGCATAAAACAGCTGTGTAGTCTATGCCACATTATAATTAAGACTCCACAATTGCATATAGAGCATCTTTAACAGTGTTACAAACTTCAGTGGCAACGATTTTTTATAACATTCAATAAAAATATTAGATCAAATGAACTTACATTAGATTCAGTTAAAATTGTTGGGGACCTTTATTTCTTAAGCTTTTCTATTGGAGGAAAACTAGGGACATACCTGGCATTAGGCCTAATTTTTCAGCTTTACCAAGGTTTAACACACTGTGTGCATTAATGTTAACAATCCTCTGACCTTTGCAAAATATTAGCACATCATGAACATAGGAGAAAAATGTTAATTATTGGTTGTCCTTCCCCCGCGTTAGAGCGGTTTCTCGTTTCAGGTGGTGCCATGTTCACGTTACCTATCAATTGTAGTAACTCGCCGCAACACCGTTGCATAACAGGGAACATTTGACAGCTAACGTTCGCTAGCAAGCTATGAGAGGCAGTATCCATGTAAGGCTAGTTTATTATTTAAATAGAGTTGATGCAATAATTTTATGTTGGATTACAGAGGTTTAACCATAAACATTACCTCAGTGTTTCCCCTACAATATACAAGAACCAACACCAATGGAAACAAATTTTTTTTAAATGCCGGAAAATAACGCAAATATCTATTAATTCGGAAATCAATAATAATTCGCGCTTGGGAGCGAATAGAATAGAATAGAATAGAATAGAATAACTTTTATTTTCCCACTAGGGAACTTCAGTTGCAGCCCCAGCAACAACAAAAAAGACATAGAAAGTGGGGCAGACCCACAACACACAAATATATTGTAACAATCTCCAGTAATGGCTCAGAGGAGAATGTCTAATATTCCAATACCACGGTTTATTGACTGTTAAACACAGTAACTTGGAACTACACATGCACATCATCTACTCCGTGACTGTCTGTGTTGGAGGTACACACCGAAGCGCGCGATAACAGCACAAACAACACTTTTAATCCCCATGGGGTCAGCCCCCCCCCCCCCTTTTTATTCCACCAACCACAAGCACTTTCAAATAACATCACTACATGCATTCCTGTGGTTGGTACAGATAACAGTACAACAGTCAGGTCGCTACAATATCAAACAAAGACATTCAATATAATAATCATTGCATTAATCAAACTAATTAAGTGAATTGAATTAAAGTGGATTTATACAGCCATGATTAAAAATAGCCCTCGCTGTCCCGAGATGTCCAGTGTTATTATTAAGCAGTCCACAAACTCCGCCTCCACGACTTTTCTCCATTCACACAGTGTTGCGGTCTCCTGTCAAAACGGAGCACCGAACTGCGTCAGCCCGATTCTGGCTTGCCAACGGTGGCCCAACCCCCAATCTTTGATTCAGAGCCTGTGTTGGTAACAGGTCAGCAAACGACACGTAAGTAGCAACCATATCACCTTCCTGATTTTGAATACGTCATTAACAAACTTCGGCTGGTTTAGTGCAGAGTGCAGACCATCAGCTTCAGTCGAGTCTACAATTTTTATTCTATTAAAAACATTTGTAACGTTAATGGAGACGACACAACGTTATATGGTCACACAATGTCATCTCAATACAGCGAGTGACATTACATGAATTAACATAATGTAAAAAAACTGTTGCTAACGTTTAGTTAGCTAGCCAGCTAACGTTAGCTAAAAAGTTAGAAAATAAATGTTGTTAAAGTGCAAATAATGACACTATTTTTCTGCATATGTTCTGTATTTAGATGTGTTCATGTTACTATCAGTGGACTTGCGTCCCGAATTTAATAATTTTAAAGTGTAATAGTTATAGTTATTTCACAATCTGCATTTAACGTTAGCTAAGGTAACCCCTGCCCCCACCCCTCGACTCCTGCAGATGCAGTCAGGCAGAATTCTTTGTGCAGGGAGGCAGTGGATGAGGAGACGGAGAAATACATGAAGCGATCCATTCAAATACAGAGAGCTTATAGTGTCGCATGTAAGAGTACCTTAAAATAAGATATCAAGAGTCTTTTGATGTTGTTGGGTCACAGACATCAGGAAGTCATGGCATGCAAAGGATATTCAACCAAATACTAAATATGATTACTTTATTAAAAATTATTAATGGGGGGGACTATGTATAAAAATGGCTACAATTGCTAAAGTAGAAATAGAATGAAATAGAAATAGTAGTTTGCAACATGATCAATGTCTTGACTGTATTTTTTTAAATCAATTTAATACTACCTTCGTTAATAAAAGTATCAATTTCTTTCAAAAACATTAAAAAATCTCAGTGATTCCAAACTTTTGAATGATAGCGTTGGATCTGTTAGACCAAAAATGTACACTTTGTCCCTAATTTTCTTTTGTGTTTTGTTTTGTTTTTTCCTCAAAAGTATAACAAACCATTACTCCAAGGTTACATTATGGGTGTCAAATATCAGAAAGACATAATAGATCAAGGTTAAAAAGGGTCCTTTTTGGTTTTTTAAACAAATTTTTTTATTTCTTATTTAGCCGACTACTAATAGTTTCTATTAACTAATATTAAAGTGCAAAACATTGCAAATGTCCAACAGTAATTAAAGAAGAATGATCAATTAAAATGTAAGATGTAACTAAAATGTAACTAAGTGTTTGTGGTTGATTATTTATTTTTTTAAAAGCTTAAATGTGCAATATACACTGTATATGCATAGAATATGTATATGAGAATATAAGAAGAGGAGGAAGGAAATAAAATATAGAATTATATCATAATTATGCTGGGGTTATTTCGGCCCAGTGACAGCAGAGTTGGCATAGTTCTGGCAACCGGAATTGGGCAAGTGTACTCGGCCCGATTCTGGGAAGTCATTCAAAAAGAGTCCGGACCAACTCCGGCCGCCAGAGTTGGGCCAACTGTGGTAGGCTCAGCCGGCAGACACTGGGCTGACATTTCATGGCTATCTGGGGTTGCACTATTTACAGTGCAAAGAGACATACATTGCGGTTCCACAAGAAAATATAAAATATCAAAAACTTACTTTCACTTTCAGAAGCCTTGGAGAAGAATCAATGAACATAAAGAAAGCCAGCATGTCTCTGATCCACTCCACTTTTCATTACGCTCTCGCTCAGATTTCCATGCAGGCAGAGGTGTACAAGCGCAAATGATTATTGGTTTCCGAGTGAATAAATATTTGCGTTATTTTCGGCATTTAAAAAAAAGAAGAAGATTTTGTTGGCATGGGGTGTATTTCACGAAGCGCGATTAAGCTGTAAACCGGTCTTATTTCAGTAAGTCTGGATAGGTTCTCGGATAACTACATTTCACGAAGCAAGCTTGACTAGATGCCACTTATATCGCTAAGGCAACATATGCATTAGGGCTAGCCTGGTCGGGAGTAGGCTAACGTGGTTTAGAACTATATAAGAACCAGGGCTGTGTCCGAATACGACCCCTGTTCCCTGTCCACTCAGACCCCTGTCTACTATGTGCCCTGTCCCCTCACTTTGCAAGCAGTGTGCGAAAGAAATCCCGCAAAACTCTTTCCAAACTAGTGAGGAAGTAGTTTGTAATATCAATCAGTTAACATATAACGATTGTTACAAAATGTGGATTATGAATGAAGATAGAATTAACAAAAATATCCATATATTTTTTTTTTAGAATTGATTTTAAAGTCCTTCTACTCGTTTTTAAAGCTCTTAACAATTTAGCACCCTTTTATATTGCTGATTTCCTGTCTTTTTATGTCCCCTCACGAGCCCTAAGGTCCTCCACAGCTGGGCTTTTAATTGTTCCTGAGGTCCCCAAAGGGAAAATTGGGGCATCTGCTTTTAACTTTTATGCACCTCAGCTGTGGAACTCAATCCCAAAAAGTATTAGAGAAGCCAGCTCAGTGGACATTTTTAAACGACAGTTGAAAACATACCTTTTTAATATTGCTTTTAACTAACTCCTTTTAATTTTTAAATTTTAATTATTTTAACTATTCACCTTATTTTTATTATACTTGTGATTTTTGCATTGTGTGGAACTATTTTTATGTTTTTACTTGTGTTACTACTCATTGTATAATGTAAAGCACTTTGGGCTGCATTCTGTATGAAAAGTGCTATATAAATAAAGTTATTATTATTATTATTATTATATATATATATAATATATTTCGTAATATGACCGACTCTTGTACCATCGATATGCATATACACTCTACGTCTTTTACGTTTCTACTTCCGAGTTACTTACTGAAATTGTCGGATGAGTGCACAGTTCTGCAGATGAGTGTGCTCCTGAATTCCCTCAACAAAACCCCGGAAATAAGGGGTTCATCCTGGTATTTTAAGTGCCCCCATTTGTGAGAAGAAGTCACCCACTCAAAAGCTTTTTGATGAAGTGGACTCAAATATGCGCCCTCAAAAGGGTGTAGGGGTCGTATTCGGAAACAGCCCAAAAAGGAAACGTGGTCACGTGGTTCCATTCAGCCCTATTCAATTTGGTTCTTCCGCAAGTGGCACCACCACAAGATGGTTGCCACGGCCCGGAAATAGTATTACAGATGAGCTCTGCCATGTATTTCCAATGGAGCACTGTGAAAGTCAATGGGAGTTGCCCCAGCAAAATCTAGGTGCCAAAAGCTCACAATATGGTAATCAATAGAAGCGGGCGATTAAATTTGACATTTTTCCTGGGTTAAAAATGTTTATAGGCGGCAAAGAAAAGAGAAAGGCATGATTTCAAAAAGCTCATCGGTGAGTAGGCCCACTGAACTCTGATTTGGAACATGGTTACATGATAATCCTAGTTACGTTACAGTACAATCACATGAGGAGGCCTATTTGCATTTTCGCCTCAAATCCCATTCCCATCTCCACTGAACCAGAGATTGTAGTGAAAAACTGCCCAGATAACAAGACCCTAGTGGGTCAGCGGACGAGTTTACCGGCTCCCGGTGTATTATGCGGTCGGGTTGCTAGCTAGCAAACTGTTTCGCAGCTCGGTTTACCAATGACAATCTATCGGACTCTGAGATCTGCTGGTCTGACAGAAACCAGTCGGCAAATCAGATCCGACTTCTCTCGCACTATGGCCTACTCCTACAGGCCTCCCAGAGACAGGCGGGCTTGAGCCCCATATGACCCCCAATTTCCCACATACGGCTAAATGTGTTTGAAAAGTGAGTATTTCTAACCAGCTAGGATGTAGCTACGCTATATCTGGGTAATATCTTAGCTAAATTATGGATACATTTAATTAAATTGACACTGTCAACCTAGATTAATTACACACCTCTCAAAGATGCATAATGATGGCCTAGCACAGGGGTTCCCAATTAATTTTCTGCCCGGTCCACTTTCTAGGATTCAAATGACTTGGCGGGCCAATCGCGACCCCCTCACCCCTCCCTCATTCAAAATGCAGACATAGGCTACGTGAGAAGAACGGAGTTTATTTTGAACAGCTTGTCATTTCAGTTGCATGAAATTCCTTTGCATGAAATGCAAGTCCAAATGTAACATTAAATAACCATTTTAGTTTTTTTGTTATATGAAGGAGCATCAAATTTGAGCAATTATAACACTTTAACGCAGGCCTAGACTTTCATGAAATAAAAAATGTAATTGTGGCAGAGAAGCGCGACACTCGTTTGTTTAACACAAATAAAAACAGGCTATTAACCGAATGTAAACTAGATGCGAACGTAACAATTAGCTAGCATACATTTCAAATACCTTTGAAAACGTCAAAGCAAGTCTAACAACCAAAATGCTCTTTTAAAAAAAGAAAATAATAATATTCGGATCACGCAGAAACCAAATCAGAGCGTGTCAATGCGAAAAGTGGCATCTCCGCTCAAATGCGATTTTTCGAAAGTTCGGCTGATATGATGTTGTGGCGAGGCGGAGGCACTGGTGGAGGTGTTCGTTCGTAATTCTGTTTCGTTGTTGATTTTTGATTAAGTTCATTGTGGAGAAGCTGGACTCGCAGGTGTATGTCAATCCAAACATGGCCAGGAAGAACATTGCCAGCCTTTTGATGTTCTTGAAGTTGGACTCGAACACGATATTGGACCAGAATTCACAAACTGTCGCGTCACGGTGTTGCGCTTTCAGCACCTCTGAAGTGGACAGCTTCACCATCTCCAGTTGGAGGGCTCCTTCGTCCAGAGAGGGAAGCAATGCCTTTGCTTCGGCCGTCCACTCTCCGTCGGAAGAGAGGGAAAAGGGTTGGCGGATAAATAGAAGGAGGTCACTGGAGAATTTGAAATTTTCAAAGCGAGCAGAAAAGTTTTCGATTAACTTTGACATGAAAGCCTTCATGTCAGCACCCGCTTCTGAACTGGTCTGCTCACAGTGCTGGCGGAGACGAGGGAAGTGGAGCATTCTACCTCTCAAGTCATTGTCAAACAACCGGAGTTGGCTGCGAAAGGCTGAAACAGTCTCGTGTAAGTCAGCGACGGTGTGATCGCGGCCTTGTAGCTGTAAATTGAGATTGTTGAGATGGGAGGTGATGTCGCTAAGAAAGAACACTTTTGCCATGGCAGTGTTGTTGTTTATGAACTCAAGAAAGTCGCGTGCCTTGGTGTTCTTTTGTGTGTCCAAATAGACACGAATCTCGCCTAGCAGATCACAGACTCTTTCCAGTACTTTGCCCTTACTGAGCCAACGAATGTCATTGTGAATCAGCAAGTCTTGGTGAGCTGCATTCATATCCTCCAGGATGGCCCTGAACAATCGATGCTGAAGACTGGAATTTTCGCGAATGAAATTGACAAGGCGCATGACTGCAGTCATAGATTCTTGCATTTCTCCACTAAGTTTTGAGCAGAGCACGGATTGGTGGATAATGCAATGGTTGGACGTTATTGCGGGATTTACAGCAGCGAGGCGGCTCACTAAACCCCTCTGAGAGCCAAGCATGGATGGAGCTCCGTCTGTAACTACACAGTTAACTTTTTTTAGGTCTAAATCGTTCTTAGCAAAGAAACTGGTCAGCTCATCAAAGACAATCTCTCCGGTAGTGTGGCCGTCCAAGTGAATGAGACACAAAAGTTCCTCGCGAAAGGATTGCCCATCAAAAAAACGGACGAAGACAGAGAGCTGGGCAATATCGGTATTGTCGCATGACTCGTCAATAGCCAGAGACATATGGTCCACTATTCTGAGATGCTCAAGGAGCGACTTGAAGCAGTCATCCCCCAGGACCTCGACTCGTCTGGCTGTACTTTTGTTGGACAGTGGTATTTGTTTAACGAGGTCAGTGACCGTCTTTTTTGTCTTTTCATCGTGATCAAGCACCTCTTGTAGCATTTCAATGGCACATTCCTTCATTAGCTCAGACTCTGTAAAGGGCCTCTTGCTTTTTGCAATGTGCCATGCCACACGCAGGGATGCGGCCATTGCACTCTCTTGAGCTGTCGAGGTTTTGTGAATGGTCAGGACAGACTTCTTGTAAGACGCAATCAAATTTTCGATTTTGGTTTTACGTACCGCAGATTTCGGCGGAAAGTTGTTGTTAAAGGTGCCATGCTTCGTCTCGAAATGCCGCTGAATATTTGTGACTTTGCAGACAGCCACAGTCTGAGTACATAATAAACATGTTGGTTTAGCATTGTCATGCCCTGCCAAATAAAAACAAAAATTGTCAGTCCATTCTGACTTGAACTGTCGGTTTTCACTGTCAACTTTTCTCTTTTTAGATGCCATTTAAACGTTTGGCTAGCTTGCTGCAGCTGGCTATTGTTGCATGTGTGTTTAGTTGCGGGATAGCATTTGCTCCCCCTACGTGTAACTGATTGGCTATTTACTTTCCTGTTTCATAATAAAAGTACTCTGCGCTACGAATTTCATAATAAAATAGGAGAAACTTACATAGTTTTTTTTTCCCGCGTTTGATTAATAGAACTTTGCCGGGCCAAATTAAAATGCCTCAGGCCCGCGGGCCGCCTATTGGGAACCACTGGCCTAGCATATAGCTTGTTGGCTAATAAGCCTGCTTACATAGTTGTAACTTTACCTAAATGAAAATTAAATTTTTCAGTTATGATAATTGAATATAACTTTATTCTGAACAGGCTATGTGATTTAGAAAGTGGTTCTGTTCCAATGCTAAAGTTGTAACAATAGCTGTGCCTAGAGCTGAAACATTTAGCTAGCTAGCTAACGTTAGCTACCCACGAACCTGTTGCCTACCTAGCTTCCCTACATATTATAGCTGGGTTTAGAACTAACGATAGCTAACGTTGTTGTAATGATTGTTTATCGTTTATAGCTTTTAGGACACGCCAGCTATAACTGCCATGGTTGCCCGACACAAATGATTCGATTGTGGAGTTACGTGAATGTTAGGTAACTAACGTTAGGTAGGTAATTGCACTTACATGCAGCTAACAGCTACATTTAACGTTAATCGTATACTCCTGTTATGAATAGAATAGTACGTTAACTTTACAAGCTTCACTGTCGTTGTGTAGGCAGTTTTTATATAGGCTAATGTAGTCTAATGACGTTGTGTTGCTAGATAGATAAAATTAGATGGGAAATCTAACGTGATCAGTCTGTCAGATTTTAATTTGTGATGCTGTGTGTGCTCACCTTAGCACTACGGTTGCTGTGGTCAGGAATCAGGGGAGTAGCTTTCTGGGGGGCTAATATGTTGGCTAATAAACCTGCTTTGTTCACACAGCTTCGAACAACATAAAGACGAGTAGCTAGTTAGATAATGCTAACCAAACAGCTTGTTAATAACATAATTAGCTAACAAGATAAATATATAGTTACTAAAAATGTTTAATATCTATCTGAATTTGTTGTGGTAATTCTAGGCTGTGAGGCGATTTCTACAAGAAAGCCGCTACATAGCCTTCGACATGAATTTGTGATTGCTCCTAAATAGCTACACAACAAAAATAGATTAAAAGATCACCATAGTTCTATCAGTCTAACATCGACATTCCAGGGATGCTATACCTGTAAAATAGGCTATGATTTTCGCCATTTCCATCACGATTTCTCATTATTCAGGCAACACCTCACGCTATTAGCCGCCCACGCAAGGACCGCTGGTTTATGGAAAGCTTGAAAAAGAGGTTGAGATCACAGATACTGCAATACCACAAATGGTAAATAAACAAGCAAAATAAACAAGCAGGTGCAATAATCATTATTTAAAGGGACTGCCAACTCAAATCAATGATTCAGCTTTTCAATGGTTAATTTTTGTCATCTTGGGGTGGAATAAACATCACCCAAATATCAGTAGGGGAGAGTGGGGTAAGATGAGCCAGTGGGTAAGTTGACCCAATAGAACTTTGCCGGGCCAAATTACGATCTAGGAGTATACGATCTAGGCAACGGTACACATTTGTTGTCATGTGACCATACATTCAGCAAGGACCCTTCATTTCACTTTGGCTGTGATGGGGAGAAGTACATGGTGGTGTGGTAAGTACGTTTTTTTCATTAAAAAACATTTTTTGCTTATCAAAGTACATTTTTTACATGTCAGCTATAATGACTGTTATGCCAAAGCAAATTTATCCAGGTCTAAAAACATATATGATACATGTTGATGATTTGCCAACGTATTAAACCATGTGAATCATTTAGCCAAAGATTAGCCTGAATTGCTTAGCTAGGCCGTTTTTTCCAAAATGGTGGCTGTGGGGCAAAGTGAGCCAAATGCCTTGGGGTAAATTGAGCCAGTGGTCAATCACAAGTCAAGTGAAGTCTAAAATTGTATTTCAATGTAGCATTACATAACTGATTTGTTTTCTTCATATTTTAAACATTATAGAAAAGCCATCATGCCAAGAAAATACAGCAGAAAGACAGACTGGGGCTCAACACCCCTTGAGCAGATGGAGAGAGCAGCCGCTGAGGTCAAGGGTGGAAAATCCATAAGAGCAGTGGCAAAGGAGAGAAAGATTGACAGGTGTACCCTGCGCAGATTCATAAAAAAGAAAGAAGAAAAGGAAGTGAAAACAGTAGGGTACAGTGGGACAGCACAGGCAAAGAGAGACTTCACAGAGGAGATAGAGAAGGAGCTTGCAGACCATATAAAAAAACTGGCTGACCAGTTCCATGGCCTTACTCCAAAGAAATGCTGTGAACTGGCATTTGAATTAGCAGACAGAAACAACATCCCTGTCCCCGACAACTGGAAAAAGAATGGTTGTGCAGGTAGGGTGTGCAAGAGATCACATGATTCAGTAGGTCAACTAAGGCTAACTGATCTTGTCATGTAGGGTTTGCAAGAGATCACATGATTCAGTAGGCCTACTGTAGGTTGACTAAGACTAACAGATTAATTCTATTATTTTAGGTCGAGATTGGTTCAACAACTTTAAGGCACGCCACCATCTCTCCTGCCGTATGCCTGAAGCGACGTCTCTGGGAAGGGCTACAGCCTTCAATAAAACTACAGTGGGGGAGTTCTTTGACAATCTAGCTAAAGTGATGGAGAGGTGACAGAATAAACTTTTGATTAGGCTACATTAATAACTACATTACATTACAGTCATTAAGCAGATGCTTTTGTCCAAAGCGACTTACAATAGTGCATTTAACATTGGTAGTCAAGAGAACTGTTAGTCATCATCAGAAATCTGTCTATATACAGTAACTAGGCTATATCCATTTACAATAGACCGGTGCATTTACCTACCGGCTACATTTACAAAGACATCTATTTAGGGCTGTTTAGTTGCAAATGCTTTTTGCATTACCTGTAAGGTTTAGCTATTCTGATTCTGATCTGGCTCTTTCATGTCCTCTCTTTGTTTTACAGGCATAAATTCCCTCCAAACATGATTTATAATGTTGATGAAACAGGTGTCACCACAGTACAGAACCCAAAGCAGGTAGTGACAGAGAAAGGAAAGAAGCAGGTGGGCGCCATCACATCGGCTGAAAGAGGAGAGCTGGTGACTGTGGTCTGTGCGGTCAATGCTACTGGGAATGCAGCGCCTCCCATGTTTATCTTCCCAAGGGTTAGATACAAAGACCACTTCATCGCAGGAGCACCCCCAGGATCCGTTGGTACCTCCACCAGATCTGGCTGGATCAATGAAGAGACCTTTGCAGAGTTCCTTGAACATCTGATTCAGCACACCAACTGCTCCTCTGACCATCCCATGCTGCTAATCCTTGATAACCACGAGGCCCACATCTCACTCAAGGCAGTAGATATAGCGAAGAGCAAGGGTGTTGTTCTGCTCACCATTCCACCCCACACATCCCATCGCATGCAGCCTCTGGACAAGACTGTGTATGGTCCATTTAAGACCTATTACAACAGAGCTCTTGATGGTTGGATGAGATCTAACCCAGGCAAAACAGTCACCATATACCAGATCGCCGAATGTGTGAAGGAGGCTTTCATGTCAGCAATGACACCACGGAATATCACTTCTGGATTCAGGTCCACAGGGATTTCCCCATACAACAGAGATATCTTCCCTGATGCAGAGTTTGAGCCATCCATGGTGTCAGACAGGCCAGACCCCGCACTACAGTCTGCCACTGGAGATAAGCCACCCACTGGAGATGACCCACCCAGTGCAGATGACCCACCCACTGCAGATGACCCACCCACTGCAGATGACCCACCCACTGCCTCAACTTCCATAACTGCTGAGCGGCCTTCATCAAGCTCCACACATGAATGTGCTCCAGCAGGTGACACAGATGTGCGTCCCAGCCACACTGGATATGTGTCTCCTGGATATGTGTCTCCAGAGGAAATCCTTCCCTTACCCAAAAGTCTGCATCCCAGGGCACAAACGAAACGAAAGCGCGTGAAGACAAGAATCCTAACTGATACACCTGAAAAGCAGGCAATCGAAAGGGCTCATGAAGAGAGAAAAAATAAACAGCAGGGGAAAAAGCAAAGTAACATCAAAGAAAAAGGAAAGCTGAAGAAGAAACAAGCCAAGAAGAAAATCACAGTGAGCAGCAGCTCTGAGGAGAGTGATGTTCCCATCCCACTTGATGACACGTCTGAGAGCTCTGAGGATGAGAGAAGCGAACCGGGCAGCGCAGATCTGTTAGTTGGTGACTTTGTTATAGTTAACTTTGCAACCAAACACAGGAGCTACCACTACATTGGCTTGGTTGAGAAACTTGAGGGCGACGAGGTGAGTGCAAGATTTCTCAGAAGAATCCGAGGGACCACTGCCAATGAGAAACCCACTTTTGCTTTCAAGGAAAATGATGTGGCACTTTTCCCACAAAGTGATGTGTTGACGAAGCTACCTCAACCACAAAAGGCTGGAGGAACTGCACGGAGGGAGCAACACTTTATATTTCCTTGCAACCTTGAGACGTGGAATGTGGAGTAGTTAGTTGAAAGTATAGGCCTAATTGAGAATGAGAACTCAAGCATCTTGTTGTCAGTATATTCTCCTAAATTGGTTACCCCCAGGTGGCTCAATTTACCCACTGTTCAGATCGGATTCGGATCAACTTACCCCTAAGCTGGGGCAAGTTGAGCCACAAGACCACTTTTTTTTGAGAAGTCATGTTTTCATTGCCCTTTGTCATAGATTCATTCTTATCATTTCCATTGACAGGAGACATCCTGAAATAAAGGTAGATGTTTTTATTTTACTTCTGTATTATTTTTCCTTGCCTAGAGGTCAGCATAAGTAAAAAATGGCTCAACTTACCCCACTCTCCCCTACTGTCCTTGCCTTAGGTTACTGTCCTTCCTTTTTTTCACCATTGATAAAGCAAGGTTTTGAGCGGGTGGGATAAAAACGGACTTGAGGACGTCATCAAAATCAGCCAATGATTAACTATTCGTAAATCCCTCCTCGTCGTAAGAGCGTTGCAGCGAGGGACCCTTTAGCAGGCTACAACAGGAAACAACTTTCTTGTTCGATGTGTGCTTTCCTCTGATTTGTCTTTCACAAATGTCATGGCAAAAGAAAAACTGTTTGCGTCGCTCGAAGCGTCCACGTTCGCATATTTCCGTGAGGTATGTTTAGAAGCTGAAGTCATTTTATTAGTCCGATTGATTACTGAAAGGAGAAGGTTAGCTAATATGCATGTTACGCTGTAACGTTACTATTTAAAAGACGTGGGTCTCTGAGTTTAACGTTAGTATTATTAAGTGAACGGATCTTCTTTAGTTCAGTGGCTTAAACATATGGTACGGTTGCAACATTTCTTTTTTAGGCTATTTAGCTATTGTTTGTTTTGCTAAACCGTGTTTGCATTTCCGAGTCTGCACATAACTTGCCTAGAGGCTCTTGGGTGTGACCTGGATATTAACTAGCTTTCACGCCCACCCAGTTCTGAGAACTGCATAGTCGGCAAAGAAAGTGACACTATTTATTATTTATTTATAATATTATTAAACCATTTAAAATGAATGTTTTTGACAGTTTTTTGGTAGGATATCTCAAAAAGCCATTCTGTAATATTTTAGAGGTGTAAACTAAGCATAGGGGTCCATGTACCCATGAGTGGAAGACATACACATTCGCAACATAGATGGTCGTGAATGAAAATATTGGACTCGATTATGTAGGCCTAGTGTATAAAAACAAATGTGTCTTGACTGGTTCTGTTTCAATCATGGCATGTCCTAAACCTGTATTGTGTTAATGAGTTTAAGGGGAAAATGATGAAAGAACAGTTAATAATAATTTTTAAATTACCTCCTTTTTGTAATTGTTTGCAATAGGCCAATACGCACAACATGAACATGGGAGTTTTATTCTTTATTGCATGCATGACAATTAAGATGTTTGTGGATCAGATGAAGCCAAAGAACTGAAGTACTAATTGTTTTAACATGTTTAATGATAACAAATGTTATTTGTGAACAAAAAAATGTGTAGGCTCTGTAGAACCACACAGGTTTCTATTCCAATACAAATATTACAAATAATAATACTAATAATTTTCTGATCAGAAAGAGCTTTACATTGCCTAGTGAATTCCATGTTACATTCTGAGAAAGGCAACGGTACAAAAACATGATTTTACACAACATGAAATTTTGTTTGAAGTAATATCTATGGTAAAATATTTATATAATTCCTCTTACCTCTGGAAATTTAGTGGCTTTCCCTCAGTCGCAGTCAAGTCGTCAGACGAGACTCTTCTTTCCATGGTGGTCAGCCTCGTCCGGGGCAAGGCAAATGACGATACTGATGATTGATATGCTTTTTTTCCTAGTGATCTAGCAGTACGTTCCCACCCACTAAACCCATGTAATGTAAATAAAAACAGAAAGCGATGATTTGCAAATACTTTTTGACCTGTATTCAATTGAAATTGTATTCAATATTTTTTATGTTTTAACAAATCAACTTCATTGTTTTTTGTAAATATACAGTCATTCTAAATGTGATGCCTGCAACACATCCCAACAAAGTTGGGACAGGGTGGGAAATTAACTTTCTGACCTACCAGCTGGTAGATGCTAAATTTTACAAGCCACCCCAAAATTTTACCAGACACCTTTTAAAAAAATATTTTTCAAATTACACTAAAATAATGTTTCAGATACATTATATAAAATGCATACTGTCAAATATTGTGTATAAATGTATTACATAGGTTACATTTCATGTACCTAAGTACAAACCCCAATTCCAAAAAAAGTTGGGACAGTATGTAAAATGAACATGAAAGCAGTGATTTGTAAATTCTCTTTTACATGTTTAATTGAAAACTGTACAAAGAAAATATATTTTAAATTTTCCTATTGAACTCTGGAAAAATAAGTCAGGGGAAACCACCTTTAAAGTGATCCATCCATATCTACTGCATAGCATGACTCCTTTTATACCCAATCATGATAGCATCACCTGTTAACCTGTGGAATGTTCCAAACAGGTGGGTTTTTTTTTTTTTTACTTCCCAGTCTTTTTTGCCCCTCTTCCAACTTTTTTGGAACGTGTTGCAGGCATCAAACTCTGAATTGGGGTATATTTACAAAAACCAATAAGGTTGATAAGGTAAAACATTAAATATCTTCTCTTTGTACTGTTTTAAATTAAATATGTAAAAGATCATTTACAATTCACTGCTTTCTGCTTTTATGTGTATTTTACATAGGCCTTACTGTCCCAACTTTTTTTGAATTGGGGTTTGTAAGTAGGCTAATAGTCAGAGAAGTATAAGGATAACAGCTAGGTAAAGCTTGAGACAACATAAACAAAACACATTATTTACTTTAGACATTGTTGCTGCCAGCGGTGCGGGTCGTTTAACTCCCGTTATACGTCTCCACATGTCAGATAAATAGTTATTAAATTATCTATTATTGGGATGGCAGGTATGCCATCCGCCAAGTTACGGCTTGGTGGGGCATGCCCCATACCTATACAGCACCGAGGGTTTGGCACTTTTCAGGGTTTCCTACAGAAGTAACCACAATGACCACAAACTCTCAGCCCTTAAAAACATTAACTTATGTATGTTCTGACCTCATGTAACCACACAGCATTAACGTACAACTTCACACATCCACACAATAAAGCCCCAAACTTGGGTTATTTTGCGGTTTTTCTCCTTCCGCTTCTTATTCTGCTTCTTATTCTTTTCCCCATTCTTCCTGCCTACCCAGAAACCCTCCTGCCTCCATACCCTCAAACAATAATTCTCCCCATTGGATAACAACATCGCATACCTGCTCTCCCAAGCTTATCAAACTAATGTTTTTTTAATGTTAATATATAATATAATATAATAATATAACTTTCCAAGAAGCTACTGTGGTATAATGGTTAGAGTTGCTGTCTTTCACACAGAGGATTGGGGGTTTGAGCCCAGCAGGGCACATGTTTATTTTTGGCAAAAAAAATGTGTTTCTGTTAAATACTTTTCATTTATTAGACTGTTATTATTTGCACAATAACAAACATTTTTATTGCAAAGGCAAAAGACGTTTCAATATTAACTGTTCAATGTTTCACTTGTATTTCACTTGTACTACAGCGAAATGGTGAAAGTCAGACGACACCATATGAAGTAACTTACCCAGTATGGAAACATTTTTTTGCATTTGCTGTGACAAATGGCCTATAGCCTATATCATGTGTACTGGTTACTGTCCAGTTTTAGTATTTGAGAGACCAGGATCCCCGCCTGGTAGCCTACTAAAGTGTAATTTCATTTTGGACTCAAACAGTGTGCACATGTTCTGGTTTTCTCATACAAGAATGGTTTTTTTTTATTGCAAAGGCAAAGACGTGTTCACAATATTAACTGTTCACTTAGTTAAACAAAAACCACGGCATGCAATAGCTAACGTTATGGGAACAGGTCATTTTAAAAAAAAGTTTTAACACAGAATATCATCTCGTTAACATCGCGTTGTTGCATTAATGTAAAAAATAAATAACTGTGCCATTGGCTACATGTTTTCATCTCACACAAATACCGGCAAAACAAATGTGTCTGTGTGGAGACCACGCTGTGCTCTTGCGGTCATGTCTGACTCACTGTGGAAACCGAACCTCAACGCTCGCCTCGGCCAACATTATGTCTTCATTAATTTCTTCACTTCAGCTCTGTTCAGTTTATCCTTTTCACACATAACACAATGTCACTATAAAATTAACTACTAGGAAAATTACGAATTTACAATAATACAATGGTTAGCCTACTATAAACTGCAATCTCTTAAGACATCGCATTGATAAACCACCAATTCCCCAAACATATCACTTTCATGGTTAGTCACTTTAAAAAATGACAATAGCCTCCGATCATGGCTCTAGTCTACGCTACTCTGCAGACAATGTAGTTTACTGCAAACACTTATAATTATAATAAGAAGAATAATCTCTGGTATGCAACTTTCTTAGTAGTATCTATTGTTTTCTTTATGGCTAAGATTTCTGGGAAATATGCATTGTCCAATTAAGCTTGTTAATGTTAGCCAACATTAGTTTTGCCAGAGAAACGTTAGTCCGCAAGCAGGTACAAGCTAGGCTACTATGAAGCGAATCAACATGCCTTATATACATCTTACAGTATATATAATGTAGAGACAGTGATGCCAATAGAAACCAATGGGGAGCACATCCGAACCAGGAAGTTTGTATTTTTCGCTCATCTCACACGCAGTTGTGTCCAGTGAAGTCACATGTACAATGAGGAAGGCGAAGATAGGCCAAATAAAATAATCCCAAAAAATCATATCTTTCTGTGTGGTAAGAACCAAAAAAATTACTTCGGAAAAATGATGTGATTTTTTAAAGAAATATAATGCACAAAGTTAACATCATTATATTCATGGAAATATTTAAAATTTTTAATATTTTAAATTAAAAAATGAATGTAAACAATGGGAAAACTGGCTTTTTGAGCGCAAATCATAGATATCAGCAGAGGGCGACATTATATCCGGTGTTGAGATTGACAGCCGAAAGCTGGCCCCTTGATAGACATCCATTGCACTACAGAAAACTAAACTAATCCTAGCTACATGGTCTGGTACCAAAACATTCCCCGCAGCCAACATTAGGCTACACTACCGGAAAAAAACTGTGAAGGAATTTGGCAGCTCATAGCCCAAACATGGAAGTTTGGAGTTACGCATCCGGCAAGCCAGTGTTCAATAGCCTAACGTTAAATGTATTTCTATAGAATACTAATATGCCTATTTTAAAACTGTATTTCCTTTTTTTTACCCATGAAAACTATTTAGCCTATACCTATATACCTATAACTATATAGCCTGTACCAACTAGGCTATTTAGGCTGTATGTCTTTCTTTCAGCTAGAATGTGTTTGCATCTAGCCTATTGGGCATGCATGTCTCCATATAGACTTGGTTCATTATTTTACATGCTTCTTCATGATCCATAGCTCAGGTCGTGCTGTTCATTGTATTTCATTACACATTAAATACTGATCATCTACAAACTCTTGTAATGTAATTGTGGGCTATTGGCAATAGGATAACTGTTCTCATTCTTGTCAGTAGAGGCCGTTATGGTTATGCGAATGTCTGCATGCATTTCTTTGGAACGCATGTATTCTATATGCATGTCTCTCTTCATGTCATTATCTTCATACATTATTCATCATTAGTTAGCTACCAAAAATAAGTGATATCTGATTTTAAAACAACCTCTTCGACGTAAAAAAGACAAGTTCCTCACGCATAGCCTAAACAGCGCTGTCTATAAGTCCTTCATTCCAACTTGCAAAAACTAGGCCTGCCTTTAAAAGTATTGATATCAAAATGTGGCCAAGTTACAACTAACAATATTGCCTATCGTAGCTCACACTAAATAAACTAGCTCTATTCCAAAGCAATGCTATCCACACTTTTCTAAATTATTTAATGCAACTTGGCCCTGTATACTACACAATACGCGCTACTACTTCGAACAGTAACTAAATACGTTACATATTACTCCGTGAGAAATATAATTCATTACACTACTTTTATATTACTTTTCTGTTACATCTGTAATTGATGGGAGGAGACAGCAGTAACACAACATTTAAGAACAGGGCTGAATTAGAGGCGACTTAACAATTTATAGTCAATGCCAATATTATAGGTACATAGCTACACAAGCAAATCACAACAGACCCACATTTTAAAAGTTATTTAATATGATGTTGTATAGACTTACAGAAAAGTTGGTAACAACATAGCCTACTGAACGCTGCAGTAAAATAAAATAAAAATCATATTGTGAAAGTTGAGCGATAGAGAGACAACGATTCATTTGCGAGTTGAAGAGCTATGCAAACTCCATTTTGAATCTCCTTCAGTTTGTGAATGATGCACACATGCATTGACTAAACAGGATTGACAGAGCGCTATTGACTAATAAAGTTTCTTGAATTTAATTGAATTCCCTCCTTGTATCATCCCCATTTACCCACTACCATGCTCTGTGTGATCTCATGTGTGTTAAGCCAATAGACTGTATAAAAATACAGTAAAAACAGTTTTGAAGCTCCGGATATCTTTTTCCCGCCCGTTTATACAAACTGCGTCTGCTCTGTGCAGTCGAAGTGACGTTGTTTGGAGAAGGGTCAACCGGATATGGTCTTCATGGTCCAGGCACAGATGATTGACAGTTCGGGATGGAGAAGCCAATGACCTGACCAAACCCACCATTGTGCAAAACAAACTTGCGGTAAACTTCCTTAAGTTGCTAATGTTTTATAATATAACATTTAATTTTCATCCTCGATTTTACCGTGCCATTTATTCGCATTGAATGTGTGGTATTCGTCACATAATTAACGTTAATTCAGTTCTCTTCAATTTATATTCAGCTAAATCAGCTAATTTGATTAGCTAACGTTAGAGCTCGGTGCCAAGCTTGACGCACTGCATCACCACATTCAGACGAACATAACGCCATTGCCATCAACTATATTGACGGTCAATCAATCACATATGTTATTTTGACAAGACCAGTTTTATTATAAATATCCCTCGCGCCGCTAGAAAGGTAGCACGCTGTAACCATAGTCTTAAATGAGCAAACCACCACCGTCTTTTTGGCTAACCGCTAATTAACTCGACTGTAACAGATCAGTCTGTCACGGTTTTCTGCATAATTTTAAACCCCGTTATGAAAACTGTTCCAGGTAAAGTCGGCATTGTAAGTTAGTGGGTTCACACGCTAGCATAGTAGCCTACATTACATCATAGCTGGCATTAACTTTCATCTGTATCCTGTAACCTAATTACAAAGATTTACAAACGCAGACTCCGTATTCTTTTCCGATAAATTATTGGTTATATTTTAAACATCCCCGTATTGAGTCAGTACAAACATGCCGCTAACACTTTGGATCTATTCCCTGCACATTTTCTAAATTTTTGGAAACGAAAAAAAGTTATCCAGGCGTAGAATTGTCCAGTTAGGGTTCTAGTTGGAGCAGCTGGCTAACATTAGTAACGTTAGCTAGGCAATCATGGTAGCCTAGCTAGCCAACGTATATAGCCAGCCAGCAAGGATGACTTTTAAGGAAGTTGAATAACTTAAATTAAAAGGGCTTGCCATAAGCTATCGTTAGCTTGCTAGCTAGCTAACCCAGCATTGCTAAGCGGGAGTATGGCGATTGCATACGGAAGGGGGTGGTATAGCTAAATTAATATCAAAATATCAGCGAGTCTCCCTGTCCCAAGCATAGACTGTATAAGGTCCCAAGACGCCAGGGCGCGTTTTAGACTAATGACTGTCATCTCCTTCTTCTGGAACCGCCCTGATTGAGGGCAGTGAGAACCATATAGAATCTATCTTTAGCAGTAACCCCAAGACTCAACCTGTCCCTCTGATTGATCCTGAACAAATGTTAATACCCTGTCCAAACGACACAATATTTTAAAAAAATAAGCACATGCACAGGCGTTAGATGAAGGAAAGGCACCTATTGCAATAAAAAAATTATTGACTTGAGTATTTTGACCACATTGCTGCCATTGACTTACATGGTGAAAGACCTATACTGGAGCCAACCGCAGTGGCGCTAGTGAGCAACGGCACAATGGTGGCTCCCAGCCCAATCAGGAAGTGAGCTTCAAAACGAAAGCCCAAGGGGCCTCGCTATAAAATAGCCCGCAAGCAAATACAACTGCCGAGTGTCTGAGACGGTGACGTTGCCAGGCATTTCAGTCTACGTTTTTGTGGATTGGTATGGTTGGTCTTGTGATTATTACCAATGCTTTTTCCCCCCACGTGCAGAGTTGGGGGTAACGCATTACTAAAGTAATGCATTACAGTAATAATATTTGTTTTTCGGGTAACGTGGTAATATAACGCATTACTATATAAATGCGTGTAATAATATTAATTTACATTTTCGAAATTAGAAACGCGTTACTCAACCTAATATTCTAGGCTACGTTTCATGCAGCACAGCACTTAAAGGCGAATGTGATTTGCGTTTAATGAGATGATTAAACATCTAAGTGACGGTGCTTTTAATAACCGCATTTGCCTTTATGAATCATACTTGCTCTTGTTTGGTGGGGAAGGCAGTGAACATATTTATACGTCACATCATGAAATTATCATAACTCCTAGATTTTGACGACTGTGATATACCCATCACACAATCAAAAAAATAATCGCTGGACAGTGTTTGGATTAACTTTTTAAAAAACATTTTAAAATCTTTTTTACGATTTACCTAATAAAATCATGTACGGCGGTTGAACACAATATTATTAGTGACGTCTTCAATTTAACCAGTAGAAGTCCAAGTGTACTTAATAATAGCATATTATGTGCAACCACTGTCAAACGATTAATTTTTCTTTCTGTCACATGCTTCATTGTAACCTGGAGCACTGGTACACTGCATGGAGTTCATTCACGCTTCTTTTGGAGCAGCTGAGCTGACACAAGTAAAAGGTCGTCTCTGTCAAATCCAGACACTGTCTATCAGTGAATCCATCTAATATAGGTCTGGTATGATATAATAATATAAACTTTTACATATTTTTCCTTTTATGGCAGCTTTGAAAATTGCAAGTATAGGCTAGGCAAAGGAAAATAAGACCAATATTACATTGAAATAACATGCACTCATCCTAATATCCATTTATGCGAAAGATGCTATATTTTTCATAATAATCCATTGGTGGCACTAGACATAAACCACCTTTCTTTCAGAACAAAGTTGTGCGGAAAAAATTGATTAAGTGAAAACTCCACGTATCTTGCAGACATGCATCAAATCTCCATCACATGCGCATATATACTGGAGAGACGCTTAAAACATCGGATCATGTCATTGCGAGATTTTTATGACAAATTCTCAGAAAACAGATTCTAGGTACATGCTACCAATGCCTGCTTGTATTCGTCTAAGCCACAGACATTAAGCTAAGCGGAATTTGGGGAGGAAGTGCCATTTGCGCGTGATTATCTCAACTCTGAATCTGGCCCTTAGTGTTTTGATCATGTTTATTTTCTAATATATTTATCACCCCTTCTTAGAGGACATACAATCTTTTCACTAACTATATTACAACATTATAGTACAACGTATTTTTTTCCAACATTTTTTTGTTTTGTTCTGTGACTCACAATCTGTTCATTTTATACACACTCCTGCATGCTACATGAGATCACAACATCAGTCTTCTATTTATTTTCGCAGAAAATGCGGGATAACGTGGAGAAAGAACTTTCGCATGCTGCAGATGAAACTCCAATAACATCCAGTTTCATACAGTCACCTGCATATGGCAATAACTTTGGCTGTGGTTATCCCACAAAAATCTATAACCCTGTGTCTATAGTTTTATAGAAGCCTATATGTAGCTATGATTCATCTGTAGCTCTAATAGGCCCTTTTTGCAAGTTGCAAAAGTAGAAAACAGTTTGGTTTGGCCTATATTACCTTTTGTGTGCCCTGTGATGCCTTGCACATTCTAATGACCGAAAAGCACTCAATAGACCCGGAGGTCACCCTTGTGACAGGCAAGGCCAGTTTTCCGCTGGAATCTTCCCCTGCTGTTTCTCCACACCCCAGAGGAACCCGCCGGAGAGTGGGTCAAAAGGGGATACGGTCTCAGAGGCACACAGCCTCACTGTTGAGAGCATGCGGTGCAGGTTGCTCAAATAACACATGGCAAATATAAAGGGAAACAACTTGGGAGTATACAGGGGAGAAATGCGAGGAAGCAATTCACTGGAGGAGTCCATCAGACATCAATAATGTGTAAGAGCCCAGCAGAATCCCGTGAGTAAATTACTTCCTTGTGTGCCCCCATTCTGGTATGTGTTTTTAAAAATAATATATAGTAACTCATTTCTGTGCTTGTGGTATTTCATCTGCTAAGCACGTCCCACCAAGACAAAGTGGCGGCAGCTTCTAAAGAGATCAACATCCTTTGCTTTGCCGAAGTGTGTGCATTTACTCGAGCCTTAATAAAACAGCTATTCGCTTTGATAGATGGATGTTTTTTAAGGAGGTTGATCATTTATTTTTCATTACTTGTATTCCTGTATGTATGCTGAGAGTCCAAAACCCTTTGGCAATCCAGTTACACCATTAACACCAATAATGTCAACTGAATAAGGTGAACTGGCAGATATTAACTGGGGGGGGGGGGGGAGAAGAGATAGGAGCTGGCTTGCTTTTCAACTGACAGTTTGAGCAGTTTTAAAACTACCAGAGATTTTTGGTCTTTCTTTAGTTTTTTTCAAATTCATAAGCAAACCAACTTCATTTTGTGGGTGCTGAAAATCTAGTATGGTTGTAAATCAGTATCCAGTGCAATCAATTCTCCAGTGAAACTGATTGAGCAGACCCATTGTTTGTTTTGACCCAATACAGATGGCCAATTAATTTTGTATGCAGCCAGCTGAAGTTTCCCATGAGTAGTGGAGATGAATCAGGCTCACAGGTGGCAAGCTATATAGTAAGCATGGTTTCCTTGGTTTTTCCAGCACCATCCAAAACATCTTATAGTCTTTATTTGTGCCTCTTTGGTATTACAAATGTTTTACTTTTCCAATATTTAAAACCTAACATTTACCTAGCCCTTGTAAATGAGCACTTGAAGCACCTTGTTACATGCTAATTACAGTACTGTATGGGGAAAACCCCTCACACATACGGACATGCTAACATCAATGTTATTGTAAAAGACCATTGCTGGAATGCAAACCATGATTCCAGTGTCCATAAAGTCAAGCAAAAAAGACTGCATAAAATGATATATGTAGTCAGTTATGTTTTAATTCTCAAACGTGGAAAATATTAAATTTCAATAATGATTCAATGGAATCAACCAAAAATAACACTTTTATCTAAATATATCAATCACAATTACTCACACCCCTGGTTTCAATATTTTATGTACCTTTCCTTTGCGAGGATAACAGAGTAACACTCCTGGGGGGTTGGTAACCCCTTACTAAATTTTTCAAAATCATTCAGCCTGCGCATGTGGACTATCTTTTTCAATTCAAAGCAGACATTTTTGATCAGGTTCAAGTGTGGAGACTGTGATGATCATTGCAAATCAGTAATTATGTGGTCAGTTAACCATTTCTTGGACATTGTCAGGTATGCTTGGGGTCATTGTCTTGCTCAAAGATTCATTTGCAGCAAAGCTTTAGCTTGCGAACCAAGTTTCTCATGATTCTATCAACTTTAACTCATTTGTGCAGTGGGCTTAATTGTGGCTTGTTTTATATTTAATAACTTCAGATATCAACAAACACCAATAATCGCTTAATCCCTTTGTGCAGATGCAAAATTGGATCAATTCTCACCTAATTAAGGCTGTATGACTCCAGGTGTGAGCACCACAGAAACTTGGAAATGGCTTAAATGAAGCGGACACTTGTACCGTAATGTACAATACTAACAATACAATACTTAGCTTTGTTTATTTTCACAATTTAGGTAAAAACAAAGTGCCGCGAGTGCAAATAAATCTGGGCAAAAATGCTAAACAAAGTTGTTTTTCTTTAGTTGCAATGAAATACTGAGAGGTACAAATGTAAAACAGGTGCAACTATACATTTTCTGGATTATATACTCCCTTGTTCACAAGTGTGAGAATCTGAGGGTGATATGCAGAACTAATAAAGATCTATGATGCAAAATGTAAGCAGTGTACCCTCTTGTCCCTTAGCATCTCCAAATCTAACCAAAATGGCTAAATTGTGCACTGCTGTGTAAATCATAAAGTAGTCATTAGGGGTGGGACGATTCGATTACGATTCTTTAGGCAAAGGTTCGATGCATCATAACATCTTACGTTTGACCACGATTCGATAAGATTCGGTTCGATTCATTTAGATAATTATGCTAATGTGATTTGATACCGATACATTCAGCAGTAATTAAATATTCAATTAGAACCTTACGCAGCACTATGTTCACAGCATTATGTTTATTGTTAAGGCATGCCATACATTTTGCAGCTGTCTGCAGCAAATAATGCAGCAATAAACATGACTAACAGTGTATTTTCTAAAGTTGCCCTATTTAGGTTATTGTTTTTCAAACAGTGTCAGACATGGTACCCTAATACATTTCCTTTATTTACAAACTGAAAATGGCAAAATGTATAACTATTACTAAACTGGGCCAAGAAAAATGAAATAGCCTATAGGTTAGTGTCATGCATAGTACTTTCCTAAATCTTAGTACGATCTAGACCTTCGGTGGAGCAAGATGCCCATCCATCCGTAGTTAAAGCTACTCTCGTAGCGTTTTGCAAGGACAGTCGAACAGTTTTCTTCACCTCTTCATACAGAGCAGGTATACATTTTTCACTCAAATTTTTTCTGCATGGTATGGTGTATCTAGGTTCCACGACATTCATTAAGTGAATCGGACAGTTAACGTAGTAATAATTAATTGAACGTAAGACATTGGAAATAGTCTTACTATTTTTGTTTTTTGTCTCTAACGTCTACTTGATTTTGAATAGAAAATGGTTTAAATTTAAATATCAGAAAGCACTTTACAATTAACTGTCTGGACACGGTATGTGTATAAAAACTAATAAAAACAATAATACAAAAAAATAGAACTGTTTGGCCATTTCTCCAGGAAACTCAGGGGAAGTGTCAATGACTCCCGAGTTTAGCTTGCTAACCCGCTTGCTGTCCTCCACGTCAATTGTGTATCGTCGGCTCAAATGGTTTATCATGTTTGTGGTGTTGCCTGTGTATCTGATTTCTACTTGGCAGATCTTGCATATTGCAGCGGTTTTGTCAAGTACACCCTCATTCTATCTAAACCCGAAATGCTTCCATACCACTGATTTTCTGTTCGGAACATCGCAAATTCTGTAAGTTTCTGTCTCTTTTGTCGCACTCAGCGAGCACGCAGCTAGCCATTTCGCTCAGATGTGTCCGTCTCATTGTCGCTTGATTCCCTCTTGTCCCTGCTTTCAATTCACGCTTACGTGGGGGTTGGAGCAGAAACATGGATTGAAGCTGGTCAAAACAGTTTTAAAAGTAGTCGTGTCTCAGAAATATATATTTTAAATAATGAAATGAATTTTTTTTTAAAATAAATGAATACATGTGCACATTCATTTAAAATGCTATATTAATCGATGCTTATCGATTCGAATCTTACAGATCGATGCAGTTGTATTTACACATTCGGATCGATGCATCGCGATGCATCGGTGCATTGTCCCACCCCTAGTAGTCATATATTCAACTGCAAATCAACTGTTTTGGCTCATAAAACTAAATTTAGCATAATTTTCAAGTGGGAATTTCAGTATTAGGGGATAGATATCTATGGAGAAGACTATAGAAATCGCTATTGACTTACGGCGTGAGCCGTCCCCGCTGAGGCCCCTTACCATCTGAGCTAAAACAGTTGAGAGTGGAGGAGTACATATATCTGGGTACCATCATAGATAATAAACTGACCTTTGAGGCAAACTGTCATCGAGTACATGCAAAGTGTCAGTCAAGGCTGTATTTCCACCGGAATCTCAGGACGTGAGCCAGTAATACTGCAAGCATTTTACACCTTCCTTGAGTCAGTGCTGACATTTAGCCTAACTAGCTTGGTTTGGCTCATTAAGTGAAATCAGGCAACTGAAGCTGGAGAGGGTGACTGTACAGGCTACTAAAATTATAGGGAAACAACAAAACCCCTGAAACACCTGTATGAAGAGCGTACAATTAACACTAGAAATGTCAAGTGCCACGCCAATTGGCGTTGTGATTTAAAAATTTTGAATAATTTAATCCGTGTTAATGGTATGTTTCTGTCCTGCCCTGACTTTTTTTTAAAAATAGTTATACTGAAAATGCCTATGTTGTAATAATTAAAAAATTTAACTTAGAGTTAGATGAGTTTTTCTAGATTTTTTTTTACCTCAAAGACCCCCTTCTAACCGCCATGTTCAACACTATTTGGCGCTGGTACCCAGTGTGAATCGCTACTTCTCTTCTCCGGGAGCCGCATTGATCGCATTTGCATCCTTAGAACAGTGATCATGTAGCCTATATAAACTGATATTGTATATAGTCTACCCAAAATAAAAAATATTAAAATTGATTGAGATGCATTTTATTTTCCTCGAGCAGTAGTTTTTTTTAAACATAGCAATACTGCAAATGCCTATGTTGTTATAAATACAAAAGTAGACTACACTTAGTTTTCCTTGTCCATAGACTGTTGAAATAACACGCGGCATATTTTCATATTATCAGAAGGGAGCCATCTAATTTAATTCACGGCAGCGAAAATTGAAAGAAAAAAAATTCTGAAAACAGTTTCCAGAAAGTTACAAGCATGAAAGACAGAAACACAGATATGCTATTACATCCACGTAAATACAGGGGGTGGAAAAAATATCGGAAACACCAGGGGCTCTATCTTGGCGATCTTAGCGCTTTGTCTAAACACATGGCGTGAAGTGCATTTAGGGCGTGTCCAAGTCCATTTTTGCTAGTTTGACGGCGTGTTTTTTGAGTGCTAAGAATAGCGCAATGTGCAAATGGGCTGAAACTAGTCTCTTCATTAATTGTAGGTGTGTCTTGGGCATGACTTGCAGTAAAGCAATCAAAATGTCATATACCATTCCCTTTAAAAGCCTGCTTTTCCACCGTGGCGGATTGCTTATATGATGGCGAAACAGACATGCTTGTGCGTGTTTAGTGCCATCAAGGAATAGGCTATATGGATCGATAGTATCAATATTATTCGGACTAACCATTATGAGTTCCCGGTAATTCCCGACAGTGCTGTTGTTTTACAAAATATATGCAGTTAAATTTCGTTAAAAGCATCTGCAACAGCTGAGAATAAGCTACCAATGGCTTCCGTCTCACCTTAGAAAACGCCAAATTAGCCTGCTTGTTTCACAAATTTTGTTTGATTATGCAATGAAACATTGTCAAAAATCTATTCCATGAGGAAGTTCAAGCTTCATCCGAAGTTCATTACCTGCAATCTAATATTGATTAATAACATAAATACCATTATTTTGCCTTAATGATGACACTAAATACAATAAAGCTGTCAGGTTGGCAACCCAGAGGTCCACACATATTTTCACTTGTTTTATAATGTCTTGCTTATGGAAATGTGACCAACGCATTTTACTAGCAGCTTAATGCTTTAAAAACAAGTCCACTTTTCTGGGAAGACCATGAAGAGTGCGATTTAAAGCAGGTGAAACAAACCTGCTCCTGCATGAAGTTAAAGCGCACATGCAGAGAATGGCATTAAAATGAATTGTGAATTAATTGTTATCTTTAAAATTGTTTTGTTTAGTTATGGTATAGCAGGTGAAATCAGCAGGGTTTTAATAAGCTGAGAGTATGGAAGCCTGGTCACTGTAATTAAAAAAATATGAAGGACGAAGAATAAGGCTAAAATTAAGCTATTAAGCGTATTATAGGCTACTAGCCAACATACTATCTGACAATATAGGCTACATAGTGTAGGCTATCATGCAAATGATAAGCTATTAGAATATATTAAAATTTATACCACTTTTAGAAGGTTAAATTTGAACTCAATTTCATGCCAATACACCCCTATATGCCTATATAAACAAGGCATAGCTAGGCTACGGTTAGATTATAACAAGCACATACAGTATGTGAAGAGTAGGCTATAGCCTAGGTGATTTCACAATTTCACATGGATCGGGAAATTGGCCAATACCATCTCGGCTTGGCTCCATCCCCAACACCAGTGTCAAAATAATAACGACAAGCCTCGGTTTAATGAACGCTATTTGTCATTTTATGAAATCTGTAGAATAAAACTTGAATATTACAAATAGGTCTATAGCCTAGCCCTAGTCCTTTTAAATTGATTGTTCATAATGGATCAGATATCTATCTATTCATCAAAGATGAACATAGCCTACATCAAAAAATATATCACTATTCTCAGATGTAGGCTATCCTGTTAAATTCCATCTGGAAATCCAAAAATGACAAACATATTGATTAGGCTACATTCTGTCTGAGAAATTAGTGCAGTTTAGAAGATATAGCCTCCTGAGACCCAGCAATGCATTTTTGTCCATTCTAGTGGACATTGGTTCTCTATGCATATTCCTTTGTTTTTTTAAGCTACATTACCAATTGCTGTTGTCCTGTAAAGAGGACATCCTGGGCTTTCCAGTGCTATCTCATGTGTTAGGGTGGGATGCTGGGAACTTCCTCTTTCTTTTCATCCAAAATGGCCGGCATACCCACAAGGACATTTTACAGAAAGAGGAGAGGTAAGTCAAATATTACCCATTTATTCTCTTTTTTACTATGATAATCATATATTTTCTTGTTTATTAACATGTTAGGAATAGTATATTTAGTTCAGAAAGCAGTTACACTATTTTGGTTTTGAAGTAATAGCCCTTTTATGAATGTCAATTATAATGGACATTGGGACCATCTTAATGTACTCAATGCCTTATCTGCCTCAACATGCATCAACATTGTTGTAGGAGCCAGAACTGAAGCAGAGAGGATCCTGTACAAAATAGTTGAGGGGGACAACTCGGATTTGGAGCTCTCAGATGATGAGGGAGAAGGAGAGAGAGAGGTTGAACCTATGGCAGAACCTGAGGCAGAACCTGTTGCAGACGAAAATGATGATCTAGAAAGCTCAGATGAGAACACAGCTACAGACACAGGGACAGACTCAGAGACAGACAGTGATGAGCAGGGAAGACGTCCACTGTGGGTCAACAGTTTCAATGTTTCATGTTTACACAGGGATCATATCTTCAGTTCTATCAATTAAAGGGCACTTGTTACGCTGCATTTCAGCAATAAAAAATAGTTTAATAGGGTCATTTCAGTTTTTTGATTTTCATCATTTCAGTTTTTTAAATTTGCGATCTTTTTCGCGATCTTTTCCGCAATCCCCTGACTTAGCTAGACACTGGCTAGCTAGTCACAAGTATCCCGGATCGAAAAACGCATTTATAGAATGCAAAGTTGCAGCCTACTAATCCTTTTGGTTTTTCCATCATAGATTCACACCTGTGCTACCTGGGCCTCCTGAGTTTCAAGATGATCCTACAACTCGTGAAGACTGGAGCCCAATTGAGTACTTCTCGCAGTACATTGACGACAAAGTGTTTGAAGATTTGGCAACATTTACAAATCAGAGAGAGGTATGTTAAAGAATTTCTATTTTTCTTTCTATGATTAATTCATATTGGTCTTGAATCAGAGTTACACAGGCTTGTCTGTTTACTCGTAGACATTTGTAAATGGAGTCTGACACTGGCAGGCCAGTGTCAGATTCATGCATTAATTAATTAATTAATTAATTCATTCATTCATTCATTCACTGGCAGGCCAGGGTACAGAACTGAACTCACTTCCTGTTACAGTTGAATTTATAATGTTTAAATTCTTCAACAGGTTCAAACCACAGGGAAGTCACTCCACACGACTGCACAGGAGATGAAAATCCTCTTCGGGATATCAGTCCACATAGCCTGCCTTGGGTACCCAAGAATCAGAATGTTCTGGGCGAAAAAAACTAAAGTGCCAGTTATCATAAACAAAATGTCAAGGGACAGGTTCTTCAAGCTCCGCAACTCTGTCAAGATCGTTGATGACCTGGCCATAAGTGAAGAACAAAAGAAAGAAGTATATCCTCTGGAGAGTTAGGCCTCTACTCAACCACGTGAGGAAAGGATGTCTGAGCCTACCAAGGTCTGCAAAAGTGTGCATTGATGAGCAGATCATCCCTTTCACCGGCAAGTGTCCCGTCAGGCAATTCGTTCCGGGGAAGCCAAACCCTACTGGCTTGAAGGTCTTCGTCCTTGCTTCGCCAAATGGACTGATGCTGGATTTCGAGGTCTTCCAAGGGAAGAATACATTTGGGCCCCAAAGATTGGGTGTTGGAGCAGCATCAGTCCTACGCATGGTTGAATCTGTTCCCAGAGGAAGTCAGATATTCTTCGACCGATATTTCACCACAATCGATCTCATGGATGCCTTATTGGCAAAGGGTCTTCCAGCAACTGGGACGATAATGAAGAATCGAGTCCCAAAGGTGTGCCAACTGCCCGACGACAAGCAGTTCAGAAAAAAGGGGAGAGGAGCATCAGTGGCGGTGGTCAGAAAGAGTCCTGAGCTGGCAGTCACAAAATGGTTCGACAACAAACCAGTACTGATGGCTTCCACTGCGCATGGGATAGATCCAGAAGATATCTGCACCAGATGGTCCAGCAAAGACAAAGTCCATGTCCAGGTGAAAAGACCGGCCGTGATCAGGGAGTACAATGACAACATGGGTGGCGTGGACCTCTGCGACCGCATGCTGAGCTTCTATCGGATGTCGAGTAGGACCAAGAAGTGGACGTCACGTGTGATCACCCACTTTTTTGACGTTGCCATCACAAACTCCTGGATCCAATACAAGTCTGACAGCAAAGCCCTGGCCCGACCAGCCAAAGACACCGAACAGTACCTGGACTTCAAACTGCACCTGGCAGACGAGCTCTTGGAGAGTCCAATACATGATGACAGCAGTGAAGACAGTGACGCAGATGAGCCACCAACCAAAGTGAGGATCCCACAACCAGAGCCATCTGTACGCAGAATAGGAGCCAGGCACATGCCAGAGATGGTGAATATCAAGCATGCAGAAAGATGCAGAAACCAGGGCTGCAAGAAGAAGACGTACATGAGGTGTACCAAATGCAAGATGTTTCTCTGCATTACCAAAAAGAGGAACTGCTTCCAGGAGTATCACCGCTAGGTGCTAGGTTGTTTCCTGAGAGGAGGATGGGTAGAATGAGAGGAGGGATAGAATGAGGAGGAGGGGTAGAATGAGAGGTAGACAGAGAGGAGAGGTAGAATGAGAAGGAAGAGGGGTTTAAAATCAGTTCACAGCCATTTGATGTTGGTTTAAAATCAGTTCAGAGCCACAATCTGATTCATTTTATTTATCCTTAAAGTTTGGCGTTTTTTTACATGATTATTGTCCTAAGGTCCATTATAATGGACATGCTGTAAAATTTAAAATAAAGGTACATTTGAAAAAAGCTAAATTGTAAGATGTTTCTTTAACCCTAAATAAGCAGGAAATCATAAGAAAAAATAAATTTGAAGATACTTTTTTTCCTCGGGTCTCAGGAGGATAGTCCACATTTCCATGACAACTATACTGATGCATGTCAAGCCATAAGCCTATATAAAGTGTGGATGAAATATCCAGAGTAACTGCAAGTTTTGTTGCTAAGCACAAGCCTAACATTCAGTTTCAGGTTTTTAGTGACGGAAACTTTCAGCAAACTTTAAGGTGGCTTCTGTAATATATCAAATTGCATATTATTTGAGTAGGCCTACACCGAGTCAACGAATATAAATCTTCCATGATCAGCATATTCTTAGTCGCAGTATACCTCTGTAGGCAACAATGCAGGAACAGAAATTAAGAATGGTTCCTGTTGAATGGAAATCTGCGATTCCCAGATCAAGTGGTCAATCACACAAGTCAAGGCCAGTATTTAAAGTGACTAATCAAAGGAGTGGAGACATTAGCCACTGTGTATCCCATCCCCGCCCCCAAAGTCTCAAAAATCAACTTGGCGAACGAGCGTGAGAAAACCAATTTCAAGCGAGAGAAAACCAAGTTCGGATGGTTCCCTGCTCGCTTCACAGCTCCACGCTCGCAGATGGTTCTCTGCTCGCTTGCTTCATAGCTCCAAATGCGCGGATACTGTTCTGTGCGCTCGCTTCACAATTCCCCCCAAAAATTGGGGAAGACAGGAAAACCAACCCACGGCGTCATGTTATTTTACACTAGTTAACTACTATCTCTACTTTCTTATGTTCAAGTTATGTTAGGTTCTTATGTTCAAATGTAGCAATAATCCAAATAGCAACCTAATAATGATAACCTAACAAATATCATATTATCATATACAAGAGGGAACGACACATCTAATCACTGCGGGCTCTGGATGGGAATGAACCTCGTGTGTGAGTAATGTGTCACTAGAAACGAGTGGTCGTCCAGCAGTCATGATCCTCACCTTTGCTGCGTAATCCAAACTGTGGAATGGCTGTGACAACAAATAATCCACAAAATGTTCATCCCCATCACACTTTCCGTGTTTGCGTACATGCCTCACTGTGACCCCCTCACTCATGCTCCCGTTAATTGCAAAACCCGTTATCACACAATTTCATGTCATAGTCACGATTTCATGATATACAAAATCGTGAATTTATCGTGTCCACCACCACGAATTGCGGCAGGCATAATCCGACCTTCTTCATCCCCTGGGTTCTTCTTCGTGGGTAAAAAGGACGGTTCCCTCCGCCCCTGCATCGATTACCGTGGCCTCAATGCCATTACCATTCGTAACAAATACCCATTGCCATTAATCAACACTGCTTTTGAGCCCCTTCACAAGGCCACCATCTTCACCAAACTCAATCTCCGCAACACCTACCACCTGGTCCAGATCCGAGAGGGGGATAAATGGAAGACCGCTTCCAATACCCCTCTGGGACACTTTGAATACAGGATGGTCCCGTTCTGGCTTGCTAACGCCCCAGCTGTGTTCCAGGGGCTGGTTAATGATGTCCTCCACAATCTACTCAATGGTCAGTGTTTGTCTATGATATTCTCATATTCTCAAGGACCCCCCAGGAACATGTGTAGCACGTCCGTCAAGTTCTCCAGAGGCTGTTGCAGAATAAGTTGTATGTCAAGGCAGAGAAGTGTTCCTTCCACGTTCCCACCGTGTCATTCATGGGATTTGTTATCGAGGAGGGGAGGATCAAGCCCGACTCAGCCAAGATCCAGGCAGTGAAGGAGTGGCCCTTTCCCACCACTCACAAGCATCTCCAGCAGTTTCTGGGGTTCGCTCATTTTTACCGCCGCTTCATACGCGGTTATAGCCAGATTGCCACCCCTCTCACTAACCTTACCTCCTTGTCTGTTCCGCTTGTTTGGTCTTCAGTTGCTAATCAAGCCTTCACCTCCCTCAAGTCCAGATTTTCCTCCGCACCTGTCCTCTGCCACCCTGACCCTACCCGCCAGTTCATCGTCGAGGTAGACGCGTCCGACACCAGCGTGGGCACTGTACTGTCTCAGCGTTCCTCTCGGGACCAAAAAGTACATCCTTGCACCTTCTTCTCTCGCCGTCTCTTACGACGTGGGAGATCACAAGCTGTTGGCGATCAAGCTCGCCTAGGAGGAGTGGAGGCACTGGTTGGAGGGGGCGGAGAAACTATTCCTCATCTTTACGGATTACCGCAACCTCCAATACATCCAGTCTGCCAAGAGACTGAACTCCTGCCAAGCCCGCTAGTCCCTGTTCTTCACCCGCTTGCTTTTTATAATCACATACAGACCTGTTTCCCGAAACACCAAGCACAACACCCTCTCACAGGTTTTCTCCCCGACAACCAGACCCGTTTCCTCAGATTACATCGTCCCTTCCTCCTGTGTGGTGGCGGCGGTCTCTTGGGAGGTAGAGAAGATGGTGAAGGCCGCCCAGGTACATCACCCTGATTCCTGCACGCACCCTAACTCCTGTCTTTTTGTCCCCAACTCTGTCTGCTCCCAGGTCCTCCAGTGGGTCCAGGCCGCCCGCCTGTCCTGCCACCCGGGGGTGAACCGGACCATCACCCTGGTCAAGAGAAATTTCTGGTGGCCCACGCTCAGGGGGGATACCTGTGCATTTGTTCTCGCCTGTCCCGTCTGTGCCAGGAGCAAGGCCTCCCACCAGCCTTCCACCGGTCTCCTTCACCCCCTTTCTGTCCCGGGCCGGCCTTGGAGCCACATAGGGGTGGACTTTGTTACTGGCCTTCCCCCCTCTGAAGGTAACATGGCTGTCCTCACGGTTGTCGATCGCTTTTCCAAAGTGGTCCACTTCATCCCCCTTCCCAAGCTCCCCTCTGCTGCCAAGACTGCGGAGCTCTTGGTGCTGCACGTGGTGAGGTTGCACGGGATCCCCTCCGACATAATCTCTGACTGTGGCCCCCAGTTTTCCTCTGCGCTCTGGAGAACCTTCTGCCGGGCTTTGGGGTCATCCGCCAGTCAGTCCTCCGGATACCACCCCCAGACGAACGGCCAGACAGAGCGGGCAAACCAGGACTTTGGAGCTGCCCTGCGGTGCGTGTCGGCTCGCAACCCCTCCTCCTGGAGCAAGTTCCTGCCCTGGGTGGAGTATGCTCGTAACTCCCTGAAAAGCTCCTCCACCCAGATGTCCCCGTTTGAGTGCTCCATAAGGTACCAGCACCCCCTGTTCCTAGTCCAGGAGGAGGAGGTTGGCGTTCCATCAGACCGGGCCCATCTTCGGCGCTGCCGCAAGGGCGGCGCGCTACACGCACCGCCTTCCTACGCACCTCGTCCCACAACCAATGCCTGGCGGACCTTCACCAGACCGCAGCCCCACGTTACACCTCGGGTCACTCATCCATCCCTCTCCAATCCACCTCCCGCAAGCTTCAGCCCCGGTTCATTAGCCCCTACCCCATCCTAATAGTCCTCAACCCCTCCACGGTCAAACATCATCTGTCATTTATCAACCTCCAACCTATAGTGATTCAAAAGCATTCACAGCAGCTGTCAATGTGAATTATTCAAATATCCTTTTCATAACAAGCTCAATAAAAGGCCATACCATATGTATCATTACTTTGAGTATAAAACTAAAAACACCTTAATTGTTCTGAGCCTGTGGTAGCCTTGAGTCAAAACACATCAGGAAGATATTTATAACCACTAATCTGGCCCATTGGTAATTATTTATGGTTTACAATTTATTAATTTAAAAAAAAATCTGTCCGGCTTTTAATTTTAAAAGCAGTAACTCTTAAAGAAATTAAAATATACTGATTCTGGCTGAGTGTTTCTCAATATATATTTTTTGCAGCTGATACTATGGTGATTTTGAAAAAAACAAACACATTCTTGTATTTGAGCTTTCAATTAAGTCCTTAAAGACAGGGAAGTGAGTACCCAGAATTCTCTGCAATACAGGAGGACTGGTGTGACATGCCCTTAATCATCATTATAGTTGCAGAGATAGGGATGATATGAAAATGTAGGAGACAGCCGCCCGACAGTGATCAGAGTTGTCCTCATATGGAGGTAACCCAGAGCCTTTCTCCCGCTGGTGTCTGATTACATTTCCCCTCTGAAAAGTAAACCCAGTTACATCATCCGTATTGATTTTATAACAGCTGAAAGGAAAGCTACCACTCCAGAGCGCAGATCTGTTCAGAATTTGAAACCAAAACCATAAAACCTCTTAAAATAAAAAACTAAAACACGTATCACTAACATTTTGATGTATGGTCCACATCAAGGAACAGGTCTTTTATAAATGTAACCCGGCGCGAGGTTGAGATATGTGTCTTGCAAATGACCATTTCACAGTAGAGGCAAAAAATTTAACAAAATCACTATCCGGTCAAAATGTAGTTAATACCAGAATCACATTCCTGAATATCAAATCTACCATTCGCCTAAATTTGTAAATTCAAATTGCTGTGTAAATATGTAAAATGATGTCAAGGGACTAGACCTCCAGAGCCCGCCACACATAAGAAATAACTTTGACTCACTGTACATGTTTGATTCCCAGACAAAACTTTTGCATTTTCAAACATGTCCATCATAATATGGTTTTAAAGATAGAGATCATACTTTATCGGTCTCTGTGATGAATGTTGAAGTTGCATTATAACGTAATACTGGTGCTATAGTGTTATTGGGATGGCAGGTATGCCATCCGTCAAGTTACGGCTTGGTGGGGCATGCCCCATACCTATACAGCACCGAGAGTTTGGAACTACAGAAATAACCATAATGACCACAAACTTTCAGCCCTTAAAAACATTAACTTCTTCACGTTCTGACTTCATGGAACCACACATAATTCAGATGCAACTTCACAAATCCACACAATATTTCTGCTTCTTCTTCTTCACATTTTTCCTGTAGAATTTGTCATCAGAAGTGCTCCTTGCCCACAAATAATAAGTATCCCCATTGGATAACAACATCTCATCAACCAATAACAAAGTGTTATCAAAGTCTTAGATAGACTGCATGATACACAGGCACGATGAACGTGTGTGCATTACGTAATGCTTTTTTATATCCACATAAGAATGTGAATATGTCATGGTTTTGGATTTATAAGGAAGTGCACATGTGATGCTACTTCAGCCAAAAGAACATGCCATCTCTGATGCCACAGAATATTTTTCAAAAACTATCGCCATCTTTGTTTCATTCAGCAGCTAGCTTGTTTTAATTTTAAAAATTTAAACTATTGCTTTTACACCTGAATAATCTTTGTAGGAAGCTCTTTTTTATACATTTCTGAGATGCATTCTCTATCATTTCACATAAAAATCCTGTAATATCGTTCCATGACTCAGGTAGCTACATTAATACAAGGTAGGCCATAAAAGCCTTGGACTGAATAACTTAACCCCACACAGCGCTCTGTCATTCGCTAGGTCACCCACTTGGAAAATGTTGTGGCTACGTAGCTTACTGCTGCTCTGCTAGAGAATCCGATTTGTGTCCGGGTATCAAGCAAAACATCGTTCAAAAGAACTATGCTCACTTAGGGGATAATAGTAAGGGGCAAATCCACTTTTACGACAATGTTATTATTGTCTGTGTCGTCACCGATTATGAAATTCACCCAGGTAAGCTAGCTAACGTTAACGTGTTACCTTGCAAACGACAAGTTCTTACATTACTGTAAACTAGGCTAATATATCATTTAGCTAACGTTACAGACATACAAACCATTCGTTAGGTCTAACGTTTTATTACCGTGTATAGCCTATATCATGTGATCAACGTCATCTTCCTTCCTTCACCCTGTTGTCTCAGTCAGGTTCCATTAGCATGTGCATTAACTTTTACAAATTTATGCTAACGTCGTTGCATCTCCAAAAATTATGTGCCAGACAATCCCTCAAATTCAACATTATTCCACCTAGATAACATACCGATCTAGCTATGACTAGTGGCATAATGCTAGCTACCTACTTTGTCAGAAAAACCAAACTAAAATAAAACAACATAGCCTATCATTTTCAATCGAAAATGTCTAACGTTAGCCGCCGAGACTCTTGCTTACCCCGATTCTAAGTTGCCTTCAGTCAAATTATGATTTCGTTCATCAGGACACGTTGACCATGAACCTTATTCAAAATCCATCTTCCGAAGGTTTCTTGCTGTATCCGATATAGTGAGATTCTCTCGTTAGAATATTCAAGCAACTACAGATTAGCCTACCTATTACCTACCTAAAATCACAATGCCGACTGGTGTGGCACTTGGCAGTTATGGGGCCCTATCTTACACCCAGCCAAGTGTTCTGTTGAACATTGGGGGGAACACCGGGCAGAACTCAGTGCCTTTATGTTTAGGTGGGTGTGCATGTTAGCCAATACCGATGTCATCGTGCTACGAACTTCTTAGATGTAAACAAGGCAATAATAAAATTTTATGAAGAAAAAAATGTTCTAATAAAAAAAACTTTTACCCTCCTCATGAATACCTGTATCCCCGCTATTTCCCCTATAATTGCAACACTGAGGCTACAGTGAAAAGACATGCATCCCCATCCATTCTAAGACTGACGTTTGGTCAAATAAAGCAGGCAAACATAAAAAGTCCAATCAAATAATCCATTGTCACACAAATCGAATGCATACAGTGTAGGCGTTACAATTACTGTCTAAGTTAACAGAAGCTAACCTGACCTCTAAATGGTAGCTACAAAGTTAAACATCACACATTTCTTCTAATTTTAAAGCAAGATTACTTTAATTTAAAAATAAAATAAAAAGGCCCTAGGAGGCAACAGATGGACAGGAGAGGCAACAGCAAGACAATCCCCAAAAAGTAAATGGTTTTGCAGGTAGTGGCCACAGACCATTTCTCTCTCTTTATCCTTCCTGACTGATTTTTCTCTAGTTTAGCATTTTGCTAGTGCCCTTGTCACTACTGGTAGCATGAGGCGGTACCTGCAGCCCATTCAGGTTGCACCGGTAGTCCAGCTCCTCCAGGATGGCACATCCATACGTGCCGTCGCAAGAAGGTTTGCTGTGTCTCCCAGCACAGTCTCAAGAGCGTGGAGGAGATACCGGGAGACGGGCCATTACACGAGGAGAGCTGGACAGGGCCGTAGAAGGGCAAAAACCCAGCGGCAGAATCGGTATCTGCTCCTTTGTGCGAAGAGGAACAGGAGGAGTACTGCCAGAGCCCTACAAAATGACCTCCAGCGGGCTACTCGTGTGCATGTTTCTGACCAAACTGTCAGAAACAGACTCCATGAGGGTGGCATGAGGGCCCAACGTCCTGTAGTGGGACCTGTGCTCACAGCCCAGCACCATGCAGCTTGATTGGCATTTGCCAGAGAACACCAGAATTGGCAGGTTCGCCATTGGCGCCCCGTTCTCTTCACAGATGAGCAGGTTCACGCTGAGCACATGTGACAGACGTGAAAGAGTCTGGAGACACCGTGGCGAATGTTATGCTGCCTGCAACATCATCCAGCACGACCGTTTGGTTTAATTGACTTGGTCTTATACAGTGATGATTAAGTGTTCCCTTCATTTTTTTGAGCAGTGTATACTGTATGTGACGATTCTGAAAAAAAATTTGTTTAAAATTTCTCTTCTTCAATTTGACCTTTAAAAAAGACCTTTAAACCATGGATGTGCAGTGAATTTTTTTTGAGATATTGACACTTAAATAAGACTAGAAGAAACTAGGTGGAAATTGGCTCTGGAGGGCCAATTTAAATAGAGTTAAAGCCAGTTTTCTCACAACTGCGTTTTGCAAAAACACAATATTCAAACAGTCATATCTATAGAAATACCGCATTTTGTAACTCTGATTCTGTACTTTAACATGAAATGGAAAAATTAAAAAAGTCATGTTTTGAAACAAATATCTGAAGCATGGATCTGGTAACAAATACTCTTCTCACAGTGCCCATATCATTGCAGAGCTGTACTCTGTGCATGATGTTACTGCTCTGAAGTCTCTCCAAAACTGGCCATCACAGGACATAGTGACACAAGATCAGTCATGGAGGTCCAGAGAAGCAGCATATGATCTCCCACCCATTCTAATTGCAATCAATTACAAATCTGCTGAAGCATGAAATATAAGCCCTGAAGTGGGACAGCCACTGTAGATATAGACATGGGGTTTGGTTAAAATCAATACCCAACTCAGGACTACGAAGGTTGCAACCAGAGTTGACCTTGTGGAGGAAATATTACCCAGGGAGAATAATAAGAAAACGGTCAGAGAGGTCCTTTACCTCTGAAGGATTTTTTTTGACTGACCCATGCTTATCCAATGTTATTGACCCCCCCACCCTTTCTGTTTATGATCACTACATCTTACTGCTTTAAAAAAGCCAAAGCCAGTTCTTTGCAGAGGCATGCACTATTTTTCAAACTGGTTTCTCACACTCTTTTTGTTTAAATGCCCCATATGCATATTTATTGTTCCATGTTTTGTTTTACTTATATTTCTGCCTGCTTCCATTCTGTTTTTAAACAGCATTATTTAACATGTCTCCTCTAGAAAGGTCTTTAAAATCAGTTCCTGTCCTACCTAATATATTGAATTTAAGAATAGAGGCCAATATAACAGGCCGCCGTTCTGCTCTATATACATATTTTGTTTTCACATTAGCTCATTCATTCAAGTGAATTTTTGAATTGTTCCTCAAACTCACTGTTAACTGTTCTTCAATCTGCAACTGTGTTCATGAACATTCTCTGTCGTCTGTTTAAGTTCTAGTTGAATCTACTTCTTTTGGTATGGTAGATCACTCAGTATTTACTACACCTGCTGACTGGGAAATCAAATCACCTCATCTTATGATGTCCTGAAGAGGCTCTACTGAAGCTTCCAAAAAGTTGTTCCTTTAGTTTGCTCCTGTTCCACTTTATAAATTATTTCTGGTCGGCTCATCACTTACTATTGCATTTACATTCATTTTTCTGTGGCCTATGTGCAGTTTGTCTCTATTTGACTTTAAATTTGAAAAAGCCAACATTGAAACATGCATGTTAGCTGACAAGAATTATAACTAGCAGAAAACTAACTAATATTAGTTTGCTGGGTTGAACATGCATGGATGTTGCTAATGTTACTCATGGGCCAGGTCAAGGGGTAACGGAAGGACAAATTTGCTGTACGCTGGCTCTAGCTCCTAGGCTATACCAGTTAGGTTGAAAAGAACACTTGTGAGAAGTGAGGGCTGCCTAGTACTTTAAAATAAATCCACTAAGTTTTTTGTCAAGGGTCATTTTCATGGGTAATTTTGCCAAAAACTCACCGGTAACGGAAGGACTCAAAAACAACATCTGTTTTTTGCCTTTTTTTCAACAATGCAAAACCTGCGGTTCCAGGCAAAGTATTGGTATTTTTCTGACTGATATCCATCTATAAATTTTTATAGCATTTTTCCCACAGTGGTTCCGGTAACGGAAGGACAATTGGTAAAAGTAACGGAAGGACACACTATTAGTTCTTGTGTATAAGGCAGCCCTTGCACTCAATGTTCCCAATATTACATCAGTTTGAGTATCTTTTTACAGTCAGTGGGTTTTTACTACCCAATTAGGTTAAAATTTTGCAACTTCATGGGGGGTGGGGTGGGGTGGGGGGGGGGGGGGGTGGATGAAAGAACATGAGATGCAACTTTCAGCCACCCTTCACCGCCATAATTTGACTGTTTGACCATGCATGATTATCTTTCTTTAAATAGAGTAAAATGATCATTCCCAGTCCACTGGACACAAAAACAGTTAGATTATGTATTGGTTTATGGTGGTGTATATGGCTTTAATTTCATCCAATATTGTACTATCAGAAGTTTGTTGCATTTTGATAAAGACCGAACTTCAAATGACCACCAATTTGTTCATAGTCGAGATATTTAAGAACCGTAAAAAGCTCCATAAACTTTGAAATAAGCACTATCTTTTAAAATAAAAAGATAGGCCCATTGGTAAAGATGACATTTTACCCCTACTGTTCACCTCCCCTTGACCTGGCCCTCATGTTACCAGAGATTTTGTGCATTAGAAGCTTTACAAGAAAAATGGTCTGTATTTGTGGCAGCTGCAGTGGCCGATTGTGACCTCAGCTGCAAGTGGGCTGTTCATAATGTTCCATCAATGTTAATAAATAGGAAATTCTTCAATATAAAAAAAATATTTGAGCGACAAAATGCACAAGCAATGCAATCCCATACTAGCTGAAGCTACTGGCCAGCTGAAAAGCTGTAGGAGTGGTGTACAGAAAATGTATGTGGAATAAGAGGAAATATTAAGGAGAACAGTAAGTTGGGTTTTTTAAGCCAACTTAATTAGGCATGTTGTTAATGTGCTGCTGGCATTCTCGCTGGTTTTAACTTTCAACATAATTTGACATAATTACTTTCATTTTACATTGCCCATCTCTCAGGATTCCATCATCCTATATGATTGCCCTTCAAGACCTCGCACAGCCCTTCTACCAACATATTTCTACTGTATCAGACTCATTATTAATTATTTCTAGCAATGGCTTGGCCGTTTTCTCCCTTATTACAGCAGTGCTCTTCTAATTTTCCTTCGTTAAAAGTCTGCATCTTCTCAATGCTTTGGCGATCTTCAACGATAATTTGCTTTTCCTCAAATCTGTTAATATGCTCCTTATCTTGCTAATTATCCATTCCACTGTCTTTAGTAAGTCTTACTTCCCAATGGTGGAATTAATAGCCTGCAAACTTTGCGCAGTCTAATTTGACTTTCTACCCCCTCCTAATGTCAAACATGCTTCTCTGTTCATTATGCTCCTTACATTATGTGCCGCATCTGTGGTGTCTTTCGAGAAAACTTTAACCGTTATAACATTACATTTCTGTTTAGATGCTGTGGCTGTAGCACGTTTAAAATCTCATGTATTCTTAGTTGACCAGCACCAGATAAGGCCATCTTTAAAATCAAATAATAATCATAATAAATAGTGGCGGAAGAGTGTTCTAATATTTCTCGCGACACCTTATCTGTACCCCTGATATCCATTTTGTTATTGCCAGCCTGGCACTCTCAGCATAGAGATTAGTCACATTACAACATGGATTTGCAGCTGCCGGTTAAGTAAACAAGTCTGCAAAATAATAAAAATGCTGAATGGCCAAATACTGTATGTGACAGGATGTCAACAGCTAAAAGAATTTGTAGACATACTGTTCAATCTCAATCTTTTTGGATGCCATTATTATCCATGTAGATTTTCCAGTATATACATGTACAGAGACAGAACTGAAATGCTATAGGACATGCTTGGTAGTAGCTAAGAAAATTACATCACTTCCCACAATCCACAGCCCACACTCTTCTGCATGTTAATAAAGAAGCGGTAGAGCTGATAAGCGGGTTCAAGTGGCTTTGATGATGGACATCATGAAAACACCACAAGTGAAAGGAAATAAGTGGAAAGGAAGTAAATGGAGCTTTATACATTTGAAAAATAGAAATATGCTACCATTGGAAGATAAAACAGGAGACTGGGATGTTCTCTGAAAATGAGTGTTGATTTTGTTGCTATTTTGATATATTTAAATTCTACAGCCTGTGGTTCCATCTCTCTCTGTATGTTGAGTTATCCTGCTAAAACACCTGGGGCCCTATCTTACACCCGGTGCTAAGTGGCGCTAACTCAAACGCAAGTGTCTTTGCGATCTTACACCCGGCGTAGGGTTCATTATAGCCCCTAGTGCTTACGTCGGTTAAATAACAAGTGATGTTGCGCCCATAGCAAGTGAACTGGGCGAGTTGGTCTTAAGATGAGGTGTGGCCAGGATTATTTTTGGCGTATTGCTATCTTGAGCCAGAAGAAAGCGCTTGCACTAAAACCACCAAAAACCTGGTCTAAAGTCATGTCGCACTTTTTTATATGTTATTTTAACGGCGCATATAAGTGCGTCTACTTAGGCATGTACACCCTCCTGTCTGTTACACAGGGGCGTGCACAAGCATGACTAAAAATATCAAAATTAGAATGTGAAATATTATTATTGTGTAGGCTATATCAGAAAATGTATAATAATAAAAGGGTCCATAGGTCATACTTGTCCCTCAGCGAAGGGGAATGCTGCATTAAATTGCTTTGGTAAATGGTAAATGGACTGCACTTATATAGCGCCTTTATCCAAAGCACTTTACAATGGCCTCTCACTCACCCGTTCACACACAAATGGCGGCAGCCACCATGCAAGGCGCTAGCCTGCTCATTGGGAGCAATTTGGGGTTCAGTGTCTTGCCCAAGCCAACTCTATCAACATCCAGGCGATGTGCGATGGTACAGGACAATGGCTATCCATTAAAAAGGAGCTGATTATACCTATATCAAGCCTAATGCGCAAATTGTCATTCAATGGAAAACTTGCGCACTGCAATAGACGGACATTTGAGTTCTGAAAACGCGCTTCAGATGTCATTACAATACAGCTCTGTTCATAGGCCTACAGCCTGTAAGTAAATAGAATGGTTTTGACTGAAAAAAGTTCAAAACCTTGTCCAGTGAATATTGCATTTATTGTTTTTCAAATAGCCTAGGCTACAGTCCCCGGGATTCGCTGTGCATAAGGTTTTTTTTCGATAGCCTAAGGTTAAAAAACGGAGATAAATTTCACCATGTTCACTGAATTTTTGCCTTATTCGTCATCCATTTTTTAAATGACAATGACCAGGCTTCCATGCTCTCATCTTATTAAAACCCCGCTGATTTCACCTGTTATATTATAACTAAACAAAACTATTTTAAAGAGAACAATTCATTCACAATTAATTTAATGCCATTCTCTGCATGTGCCCTTTAACTTCATGCAGGAGCAGGTCTGTTTCACCTGCTTTAAATTGCACTTTTCACAGTCTTTCCGGGAAAGTGGACTTGTTTTTAAAGCATTAAGCGGCTAGTAAAATGCGTTGGTCACATTTCCATAAGCAGGACATTATAAAACAAGAGAAAATATGCGTTGACCTCTGGGTTGCCAACCTGACAGCTTTATTGTATTTAGTGTCATCATTAAGGCAAAATAACGGTTATTAATCAATATTAGAATGCAGGTAATGAACTTCGGATGAAGCTTGAACTTCGAGAACTCCATAAGAACAGCCTCATGGAATTGATGTTTTGTTTCATTGCATAATCAAACTAAATTTGTTAAACAAGCCGGCTAATTTGGCGTTTTCTAAGGTGAGACGGAAGCCATTGGTAGCTTATTCTCAGTGGTTGCTGGTGCTTTTAACAAAATTTAACTGCACATATTTTGTAAAATAACAGCACTGTCGCGAATTTACCGGGAACTCATAATGGTTAGTCCGAATAATATTGATCTTACTATTGATCCATATAGCCTATTCCTTGATCGCACTAAACACGCACGAGCATGTCTGTTTCGCCATCATATAAGTAATCTGCCAAGGTGAAAATGTAGGCCCAAAACACACCTATAATTAACGAAGAGACTAGGTTCAGCCCATTTGCATGTTGTGCTGTGCTTAGCGCCCAAAAAACACGCCGTTAAACTAGCAAAAGTGGACTTGGGCACGCCTTAAATGCACTTTATGCCATGTGTTTAGACAAAGCGCTAAGATCGCCAAGATAGAGCCCATTGTATCACTGAATGCTCTTTTGGATAACAGTAAAACCTCTTGGTGAATGTGTGCTATCAGTCCAACCTTAAGGCCTCCCTTTGTATCATTTATTCAGTTCTAGTCTGAGTGTTGTTGTACTTGTGTTTTAACAGGTCAATATCCACATTGATTCAGAGTGAAAGCTCTTATTATATAACAGAAGCTGAAAAACACATCGGATTCCTCTTGGATGCCTCCTGTCCATGTGCAGAGAGAATATCTACAAAGCCTGGCAAACTTGAATACTACACAAGCAATTGGTCATGCCAAGCAGAGGACGGCTGGCTCCCGGCAACAGGAGAGGGATGATTTTTGTAAACCCACCATGTATAAATCCATGCAAATGCGACAGAGAAATTAATCCAGCAGGGAGCTAGAAAGGTAAAGCCCATCTAACACAGCAGATAGTCGTTTCTCAAAGAATTAGAGGGGTATTGTAATCATCATGATCTGACCACCACAGTACTGGATATATGATTTTTTTTTTTACCAATCTACATATGGCACACATCTCTCATGCTTGTTTTCTTGTTCCAAAGAGGCCCACAACCCATACAGCATTGAGGTTTTTCAAATGGTAGGAAATATAACTGCACTAAGAACTTTTGTTACACAGCTCCAATACTGTTCAATACCTCAGCAATATTGAGGCCAATGAAATGTAATCAGAACCCAGTCCTGGGGATTACTGTTTTATTGATAACAATCGTGGGAAAATGGGTGAAGACTTTAAAAAAAGAAAACCACTTTTTTGTTGTTGACGTCTAAACTTGAGTAAAAATGCATTTAGTAGAAGCGTGAAATGTTTTGTGGGAAAGTGTTGAGATGCATGGCAGAAATGCTGATACATCAACCCTGTTCTTGCCGCCGGCTGTACTGGTCATAAACATTTCAGGATGAATTTTGCGCAAGTGAAAAACAAAAAAACACCTCAAAAATACATGGCTCTAAAACATTAGTCACAAATAAAACAGGCATGATAATCCTTTCAGGGCCAAAGTTGCACTTTTAGAAGAGTCCTAGCTGTCAGTGTTGGCGGTAATCTATTTTTACCGTCTTCTAATATGAGCTTTTTGTTTTCCAGACCAGCCAAATTACACCGCAGTGCACAGAAAGGGGAATTAAAAGCCTCAAGGGCAATTTTTCACTTTAATCTTAGATCAATCCATTGCACATAATAGCACATGAAATTCCATAAAGGCTTTACTTTACTAAATGCTTTACCTTGGGTTCCTATTATACAATGTTAAAGTATTGTGACCTATATAAGTACATGTACAGTAAATAATTTCACCATTATTACCAAAAGAGAATTAGGTAATTTATGAGATAGTTATTTGAAGGGTTTCTTCTCCTGACTTATTTTTCCATAAAGTTCAATAGGCAAATTTGTCAGGAGAAACAACCCTTAAAGTGATCCATCCATATCTACTGCATATCTGGCAGTAGAGTGATGGTTTGAGGCTTGTTTGATACCTCAGACCCGTGATGACTTACAGCCATTTTACCAACCATATACTGTTCCAGCAAAATCTACAGCTACATCTAGTCCCATCCCCAATTTCCATAGAGATCCATTCAAATGCAGAGGCGTTATATTATCACTTGTAAGAGTACCAGAAAATAAGATATCAAGAGTCTTTTGATATTGTTGGGTCACAGACATCAGGAAGTCACGGCATGCAAAGGATATGCGACCAAATATAAAAAATTATTACTTTATTCAATATATAAATGCAGGGGTGCCAATAATTGTGGCACATGTGGTTTTGTTAAAAATAATTATTTCATGATGAGGGATTTTTTTTTCTCATAATAAATTTACTTCAATTAAATTTAACCTTTTTTCAGTGTGAGATTAAGCTAATTCACCAAACGGCGAATGTTTTTATAACCCTTCTTACTCATCTTTACCAGGGGTGCCAATAATAGTGGAGGGCACTGTATATAAAACACCATCAAATACCCCTCATTTTTCTTGCAATATGAAGTAATGGCCTCATACATGGCCATGGGAAAATAAATGATCACATGCATAAACTAATGTTTTCATGCTTGAAACAAACATTATGAGTTAAAAAACTGCCTCACAACAACTTTTTTGGCATCATGCCGTGAGCAGATTGACACTTGGCACAGGGGGTAATTGCCACGCTGATTATCTTAATCAGAGACTTAATCAATTTTTACACATCCACATGTCAAAAACTTCCTCTTCAACATATTTATCAAGCTAATTTCAAAGCTCAGCATGCTAAAAATTCATAATCACGATCTATCGTCATTGTTACATCATGCTGTATATTGTGCAAAGAATTTTGACATATATTGTTAGTGAAATAGAATTAAATAATAAATTATGCTGTAGGTTGGCACAGTTTCCAACAGATTTCCACCACAGAGATGGATACATACTACTCAAAGAAGACCTACTGCAAATCAACCTACTCCCATATAAAAAGGCAGTATTATGAGATTTGCTTTGATATGGTGTAAGTGAGAGTAATGTGAAAAGATGTGCATGAAATTATGTTATAAAAAATCTATGCTTTTATATGTGTTTGAGAAGCCACATTGTCATACTTCTGTTGTATAATATTATTTTAAAAGCTCAGAATTAAAGCCTCTACCAATGTGTTGTTTCAGCTGAACATTTTAAAAACCACGTACAAAATTGAACTTGGTGCATGTTATTACATCTCAAACTTCCCTTGAGGCTTGTTTTATCATTCCCAGACTGCATCAATGAGAGGATGAACCATCACCAAGTTTCTGTGTGCTTTTTCTCTTTGTTCTTAGGCATTTTAAAATGCTGTTCTGTTAAGCCACACTTACAATGATGCAGACCCATTTTTGGCACTATTTCTAATTTTTTATTGTGATGCTGTGTACTGTTTATTCTCTAAGATAATGCATAGTTTTACTCCTTCTATAAAAAATTTGCACAGCTGAACTATGAATTTCTGAACAGCCATTCTGAAATTAACAGTAGCAGAGATACATAAAATACATTTCTAGTAGGTGAATGATCTAAAATTGATGACAATAATTTTCTGTTAATATACTAGATGATCAGATCAGTGTCTTATGGTTGGACGGAGTATAGGAATTTTTAGATTTTTTTCAATAAACTATGGTCATGTTTCCCCCAGTGGCATAAAAGACAATTAAAAAACTGTCAACAACATTCTTAGGTTGCCCACCCACTTATGGGTCACCTGAATAATAATAATTAAAAGCCTAAACTTAACATAAAATTCCCTTGGATGATCTAAATGATCTAAGCTGACAGTTTTGTTAACTTGTCTTTATACTAGTTTGCAATTTGTATGCATGTAACGTGAAGCAGGTATTATTTTCAGAATAATCAGCCCATTGAGAATGAATGGGTACCTACCAGATGTACCCCTACCTCTCAAATATCTATATATATTTAAATGCAAAAGTATATAATTATTGGGACAGTGACAACATTTTGTTGTTTTTGGCTGTGTACAGCACAGTGGATTTGAAATAAAACAATGAATGTACTGTTAAAGTGCAGCCAGTCAGCATTAACCTGAAGGTATATACATCCATATCAGGTGATCCATGGATAAATTAGAGCCCTTTTTAAACATAGTCCCCTACACATAGAATCAAAGGTATAGACTTTATTATAGATGCAGAATTAGCATTTGGAGTCTGTTGTTGTGGTTTTCTCTCAACATGAGGACCAAGTGTCAATGCCAGTAAAGCAGGCCATCATGAGGCTGGAAAATCATAATAAATCAATCAGAGACATTGCCAAAAAAAAGTGTGAAGAAAGAAACAAACTGCTCACAAAGCACCCCCCACCTCATCGCACAGACACCTCTTCAGACTCCACCTTGACTGACCTACCAATCCAGGATCATTTTCATAGCACTTGTTTACTGTTTACTGTTTTTATTTTAATTAAATTAAATTTTGCTCGTTTCCTGTTTAACTAGCTCTTGTGTATTTCGCAAAAGCTAAAATAACAAACGGTGAGGAACTCACAACAAAGGACTGAAGGCACAAAGTATAAATACACTGAGGGAGACAAGAAACAATGAGGATCAGGTGTGAGGAACCGAGAAGGGCAAATGACAGACAGGTGCACGTAATAAAACAATGAGGAGAGCAGATAATAAAATAACAAAGGAACACGTAATACGCGGACCGGATTCACACATAACACAGACTTTAACAGGGTAGTTAGGCAAGTGTATACAATTAGAGAATGGAAAGCGGAAATGAAAGTCAGCTTTAGGTAACAGAGGAACCAAAGAAAGATAATTAGTGATAGAACAGGCAGAAATAGAGACAGCTGCAGTGAGGAAAGAAGATGACGTTAGTAAGGTAGTAGATTAGTAAAAAACCCTGATTCTTTGGCGTTAATAAATTTGTATTATATACAAGTTAGTCATTAGTAGATTAGTAGACCCTAATTCTAAGATGTTAGTGGTTGTTAGTTAATTCGTATTATTTACAATAAAGTAATTAATAATGAAGGAAGTGCATGACAGAGGAAATACAGAGAAAACCAAAATCCCCAACAGACTCCCGAAAAGTGTGACAAAGACAGGGAGTGACAGTAAGACAAAACACAGAACAGTGAAACCACAAATAATCAGAAAAAATAAACAAGTAAAAAATACAAAACAGACAGAGAGATCTCAGAACATAACACAATCTTGTCAAACCAATTTTTCACATAATCAACTCTTCACTTTTCAATGTTCCTACATTCTTTAAGATGGCAGAAATCAAGCCAATGCTCAATACATTAATTTTGGATCCTACTGACCTGGTTAATTAGAGAACCATCTCAAACCTCCCATTTTTATCAAAGATCCTTGACAAATGTATGGCTCAACAGCTTTCTTCATTTTTACAGGCTGATAATGTGTATGAGAGGTTACAATCTGGGTTTAGGAAGCACAATAGCACTGAGATGGACCTTGCCTTTCTAATGAAGGATATGTTTCTCTCTCTGGATTGTGACTGTATTTCCAGTGCTGCCTTTGATATTATAGATTACCATAATACAATATTATTATTCTCTTCCGCAGGCCAGAAAATTCAGTTGGTCTCACTGGACAAGCTCTTATGTGGTTTAAATCTCAACAAAAAAATGTTTGCAGCGTACAAAAATGCCAAGTTAATCACGCATAGCCTACAAAGCTCTGTCTGTAAGTCATTAATTAAAATTAGCAAAAACTAGGCCTGCCATAAAAAGTATTGATATCAAAATTAGGCTAATTTACAACAAACAACATTACCTATCGTAACTCACACTAATTAAAGCTGGAGTATGCAACTTCGTCAACTGTTGCAAAACATTTCAAATCCATAACATCTCTTGGCCCTGCCCAGAGAGAAAGAGACATACACCACACCTCACTGCTTCCACAGACCTTGTTGCAAAGGATATGCGACTAAATATAAAAAATTATTACTTTATTCTACATCCAATATGAATTAAACCTTCAAATTAAAGCTGACAGTCTGCACTTCAACCACATTGTCCTTGTATCCTTTCAAACACAAAGTGCTAGAGTACAGAACCAAAATAACTAAAAATGTGTCACTGTCCAATGAATTATGGTGCTCACTGTATGTAAAAATGAACAATAAACATAACGACTGGTAATTTGTATAGCTATGTAAACATTTATTTTTAGTCACTTTGTAGCAACAGTTTCAACAGAAACTGTTCAACAAAGCAGTTGTCCTGAGGCAAAAAGTACCGTGGAGCAGAAACGTGTTGGTAGAATACAAATTGACGAGAAGCATAATTCCCACAGCCCAATGTTGGTTTAGGTGGTCTGTTATTCTAGACAAATTTTAAAACATAGGCTAAGAATAACCATGTAAAAAAAAAAGCAAATCCGGGTAAAAGGCGATAAAAGAACATCAGTGTAAATTGGTCATTGTTGAATTTTTTCCGACTCAAATCCGGAAATCTTTACCGGTCTAGCAATTTAAAGACGGCTGTGGTCAACATTAGTCAGCCTCTGCACTTTAGAACGTTCATACCCAAGACACAAATATAATTAATGAAGAGGCTAAGTTCAGCCTATTTGAACCTTGCACCTTACTTTGCGTTCAAAATATCTACCCTCTAACTAGCAAAAATGGAGTTGGACACGCTCTAAATGCAATTGAACCATGCGCTAAGATCATCAAGATAGAGTTTGAATGACCACATTCTCTTCAAACGGTAAGATGTAAAAACACTGGGCCAAGTTACATGAAATAATTTAGGAACAATTGGGTAGCATAGCTTTGGAATAGAGCAGTGGAGTGACAGCTATGAATGACTAAGTTTGACTTTTGCGTGGCTATCACAACACGTCATTTATTTCCAATACGGCCAAATGTTAATTAAAACGATTGTTATCTCATAACAATCTTTTTACTGTTAAAATTACATTGCAGACTACTAATAAAACCAATTAAGAGAGATTGATAGAGAGATGCTACACACAGAAAGGGAGTGCTAGATGATGTATAGAGAAAGAGGAGAGAGAGGATATAGAGGACAGAGGTTAGAGAGAGGATAGAGGTCAGTATAAACAGAGGTTAGACATATAGGGTAAATAGGCTAGAGGGGACTGATAGAGGAAATAGGGGAGAGAAAAAATATAGGATACAGAAGGAAAAGGAAGCAGAGATGCAGAGGGAGAGGGTGGGACAAATACAAGGAGAGGGAGGGAGAAAGAGGGAGCAGTAGGGACAAATAGAGAGAGGAGATGGAGGGAGAAGTAGATGGAGATGGAGAGAGAAATAGAGGGAGAAAGAGGGAGAGGGGGGACAAATAGGTATGGCAAGGGGGAGGGAGAGATATATACAAAGGAGGAGATACAGAGGGAGACAGACCGATCATATAGCAATCACACTAAATATGTATATTGCAGAACCCCCTCCAGAATCTCCCTACCGCTCTCATATAATTGTTAAACCTCAGTTGCAGTCAGTAAGCAGTTGTTTGAGAGCAGTCAATGCAGTCTAGTTACAGGAGGTGGGTTTCTTTCTGCTACAAACGATAATATTTGTGTTGTGTTTTCTTTATTCAAATGCATCTTTAAAGTGCCTGTTTGTTTACAATTTCAATTACACAACTACCTGTACAGATATGACTGGAAGTCCCTATGTTGGTTAACTAACCTTTTGAAACAATAACAGAAAATACCCTGTTGCTCATTCAAGTATGACAAAATAATCTTTATGGATTGTGTAAAACTAAGAATTTAGCCCATTTTCAAAACATTTCTTAAAAAAATAGTCAAGTTACTGAGTTGAAGTGAGATTGTATTGATTATAACATTGAGGGTATGAGTACCGATTACATTTTAAAAGAGCTACCAAAATCAAACAATGGATTAACTACAAAAGTCAACATCAAAAATCACCAGTGACGAGAATGAAAAATTAATTATTCACAATTTAATTAAACTTCACAACCTATGCTGCATTTCGAAGCAATTCGAATCTGTAACGTTCAGCCTTAACGGTTAAGTAAAAACAAAATGCGGCTAGATTAAACGTTGTCTTTGAATATCGTTTCGGTCAATGGTATAGCTAGTCATAATATAGTAATATAACGATTAGGTTAATATAAAATTTGCTTACTTATTTGATATAATTGGTAAACTGGGGGTAAAGTAGCCTAACGTTTGATTAGCTAGCTATGTTACCTTTTTACCTCAGGTAAAATTCAGATCACAAGTTTATTGAATTTGGTGAACATTCTTGACCGAAAACGTGACACGTAGATAAACAGTTTGCCGTAATCTGACAGATTTTTTAAAAATATATTTATAAGAATCTGGCTCGTATAGGTTTAATACTTACTGAACAATAACGTTCGCGCCTTCTCACACTGAGAGTGTCCGACTGAGTGAGAGATTTTGAGATTTTGTTTCTCGTGCAGTAGCAGATTCAGTTGAGCTACAAAGTATTATTTATTTAAAGTGACAGTCAAGGAAAATCCGTAATATGCTTATAACCATGTTATTTATGGCTATTAATGTATGTATTGAGCACCAATAAAGCGCAAGGAATAAATTTCATTGCAATCTCGTAAAATTCAAGTCTATCTATATCTCTTTATTCCTGTATGCTAAAAAAAAATGGTCCATGGTGACGTAACGTCAAACCTCAACCAATACATGATCTCATTACATAACTCCTCCCATAGTTTGAGGCGAATAAATCCGTCCTGTTCCACCAAGATCCTGTCTGAAGTCTGAACCAAACGTTTGTTTTGTTTGCCCTTGAGAACAGTTGTCCACGTTATCAGAATAGTAAGTTAGCTAAAGTGTTTATTTTTTCCCGCTCTCCTTATCCCTATATTTTATCTCTCTCCCAATTTTTCACATTTTTATCCATCCCTCCGTGGTGCTAGCTAGTGACATTAGCTTCATCCTTGCACAGGTCAGCATGGAAACAAACTAATCACTCACGCGTCGTTTTTACTTGGTGCACTGATCATTCGTCAGATAATATATCGAAAATAATAGATAGTCTGCCAAATATATCATGCCTTGGAAATGGTTTTGTCGTATTGTTCAGTGGTTGGTTACAGTAACAAATATGAGGAGAAGAGAACCATTATCCACCGAAGTAGCTACTTACTTGCCATGCACGTAATTTCCGTTCGATTAGCAACCGAAATTAAGGAATGGGCCTTTAAATAAATGTTAAAAACTCGATAAAACCTACCATTATTTAATGATTTGTGTGGAACATGCATGTGGTGAAACATCGCCTTGTAATTTAGCTTGCTTTAAATAGACTAACGTTAGAGCAAACGCTTGCAATACTCTGCTTAGCAATGCAATGCTTAGCGTTTAAGTGAACTTAACTTTGTTGCGAGCTTGCGTGTGATATTTATCTCTTAATAGCAGCCGCACTGTATTTTACTTTGAATTGATTGTATAAGAACAGTTCTGTGGTTCAAACATGTAGGGCTGGAGACATCGATGGCACTCGGGTTGAGGGCGTGGATTTAGACCACACCCCTACAATCCTGAGTCCTTTCAAGACTGAGATGCTGACTTTGAGATGTATATTAATACACCTATTGACATTTTCTTGAAAAGATATTTGGTGGATGTGTAGTGGATACATCCCTCTGTGATATGTTGTGGTTATTTGAAGTTTTTAGAATCTCTTGACCTTAACACAACAGCCTGTGAGACCCACAGAACTGGAGAGTGCAGACAGAATCTTGTGAGGTGGTAGAATGACTGGCTGTCTGTCTTCGTGATTCTTTTTTTTTTCTCATTAATCTACACTCAATAACCCATAATGACAAAGTGAAAACATGTTTTTAGACATTTTAGCAAATTTATTAAAAATCAAAAACTTACATTTCTCATTTACATAAGTATTCATACCCTTTGCTTTACCGTATTTTTAAAGTATCATATTTCATATTTTGTCACATATTCTTTGCATGCTGTTACTTCCTGAAGTCCGTGACCCATCGACATCAAAAGACTCTCGATATCTTATTTTCAGGTACAGTTACAAGCGATACAATAACCTCTGCATTTGAATTGATCTCTATGGGAATTGGGGGGTGAGACTAGATTCAGCTGTAAATTACACTGGAACACATGGCTGGCTAAATGACTGTCAAGGGTCAAGGGTCTGAGCTATCAAACGAGCCCCAAACCATGAAACATAACAAAAGGTGGAAAAATTGAAAGGGTCTGAAAACTTTCTGTTAGCACTGTATGTGATGTGACTTGGGGTCCAGAAAAAAATAAGTGGTTAGCCTAACGTTATTTGTAGGTCTACGCTTTGAGGCAAATGAAAATGATTTAAAAGATTTAAATAGTTGAGGTGCGGTTTAATCTAGCAATCTGGCAATACATTTCCATTCACTAAACCCATAAATCAATCAAAATAGTAGCTTATTTTGTCATCTGTAACAAGTAGATTTCTGTGGTGGCCACTCAAATTTTTTTAAAGATTTTAATCAAATGTTCGTACACAACTAAATATGAAAAAGTCTAAGGGGGCTGAATCCTCTTCACTGTACAGCAGGGGTGTCCAATCTTATCCGAAAATGGCCAGTGTTGGTGCAGGTTTTTGTTTTAGCCCAGCACTAGGACACCTGATTCTACTTTGCAAGGTCTTGATTGAAGACCATGAATAGTTAACTAGTTGAATCAGGTGTATACAATGTTATGAAAAGTGTACATCCACACCGTAATATATAATAAACAGCAAGGTTTCTTATACCAATTTAAATTGTGAATAAATTAATAAGTAATGGATCAATACTTAAATACAAAAGTCTTAAATCACAAGTTTTTATCTATTTTTTTATTTACTAATTGTCTGCATTACAATGAAAGAGGTTTTATTGCACGATTGATTCTTAGCAACCTTTTTTGGGGGGGATATTTATGTAAAAATAAAACCTGGTCAAGGCCATCCTAACATAAGGATGGGCAAGTTCTGGGGGCCAGAACCATTCAAAATGTAGTGTTACCTTTCAATTTGAAGCTTAGTGAGGTGTAACTTCCTACCTATAAAATTACTTTGAGACAATTAACAGCAAATGCAGAGTAAAAATCAACAGACCCCTTGGAACTGGCATTGTCCATCTGTGCAGGTAAGATTGACTATTTCCATGTGTAATGAGCAATTTCACCATTATTCTTTTAAAACGTGGCATTGCACCCCTAGCTGATAATACAACTGGTAACATAGTTACTTGTTTTAAATAACTGCTTCCAATTATGAGTATTTGTGCTAATACTAAAACAGATGTGGTAGAATTTAGCTATATTGTCACTTCAGAACCTCATGCCATCTTTTTTAATTAAATGTCCTTCAATGTCACCACAACAGAGAAGTTAGACCATGAGTTATAGTTTCCAGAAAGTTCAGTCAGAAAGTCAAACAATGCCTATTTTATGTGGTGACATGCTATCCCAAAGCTGTTTACAGTATAAGAAACGCTTAAAACCACATAATATTTTTCTTCCATAAACTATTTAAAGTGTGCAATTACATTATTTGGAGTTCAGGGATCATCACAGTCTTCAAGTTTCTTGCTACTGTAAAAGATAACAGCCTGAATTCAATAAATATTACACCTTAACTTTCACTTGTAATTTCCTGAAATCTTTTTTTTTTTTAAACAAACAGCGATCACTTCAGCGATCACCAAAATGAACTTGACAAAACTGTGTTTGTGAAGAAAAAACAAAAACAGTTGCTTTCAAAGTTAAGGCCAAATGGTGATTGAATCTAGGGTAATGTTAGCTATGGTCAAAAAACTGTTCACATCATTTGGTTTGCAAAAGTTACATTTTTAATACGTTGTTTCTAACTTTTAACTCCTTTTGACACCAGGCTATTTAAATTTTAGGTTTGTTTGATTTTAATGGAGGAAACATTGGCTAAGTACTGGGAGTATCAGTCAAGGCCCACCCCTTTCCAGCCACACAGTACAAGAAAGTCAGCCAGACAATGCAGTCACGTGCTACAAATGAAATGCAGGCTGGTCACTGGGTCTGTACAAAAATCACAATGAGCTAATATAAGAACTGTAACCATACAATCAAGGGCAATAATTAATTCAAAAATTCAAAAATCTCATTTGAAAAGTTCCTTGGCTATAGCAAATGGAATACACCCATTTTGTCTAGATTATGTTAAATAGCCAATCTTGCTAAATTGACTTACAATGCACTTAAATATGTCTGGACCTGGTAACTTTTTCCCAGCTGGTTTTATTTACAATCATATCGATCCACCCTTTTTTACTTTCTTTCACCCATACATTAATTTCCTTTTCATACTTCTCTTTCCCCCTCTACATCTGGCCTGTTTGAAGTAGTGTCAAGGGAGTAGAATACCATCTGGACAAATGTACCTTATTGACTCCATAATGCGTTTCTTAATCTCTACAAGTTTAGCCAACAACAGTCTGGTTCAGTAGGGAGGTGCACACTCCTCAAAGTGACCTTCAGGGTTTCAAATTTCAATGACAGTGGAAAAAAGGATGTATTATATACTCACAATAAAAAATATAAAAAATAAGATCTAAAAAGATCTTCACTATCAAACTCTTTATTCATAGCACAATCATTATTCTCTGCCTATCCAAAGAAATCCTCTCTACTGTTTGTTTCTATGTCTTCCCTTGCTCCATTTTGATTAATCATATTGTTTTTCCAAATGTGATACATCTCTGTTAGACATTTATTTTTCCAGTACCTTCCTTGTAGAAATGAGCCGGTCAGTTCCAATGCTTTCAACTTGCATAGAAGAAAATATAGATTTATTAAAGCCAGAAGTATGTCTACAACATTTCATGTTAACATTTAGACCAACCTTTGTGCAACAATTTATTTATTGACTTTTTTCCTTTTTATGAGCACATCATAAAACTACCATTTTCAAATATGAATCAATAGAACGGCCTTTTAAAGTGAATTTTTGAGTCTTCTGGAAAGGAAAATTGAAAAAAACACAGGCAGCAGGGAGAATCTATCCCTTTGAGACAGCAGTCTGATATACTGATAGCAGTATGTCTGCTAGGATTAAAAGAGCTTTAGTCCACCTGGAGGGGGTAAAATACTTCTGATAATGCTGCACATTTTTAATTAAAGGATTTTGGGAGTGTGCTTATACACGGTAAAAATATCAGTTGATAAAAAAGGAATCTCTGTGCTGTTCTTGCACTAGGGGCTTGTACCTAGGGGACTTTGTTACCCAGCATGCCTTTATCAAACCGATTCAATGGCCTTGTAGGTGAAGTTTTCATCCTGTCGTCAGATGGCTGTAAGTGCAATTTCCAGACATGTTAAACGAAGGCTTTTAAATAGTATCCACCAACTCACTGCGAGAAGGAAGACTAATGGGTTCCAGTGGAAGACCTGGGCATTTCAGTAAACATTTTTCGAAACCCAAATTCCAAAAAAGTTGGAACAGTGTATAAAATGTAAATAAAAACAAAAAGCAATTATTTACAAATCCTTTTTGACCTGTATTCAATTGAAAACAGTACAAAGACAATATATTTAATGTTGTTGTTTTTTTTTGTAAATATACACTAATTCTAAATTTGATGCTTGCAATACGTCCCAAAAAAGTTCGGACAGATCCAAAAAATGTGTCACTGTCCAATAATGGTCCTCACTTTATATATACAAAAATCAATAAAGTTGATAAGGTAAAACATAAAATATCTTTCTTTGTACTGTTTTCAATTAAATATATGTAAAACAAAATTTACAAATCACTGCTTTCTGCTTTTATTAGCATTTTACATACTGTCCCAACTTTTTTGGTCTGTAAAATCGAGGATATAGGATGTTTATGTGAAATATCTAAATACATAGACTTCACGTGGTGCTGTAATGGCGACGTGTCGTCCAGCTGTCTCTTGTGTTTGTGTTTGTTAATTTGAATGTGTTTTGTTGTGTCTGGCTTTTGTCTTTAGTTTTTTTCATGTGCTGTGTGTCTGTGGTGGGACGGGGAAGCGGATGGAGATTTTTCAGCGCACTCCTACTGCTCGTTTTTATAATATTGACTAATTGTCTAGCCGGGATTATTTTGTTTGTGGTCGTCACCATGGAGATGCATTCGCATTATGCTCAGGAATGTCCGTTGGATCTGCAGCCACGGAGTTTACCATCGCTCTTCACTGGAGTTGAGGATTCGGGACTGATCCGAGACTGCGGGCAGTCTTCAGAAGGCCACCAGGGAAGGAGAAGATAATGCGGAGGAGTGAGGCGGCGACGGGGAAGGCTGAGCTCCATTTCGACAGTGGACAGCACTGCGTGTATGGAGGAAAGTTGTGGAGGCGGAGTTTGTGTGTTGGACATCTCGGGACAGCGGGGGCTATTTTTTATCAGGCTATTCCACTTTAATTAACTTAATTTACTTGATTAATGCAATCATTTTATTGAATGTCTTTATTTTATATGTTTGTTTGTGTGTTGTTTGTGGGTCTGCCCCGCTGTCTGTCGTTTTTGTTGTTGCTGGGGCTACAACTGAATTTCCCTAAAGGGAAATAAAAGTTATTCTATTCTATTCTATTCTATAACATCATTGCCCTTACAAAAGTGAGTGAAATGTGTTTAAATTACATGTAGAGGCAAATAACTAAGTGCCAAACAAAGCATTCAGCAATGTCTTTCAAACTCAAGGCAAGGGCATCCTGTCTGTTCTCTATTCAGTATCCAAATCACAAGTTATCTGAGATTTCTGAAGCTGCAGAATTAGCCAATTGGGAAGCTAGAGGGACTGTGGAAGTTATATGCTACTCCTTGGGGTGCTGTTCAGATTCCTTCTGGGTGCTGCCTTTTAAGTGCCTGCATGATTTGTATGGAGTGCTGTGGCCCACACAACTTAAAGTGCATTTGAAAATTCACACCATATGGCTATGTTAAGGCATAGTTTTCCTGGCCAGTTTTCCCGTAACAGTCAAGAGTGTGACTAGACTGCTTTTACGGTACGTTCTGGTGCGTCAGTGCATTGTGTTGTCTTGATTCACTATACAGGTTTTCTAATTTACGGCCACAGGTACTGTTGGAAACAGGGGACTTGGAAACTTGATATTTTGATATTGGCCTTATGCCCTTTGTTTTAGTTTTTTGTGGGTTTTTTGTTTGTAAGTTTACTAGCCTTCCAAAGATATGCGATTTACTTTTGACATACTCAACTGATTTTCTAAAATTGTTATTTGTAAGTTTGTAAATAAGCTGGCTTTCAGGGGATGGAATGTGTGATGGAATGAATGCTGGGTGAGGAAGTACCTTGAGTGAACCCCCCCCTACCCCCCACCACCACTTCAAAAAATTCCTGGTTCTACCCTTGTGACCAATAGGATTCAAAATAGTGTAAGAGCATGAAGGCTTTTATTTTTTCCTTGAAGGTATAGGTGGTAAACTCATAACAACAGGCAGGGAAATTTACATAAAATAATGGTCTCAGGACATACACAGTTGCAATTTTACCAGCATCAGATAAATCCCAATTGGGACAAATTGTAATAACAAGAATGAGATACTGCACAGATACAACTGAAAAGGAACAATTAAACAGCAATTTGAGCTTTCCACCATCTGCTATAATTTAGGAAGCTATCACTATAAACAACACAAAGATGAGACTGGCCCCAATTCCACCAAACCATGATGCCCTTTGTCCTTAGCTTTGAGCAAAGAATTTAAATAAGTTTCAGTCCCTTTTTTCTGGTGCCTTGATTTTGAATATACCATTAAGAATTTATATAACTGTGAATCTCATTATTGTAAGCACAATGTAAGCATTCCTAAATCCAAATCAATAATTATCTGTTGTAACTGAAGTGATTTAAGGTTATTATTTTCCTTTAGAAGCCGGTGGGGATTCTGGAAATCCAGGACAAAGCAGGATGAAGTCAGGGGTCAGCGAGTAGCAGGTTAACACTAAATACTTTGTAAATCACAACAAACTTGCAACACATTACCTTAACTGAGCTGAAGAGACAGGAGCTTTTGCATGGTTATATTACTAGTATTTATTAGTATGTCAAAAGAAAAAGATATATTTTCTGATATACGAAATAGATCCACAGTTTGTTAAATATTCAAAATATACAAAAAAACACCCCATGTTGTGTTGATCTATTTCCCATATCAGAATTAGTTTTTAAATATTTTGTAATGAATACTAATACATAAATGATTTTTAAAAACAATAAAGGAATATAAACATGCAGAGTAACACATAATACAAAACACATTACTGCGATGATCGTGGCCCATGCCCATCAGAAGTTATAGCTGAACAGATTAAAACCCCACAGTAGCAAGGAAGAAAACATGGTGTTACATGAGTATTATTCCAGCAATTAGCCCCAGTTCAGTCTTCGATATCCTTCACTCTGAGATTTGACTGCAGCTGGATGACCTCTCAATGACCTCCTCCAAAACCTTAGATCATTCATTGGAGCATAACAGTCACCACTTTCACACTTATCTTTAAAGTTCAACCATCAATGCTAAACTTCTGTCAGACACGCATTACAGGCATCAAGCAACAAATTAGCACAGTGTATTACTACTTATACTGGTGCTTCATGCGTTACATTTCAAGTACTTTTTTCTCTGTGTTGCATCCCTTAGAACTGTTTGCACATGAGCAGCACAGCCAAAACTGAAGCTGATTCCAAAACTTGAACATCCATAGTACGGTGCTAACTCAGTATTGTGCGACACTCCAATCCCCTACCAGGATTTCGCTGGCTAAAATGTAGCTCTGGTTTTGTTCCCATATATATCTACGCACAGTGTTTTGACAACCAGGCTTTGCAGAAAATACACCATAATTATTAACGACAACAGTGAGGCTTTAAAATTGATAAATGGAGTACCACTCAACTGTTTAAAAACACAATTCTTGGTGGCAGTGAACTCATTTAGGGGAACATAAGGGAGTTTGTGGTTTGACTCTAAAATATGCATATGCCTCAGCAGGATGGAAAAGAATAGACTGTCCAGTTGTTTAACAACTAATAAACTGATATCCATTATAATTTACACAGAATAAAGGGAGTATTGCTATTAATACAGGTTTAATATGCTGCGCTTCATTCCTAATGTTAAAATAATATAATTTACACATTGTATGCTGTATGTATTTAAACCCTGTTTATATATGGTCTTGATATTGCTATTGCAGGATATCCTAAATTAATTTCCCTATGCTCCAACATATACTTTTATGATTAGTACTTGAATTTGTAATCCAGGATTTTTAACATGACTATCAGCTAGTGTAGCTAGTTCCATCTCATACTTTGTCCACTGTAAAAAAGTATCCTGTAGAAAAATGGTAGCAATGTTGCCAGTGAAAAACCATTTAATGACGGGGAAAAAATTGTATAAACCCTGTAATTTAACTATATAAATCCAATTATTTTATGGATGACCGTTAAATAATGAATTATTGCCATTATTCAACATGACATTGACAGTGTTTTAAAAAACACAACGTGAGCTATCCAGCACGAAATTAATTTTCCTAGATAAAGTAAGTACCAACTGCAGTAGAAAGCCAAACAAATGTCTTTTTTGGAGCAGGCAAATACATTTTTTAATGTAGCCAGTTAGAATTTACTATGGTGACAAATTATATGACCTAGCTCCTTCTCTATACAAAATTATTTGGTTGTATGTCATGTAATTTGCTATAAATGTATTTGACACAGTGAACTCCCTCTATTTCTATGTTCCAGTACATGCAGTCTCACCAACTGCTCCGATCTATATCTATGCATCTATCATAGACTATGTGTATCAGAAAATATTAAAGAGATTCAAGTGCACGGAACAAATAACAATGATAATTCCACTGAGGTGCAGATCGAACCGCTGCTCATTCATTTTGCTTGTTTAGTACAGCAAAGCTTTCAAGAGGAGACAGAAGCTCTCAAGATTCTCAGAGCACCAGCTTTCAATTTGTAGTGTTTGTGTAACTTAGGACGGATGAACATCTGTCAACCTTCTCTTTCTGATCAGCTCAAATTGGCATCTGTTTAGAGCTGTTTACCCAAAGGGTAAGTATGCTAAGGGAAATATTATGCTAGTTTCATTTTACCTTTTTAATGTTTACATAAAAAACAGTGGGAGCCATTGAGAAGGTTGGAGGATACGCGAGGCTCATCCGCTCGGTATCGGTCATACCTTTCAAAAAGAAAAAGGAAAGCCCCCCATTGAGCTCTGTAACTGAGAACTGTGGACACTTGCAGCACAAATACCGCCTGCACTCTCCATCACACAGAAAGATGTCCATGCCTTGTTTATCTGCTTGGCAGCGATGCAAGGGCACAAATGAGATAAGACACACTGAGCGGCACAGAGGATGCCACAGCAGAATCTGGACTGTCCCCATTTTTCTCTTCTTGACAGTGAGACTGACTCAGAATTTGCAATCTCCCACCCACCCAACCTTGGCTTGTCAAAGATGAAAAGGAAACAAATATAAAGATCCCTGGACTGATCTTGAAAAGCATCCAGTGATCAGGAAGTGTTGTAGCATTTGTCATCAGTAAAAATTATGCAGGTGGGCTTAATGAAGAGGGAAAAAAAACTTAAACTTTATTTAAAAATGGGATTTCCTCCACCTTTTCAGAATGGTCATTCAGTCCATAATGCATCTCCTTCAGCCTACTGAATCTGCCCTTTGGTTATTGTATTTACAGGGTCTGAGACAGCTGTTCCCCACAGGAGAAAAGCTTGTCCTCAGTGAAGCAGTGCTTAGTGTTTTTTCCAAGTGTATCCCCTCTCACCCGCACAAGCAGGAGACTAACTAGGGCTAATGACCACTGTGGGATTTTTGAAACCGGTAGAGAGAGAGACTGAAAGTGTGAGACAGAAAGAGAGAGATAGAAAGACACAAAGAGAGAGAAAAGACAAGAGAAAAACCTCAGTAGCAAAGAAAGAGGAGAAGGAGAAAAAAGGATTTCCGCTAAAACGAATCAATCAAAGATTGATAATGGTTTCCATGGAGGAGCGTTGACATGGGGTCAGCTCGTCCCCTGACCCCTGGCTACAGGGCAGGGCTTCCGAAAGGCACAGAGATAATGGAACCCTAAGCTAATTGTCCAGCTTGTGTCAGTGCTTTCAATGCATTCCACTTTAAGTCTAATTCCTGTATTTTTTCCTCCCCCTCTCCCCTCTTCCTTGCTCCTCTTTGCCTCCTTTGTGAGTGACTACTCCATGGTATCGTTCTCGGAAAGGCATGAATTTCACTTTCTGCCCCCAAGAGATCCGTCAAGGCAGCGCATCTCCCGCAATTTGTACCAAATTATAAAAGGCAGTGGCTAGAACTTTCCCCATTTCCAAACAAATAAAATGATCACCCAGAAGCAATGGGTGGGCTTTGTTGAGAATATAAATGAGGAATAAAAAAGCAACAATGAAAAAAAAAAAAATGAATGAATGAACTGAAACCGTAGCAAATCACACTCATTAATTGTCTCCTGGAGCCAAAGACAGCAACACAACAAATGACAAAGAACACAGCATCGTTCTGTCACATTAAGTGGCACAGAATCCTTACAGTCCTATAGAAGGAAATATCGGCAGAAGACACGTAAATAAAGAGACTAAATCCTGAGTACTCACTTAAAAGGCTTTGACTTGCTCTTCTCTCTCACACTCTCTCGTCCTCCACTGTGGCAGTATGTGTGCTTGTGTGTGGGGAGAAGCTCCAGTAGAGAAAGTTAGCAGTGCAATCTGTGACTGTATCTAGCTGTGGCTTGCGCTGCACTGACTGGGGGGAACCAAAGCACTTTTAAACTCACACAAGTGCCCCATGTGACCAGCCGAGCCGTGAGCGAAGGCTCAGGAATAGATTTGCAGCGTAGCCTGTCCACACTGCACCCTCTAGCCACTGTTTGTGGAAGTGTACACTGCAGGCACTTAAACACACATACAGGCACACCATTATTAGGGACTAGGTGACAAAGCACGGGCGATACGCTGTGCTTTTTTGTGAATGATTAAGATTTACATATCCTTTCCTTGCACATATCAGCAGAATTATGAATTAGCTCGACTGTGAATGCTGTGTATGCAAAGGATGTTTAATATCACTTCAGTAGATTTACTTGTGTTGTTTTGTTTGTTTGGTTTCTGGTGCATTCTGTTGCTTATGCATGCAAAATTTGACTTTGATAAAATTAAGATATGCCAAATATATGCATATTGACAATTTAATATGCTAGGAACAAACAATTATACATAGAAATGCACCTAAAAACTACTGCATATAATATATGAAAAATGATGGAGAAATATTTGCAATTATACCCCTTTCAAAACTTTAACAAAGCAGGATGGCCCCTTTCTGAAGTGCTTGTTTGAGCTGAGATACCATGTAGGCAAGTCTCTTTCACAGAACTTGGGTATACTAATGTGAAATTATGTTAGAACAGCATGATGTCACAGACTGCAATGCCCTGGAAGAAATGCAGAAGATGATGTGTCAGACCACATTATCTAGTGTGGACTGCTTGAAGTCCATGACCAAGTACATGTATTCTTGTTTGTTAAATTAAAAAGAAAAAGTATCCCTCCGGTGCAATGTCACAGCGAGGTTTGGAGGCATGCTGATATCTGAAATTGTTCATTTGCACACAAATACTCATGCCAAGAACAGTTTTCCATAAGGCATCTTTAATCATTGACTTTTATCTTGAAACTTTTAGCATCTGTTTTGGGTGCAAGCACTATCCTTGTCCTTTTCTTTCTTTCTTTCTTTCTTTTATTAATCCAGTTCAAACGCAACAGAAGCTGCCCCCCTATTTTCTATACCTTTATCTTCAACTCCTTCATTCCTCTGTTGTCACACCAAAGTCTGCACAAGCACTGGGGCATTATCTCTGATAATCTTTCAGCTCTCTCTTTATTTGCCCTTCCTTTCTCTAGCAACAGAGGTATCCAAAGGGGTTTTCTTATAAAATAAAGCCAACAACGCCAATGACTAAACACACTCGGTGTACATTTACAAATCAATACTGAGATCTAGCATGCTTGCATTAAACATGAGGCCTCTGGAGGGCGCATTGATAGATCTCCTATCAGGCTGTCTCCCTAAGATGGGCTGTCTGCTTTTGAATTCACTATGTGCACATAACCATGGCCTGACAACAGCATAAACACATAATTGCATGGATTCCACCAATGCATGCTTACATGGAAATAGCCCCATGAAGATTCATATAAATACAGTTACATTGTATACACTGAAACAATCACATTGCCATAAAAAGGAAGTCTTACCACTTTAAGTATATGGGACACACACTTACTTAAACATCTGTACTACATTTGTCTATCATTATTTTTGTAAATGGCAAAAATGTAATATACATAAGTAAATCTATATGTCTCTTTACAAATATGTCTCTGGTCAAAAAAACTAAAATAGGCAGCAAAACAATCAACAAAACTTTTCTGGAAAACAAATACTGAACAATACCAGGACAATGGTCCTATTCCATCAAAATGTGTTCCTGTTATTGTCTTTCCAGTTCACTCTACAATAAATGTGGAACATGGAACCTCTGATTTGTGAAATTAACACAGACAGGTGGCATATCTGGTTTCTATTTTTTTTCAGAATGCCCTGATATTGCATGTAGAAAATACAACAATTGGACAGAATTCTCTAATTAAATTTCTAATCTCACCTCAAAAGTATGGTGCACTTGTCTTCACAGTGTGTGACACTATGAAAAACCCACACATTTTTCTGACATGGTAAGTATTTTTGGTTTCCTTAGTTTAGTTTCACCTGTTATTTTATTTTCAAATGAGGACTCAAAAATCTAACACACTCCATTCAGTTTCAGCTTTAATGGGGGGTAAATAGTCTAAACTAGCAGGTAAACCTACTGTGTCTCTTAAGAGACTGATTCTAGGTAGCTGAATATGAGCACTGGTATCACTAGCAGCAATCTTGGTGGACTTTTATGAGGCTTGGCAGATTTCGTGACGGAAATGTGGTCATTTGCCTGCGCTCTTATTGGTTGAGTGACGTCAATATGTGAAGGGTAATTGCACTTCTGGATTGAATTCAGGTGAAACCTCAAATAACACTCATAATCATTGGCATTCTTACTCCAGCAAAACATTTATTTGAACTGCTCCCTTTGTGACAGCAGAATGCAATATGAGAACCCCACTCCTTGTGATAACAGAATGCAATATATATGATATGGGCAGAAAATAAAGGAAATGCATAGCAAGCAAGATTTGTATTAAAATACAGAACATATTCAATGTCTGTTCATATATTTTAATTAACCATGAAATATGTATACATTATTATAGGCTTTAATTTCCTAATGTCCTGGTTATAAGAGATTAGATAAAGAGCTCTCAAAATGTAATATCGGTACTGTATTTTTTTTCTGTTTCCATATTTTGTATCTTAATGTGGGCAATTCTTCAACAATTAAATTTTGTATAAAGGATGCAGCTGTACAATCAGGCAGTAAAATAAGCTATTTATAAATATGGCAGTTGAGAGATACAATTACATTTGCTGATGCCTGATTCTGTTCCACCCCATCCCAGAAAGCCAATCCCAACGTCTGCTTATGTGAAAGGAACCACACACAAACACACACTCACACATGTGCATACATGAATACACACACACGCACACACACACACACACACACACACACATCTCCAGGACTATATACATTTGGATAATTCAATCCATGCCTATTGGCAGAAATGATAAAGTAGATCAGGATTAAGCAGAAAAATGAATGATGGACCTTGGAATTCTGGGTAAAACTAATAAAGCACATAGTCCTGTGTGAATCTTATCATAAAGTCCCTTCTTATCCAGCAATAGAACTATACTCTGTCAGTTATGCTCAGCACAGCGAGAGCACACAGTTTAATAGAATTCCACATCCGCTCACCTCCGCACTTTTCATTCATAAAGCAATTATAAAGCTTTTACCTTTCTCTTTGTGAGTGAAGTTATCCTTCCAATTTACAAAAATCTAAAGCATTAACTTTAAGGCTATGATTGCTTTTTAAAGTCAGATAATTCCGTTCATTCAACTTCTTCATTTGCATAATTAAGACAACATAATGTTCCATAATATTTATACAAAATTATGTATTGATGTTAATTTTGTAATGTACAGCCTCCAGTGCCAGGCAAAAATTTCCAGTTTGAAACATGATTAAGGAAGCAATAAGGTATTTTAATTCACAGAAGGTATTTAGACATTTTTTGATGATTATTTGTGACCTTATAAATAATGCATTTGCCAATATGATGCTATTTACATACACCAGTAATTGCATGTGTATCTTCACAGTCTTTCACCAACCTCTATTTACATATTTACTTCTTAATTTACGGCATCTCCTCATGGAGAAACAGTCATTATTTGGCACCCCCCGAAAATGTGCAAAGATGAAAAACTTAGCATTTTCAATATGCAAATAATAATACTTTTATACAATATCCTAACATGGCTCATTTCTAACATTTAAAAGCATAGCAATATACATAGAAACATAAGAATACATAATGATTGTGTATAATTGTCTTGATATATTTATGATATACAGGTGCAGCTCAAAAAATTAGAATATCGTGAAAAAGTTCAATATTTTTTGTCACTCATTTCTAGGGGTGGGACAATGCATGCATCGATCTGAATGTGTAAATACAACTGCATCGATCTGTAAGATAAGAATTGATAAGCATTGATTAATATCGCATTGTAAATGAATGTGTACATGTATTTATTTATTCCAAAAAAATATTCATTTCATTATTTAAAAAATATATTTCTGAGACACGCCTACTTTTAAAACTGTTTTGACTAGCTTTAATCCATGTTTCTGCTCCAACCTCCACGTAAGCGTGAGTTGAAAGCCGCGACAGGCGGGAATCAAGAGACAATGAGACGGACAGATCTGAGCGAAATGGCTAGCTGCTCGAGTGCGACAAAAGAGACAGAAATTGACAGAATTTGCGATGTTCCGAACAGAAAATCAGTGGTATGGAAGCATTTCGGGTTTCGAAAGAAGGAGGGTGTACTTGACAAAACCGCTGCAATATGCAAGATATGCCAAGTTGAAATCAGATACACAGGCAACACCACAAACATGATAAACCATTTGAGCCGACGACACACCATTGACGTGAAAGACAGCAAGCGGGTTAGCAAGCTAAACTCGGGAGTCAAGATTTTCCTGGAGAAATGGCCAAACTGTTTTTTTATTAGTTTTTATTAGTTTTTATACACATACCGTGTCCAGACAGTTAATTGTAAAGTGCTTTCTGATATTTTAATTTAAACCATTTTCTATTCAAAATCAAGTAGACGTTAGAGACAAAAAAACAAAAATAGTAAGACTATTTCCAATGTCTCACGTTCAATTAATTATTACTATGTTAACTGTCCGATTCCAAACCTCCCCCCCACTCCCCCCCCCCCTCCCCTACATATCACACAGACAAAGACTAAAATAAATAAAATTAAATAAAAAAAACAGTTCTAAACGGGCAAAAGAGGTGACATCTGCTATAGCCACGTTCATCTGCAAAGACCTTAGACCATACAGTGCGGTAGAAGAAGAGGGATTTCGTCACTTAATGAATGTCGTGGAACCTAGATGCACCATACAGAAAACATTTTAGTGAATAAAGGAAAGGTATTAGGGTACCATGTCTGACACTGTTTGAAAAACAATAACCTCAATAGGGAAACTTTAGAAAATACACTGTTAGTCATGTTTATTGCTGCAGACAGCTGCAAAATGTATGGCATGCCTTAACAATAAACATAATTCTGTGAACTTGGCGTAAGGTTCTAATTGAATATTTAATTACTGCTGACTGTATCGGTATCAAATCACATTTGCATACCTATTACATTTTTTTAAAGTATCAAAATTAATCGAACCGAATTGTATCGAATCGAATCGTGGTCAAATGTAAGATGTTATGATGCATCGAACCTTTGCCTAAAGAATCGTAACCAAATCGAATCGTTATGGGATTGTATCGTCCCACCCCGACTCATTTCAGAAAGTGAAACTCATATATTATATAGATTCATTACACATAGAGTGAAATATTTCAAGCCTTTATTTCTTGTAATTTTGATGATTATGGCTTACAGCTAATGAAACCCCAAATTCAGTGAAAATTAGAATATTGTGAAAAAGTTAAATATTGGAAACTCATGGTGTCACACTCTAATCAACTAATTAACTCAAAACACCTGCAAAGGTTTCCTGAGCCTTTAAATTGTCTCTCAGTCTGGTTCAGTAGGCTACACAATCATGGGGAAGACTGCTGACTTGACAGATGTCCAGAAGACAGTCATTGACACCCTCCACAAGGAGGGTAAGCCACAAAAGGTCATTGCTAAAGAAGCTGGTTGTTCACAGAGTGCTGTATCCAAGCATATTCATAGAAAGTTGAGTGGAAGGAAAAAGTGTGGTAGGAAAAGGTGCACAAGCAACAGGGATAACCGCAGCCTTGAGAGGATTGTCAAGCAAAATCCATTCAAGAATTTGGGGGAGCTTCACAAGGAGTGGACTGAGGCTGGAGTCAGTGCATCAAGAGCCACCACGCACAGACGAATCCAGGACATGGGCTACAAATGTCGCATTCCTCGTGTCAAGCCACTCCTGAACCAGAGACAACGTCTTACCTGGGCTAAGGAGAAAAAGAACTGGACTGTTGCTCAGTGGTCCAAAGTCCTCTTTTCGGATGAAAGTAAATTTTGCATTTCATTCGGAAATCAAGGTCCCAGAGTCTGGAGGAAGAGTGGAGAGGCACAGAATCCACGCTTGAAGTCCAGTGTGAAGTTTCCACAGTCAGTGATGATTTGGGGTGCCATGCCATCTGCTGGTGTTGGTCCACTGTGTTTTCTGAAGTCCACATTCAACGCAGCCATCTACCAGGAAATTTTAGAGCACTTCATGCTTCCTTCTGCTGACAAGCTTTATGGAAATGCTGATTTCATTTTCCAGCACTTGGCACCTGCCCACACTGCCAAAAGTACCAAAAGCTGGTTCAATGACCATGGTATTACTGTGCTTGATTGGCTAGCAAACTCGCCTGACCAGAACGCCATAGAGAATCTATGGGGTATTGTCAAGAGGAAGATGAGAGACACCAGACCCAACAATGCAGACGACCTGAAGGCCGCTATCAAAGCAACCTGGGCTTCCATTACACCTCAGCAGTGCCACAAGAGCCCCAACCAAGTATTGAGTGCATAGAAATGAACATATTTTTCAGAAGGCTGACATTTCTGTTTAAAATATCCTTTTTTATTGATCTTATGTAATATTCTAATTTTCTGAGACACTGAATTTGGGTTTTCATTAGCTGTAAGCCATAATCATCAAAATTACAAGAAATAAAGGCTTGAAATATTTCACTCTATGTGTAATGAATCTATATAATTTATGAGTTTCACTTTCTGACATGAGTGAACTTTTTCACGATATTCAAATTTTTTGAGCTGCACCATATCAGGTGTATCAATGTAAAAACTTTGGCTCATATAGTTTTAAAAAAAGATGATTGCTCAAGTTGGTTTTTGCAATGTAATAAAGCAAAAAAAAAATAATAATTCACCATATACAAGCTTCATGCAAAATGTGCCTTTAATTCAGTCCGGGACAATGCTGCTAGCTTTCCTTCTGCGGTGTTCAGAATAAATAAGCCATTAACGATTGCTTTGATCTTTTTGCTTTCCCAATAATTTTTTTTTTACGGTTGTCCACTATCAGAAAGCCCTGCAACCCTTTGATCATGCTCACACTTAACTGTTCCTCATAAGACCGCTAAATGGAGGAGCCCACCTTGATTACTTTCTTCACTCTCTCTTGCTTTCCTTTCATCAGCATTGCCGTTGACAGGAAGCTTGATGGACGGATCAATTCTTGTGAAAGGAATAAATCAATATTTAAGGTTATCTGCAATGTTTCTGCTTTGTTTTCCTTGGCAGACAGTTCTATTAAGCATAACCTCACAAGGTTGTTTGAATGAGAGGTGATTATCAATGTGAAGTGAGTCAATTGCACATTCTCACAGGGGGGAGGGGGTATATATTAATTAACTATATGAGCAAGCTGCTGTTTGTCAGTAGCCCATACATTCACCCGTGCAATTTCACTCCATTTCCAAAAATGGACACAACCATTCACTATGGATAAAAGGCTGGAATTACATTGC
>CM040404.1:59451129-59532133 GCA_022702515.1 Ilyophis sp. 1 JC-2022
AGAGCATCTAACAAACATATTTTGCCAGCATTTATCATGGCCAGGTAACTACACAACCCAAAGTTTTTTGCTTTAAAGTGATGGTCAAGGGATTCTAAAAACTTCAAATAAGCACAACATATCACAAAGGGATGTATCCACTACACACCCACCAAATATATTTTCAAGAAAATGTAAATAGGTATATTAATATACATCTCAATGTTAGCTAATAAACTCAGTCTTGAAAGGACTCAGGATTGTAGGGGTGTGGTCTAAATCCACGCCCTCAACCCGAGTGCCATCGACAATTCAAAGTAAAATACAGTGTGGCTGCTATCAAGAGATAAATATCACACGCAAGTTCGCAATCAAAGTTAAGTTAACTTAAACGCTAAGCAGAGTATTTAAACCATTTGATCTAATGTTAGTCTATTTAAAGCAAGCTAAATTGCAAGGCGATGTTTCACCAAATGCATGTTCCACACAAATCATTCAATAATGGTAGGTTTTTATTGAGTTTTTAAAATGTATTTAAAGACGCATTCATTAATTTTGGTTGCTAATCGAACGAAAATGATGTGCATGGCAACTAAGTACTTTGGTGGATAATGGTTCTGGTCATATTTTTTGTTACTGTAACCAGCCACTGAACAATATGACATAACCATTTCAAAGGCATGGTTTATTTGGCAAAATCTTAACTATCTATTCTTTTCAATATATTATCTGACGAATGAGCAGTGCAACAAGTAAAAACGACGTGTGAGTGATTAGTCAACAAGATAAACCCAACAATAGCCCGATCGTATGCCAAAAAAGTCAAAAGAATCATGAAAAGCCCTGCTCACTCAAATGCGAAATAAACATGTGAAATTCTTGTGTAATTATACCACATCATTCTACTACCAATATATGCTACTAAATATGAAACAAATATCAAATTCTACCATTGGTTTTATGCATAGAGATGTCAGCGGTCATTTATTGTCTGGGACAATCCATGTGAGAAAATCCTTGTTTGCTTACATAGATTTTGGGAGTGGTTGTGCCATATGTTCGATATTGTTATTTTCGTATTTTGGGTGCATTTCACATACTGTAGTGTAAGCGTTCATAGGTGGCTCAGTCATGTTTTATGTTCGATTTGCCCTGAAGCTAGAACATTTGCCAGAATTTTCCTGATGGTGGAATATTATTTGATTGTAATCTTATCGTACATAATATACACTGTATGGGGTAGTATATCCCTGGGCAATACTTGTCACTCAGGGAATATAAAATACTCAAATTCAAATTTACTGTGCATATGTGCTAGATTAATGTTTTTTTAATCTAAGGGTGACATTTTCATATCAGTTCTAATGATACAGCTTGTGCCATGAGCTGAAATGTATAGACAGCTGTGGAAAATCTGTTCCGTACATGTCAGAGTCTTAGGACAAACACCTTGTTCTTTGCACAACAATAAGGCAAGCAATGTCAAAGCTTTGTATTTTTTTGTTTCTCCGCTCCCCAATAAAAATGAGGAGATTCATCTATAAGGCTCTCTGTGGAGGGAACATATGTCCTCCATATTCCCTGTTTTGAATGTTGATCTGTGATGTATTTGTTAAATTGTTTCCTCTGCGAGGAGAAGAGTAGACATTTGGAATGTGTGGGTGGAAGACTGGAGATGTTTGCTCGAACCAGATTGCCTGTTTCCAACTGTTCATAAAGTGTTCTGTTTTTCTTTCCCCTCCCAATAGATACTTACAGCACTCCTTGACAATGGTATGCGTATGTAGGGATTTAGTCCTCTGGCAACACAACTCAAACACACATAGATGCACATTCACTATGCCGCCTCTCTTCACTTATGTAGTCCATAGGGCACAGGATGCTTTTATCAGGAAGTAGTGGTACAGGTACTGCTCTGTGTCCAGTATTTCATTTGACATGGCTGAGCATATTAAATGGCTAATGTTCCCAGCCCTGTGTAGTAGGTATCCAAAAATAGATATTTGGTGAGCGTATGGTGATGCAGAAAATATAATTTGACAATCATGATTTACAATACGGAACTCCACTAATTTATGTATTAATTTACGTACATGCTTTGCCTGTTATAAACCGTGCCTCATTTTCCAATTAACTTTGGAGCTGTGAGTCTCCACAATAGAGGGTTGGCATGTACAATTCACCCAACTCAGTGATTTGAACTTTTAGTTTAATTAGATTGGCCTGAAGATTTTCTTCTAAGGCTTTTTTCCCTTCTTAATCCCCACAGTTATTGTTCCAGGCTGCTACACCTGGCTGAAGATTGCAGCCCGTTTGCTTCTTAAATTAATGAAATTCCCCCATCTTATAATCCGTAGCTTCTTTTGCCGCTTTGTTGCATAAATCTATTTAATGCTCAGTGTTTCACCACAGTGGGGGTTTTGTACCAGAGAGGCTTTCGTAGTCCCACAGTTCACATTATAAATCTAGCAGGCAAGCGCTCCCAATTTCCCAGTGTCAGGAGAGCGGCTGTCACCAATCCTTGCAATCTCCTTCCTTTTCTTCCTCTCTACATCAGGACACCCTCTATCACCTCTCTTATCCTGGAGCACTCTTGTCTGAGCCCCAGATGACTTGCAAATAGTCAGAACTAAACCTGAAGCTGCCCTTTTGTTTCAGCTCCCTGGTGACTTTCCAACTTTGAAAAATCCATCTCACTCCCATTCAGAGGAGATTTTCCTTTCATTATGATCCAGCTCATGACGCGTAATGATAAAATAAAGCCGGACTTGGTCTCGGCTCCAGATTGTAGCTCTGGCACTCCTCCCTCTCTGCTTTATTGATGGCATTCGCCATTTCACTCGTCTGCGAACCATGATCCAATGCGCAGTAAAGGTCAGGATTCAGGAGATGTTTTAACAGTGCAAGATAAATGAGAGATATTTTCTAACAGGTAGAGTGTGGAAAAAGTGGAAGTCTTGAGGTGAGTTATACTGACATTTGCCACAGGTTTTAAGCATTGATGTCAGTCAGCTACCTAACAAATTTAGAGTAGACTAGCATCAAGACTACGATAATTTAGACTTTTTTTCTGAAGCCCCTAAATTTCAGAGAGCGCTGACTAGCTGCTGACCAAAGTTAATTAATTCTGAAGTTATGTGTATGAGCTAAGCACACCAGTGAATAAGCTGATGACTGTATGTTTGATTGCACTGGACTAAGAAAGGTCATTCAGTCAGGGGAAGTCCAACCACACAGCTCACACTCATTAATGACATGACAGTAAATCATTCAAGTCAAATTGAATCTGCTCCCCATTCATTAGCTTGAAAGACTAATGTTAGCTAGCAGACTGGTACCAAGACAAGTCAATACTTGTGTGTACAGTGCACATACTAATAAAATAACATGACTGTTAAGGTCTTGGTTTATGAAAAATCTCCAATAAAATTAAAACTTAAAAAGGAATGGCCTCTAAGGAATTCAAATATATTGTAGTTGACTAAACACCACATGGTAAGTTACATTTCAGTTTTGTTTTTTAAAAAAGAGAGAAAAACTACTGGAAGACCATGAATCCAGTAAATAAATTCAACATGGGCAGAGTGGATAAAAAGCTTTTCTTTGTTTTAACTGTTTACATTTTAGTCCATTCCATATCAAGGGAAGGCTTGTTTTCTTTGCAGTTAGAGTGACTGGTAAGCTAATGAAAGTGGGACTTCTAACAGAAAATATCAACTCCAGCCTTGGGGTCATTTTGCAGACCAAAGGCAAGCACAGTACGTATGCAGCTTAGCAGGACAGATTGGATTTCGGGTGTTATTTTGTGCCTGGGTATGAGGTAGTTCACAGTAGGGGGGCCTTTTTTTGTATGCCTCAGAAACAAACAAAAAAAGCATAAATATGTGGGGCTAGAAAGGCAGTGCATTTTCTGAAGGTTACCACACACAGATAAGTCACGTCCCAAATGCTCTTTTGTAACGTGGTTCTTTATTAGCCGGCATAAAATGCAGTCCTCCTGGCACTGCGACGGTGAGGCTTTATTCGATAGTCTCGGATATAGGATCACTCTTTTAGTCCGTTTCCTTATCCTGCATTTCTAGGATTTGCCACACCTTGTCAGTCATAACAACACACAGGCATATTTAAAGCTTTTTTCCCCCAGTGGTTTAAGAGTGAACTGCAATGCCTGGTTGCAAAAAAAATGTGAAACCCCACCCACCCCAAGTCAATGGAGAAAGGCCAATGTTCTCTGGAAATATAAAGTCAATATTTTTTTTTACACAAGTTAATCCCATCCCTTCTAATGTCTCCCCTCTGTCAATTTTTTTTAAAATAATTGCGTCAATATTCCTAAACTTGGGTTAATTGCAGTGCATGCAATGTAATGTAAATGCATGCAATGTGGCTTGTCATATCACCGAAAATCACCATATGACCATATAAGGAAATCCCCCATCCTGTGTAGGCTACTGTTTGGCCAATCATTTTCCGTTTCAGAAACAGAAATTAATAAACAAGAAACAAAGGTTATTCGATATTCATTTTAAAAACAGAACTTGAAAAATGAGAATCAAATGGTTATTCGTTTTGCTGACTGTAAACATAAAATTACAGACATTGAAATTGGTCTCAAATTCTAAAGTTTATGGCACCAAGTTCCGATTCTGTTTTCTCAAGGGAAAAAGGTCTGATGCACAGAACTGTGGTCCAACGGCTACGGAGCATAGCCAGAGGTCATAATATTCTTCACTCCTCACCTCCATTTCTCCACTCGTCTCCTGCCCGGAAGTATGCAAAACAGTGTTTACAAGTGTTTGCATGTGCAGTATACAATGTACCTGAGATTTTGATTTGCGTTGATATATTAACTAATATATAACCATAAGTATGTCATTAATATGTAATCAGCAACATTAGATTAAAACACAAAGATCGGTTTCCGGGGCATGGAGAAGAGGAGGTTGTAGTGGAGGAAAGGAGGCTGCATTTTTAGAGTATTGGGACGCACCCAGAGATTTTCTGGGAGACGCGTCTTTTGCATTGGGAAAAGCATAACGGCCATCTTGAATCATGTGCACTGTTGCAAGCCAATCATTTCAAATCATTGACGTCATTGAGACTCTGAGTTTTTCGACAGTTCTCAACGGCATTTGGCAAAAGTTTTATTGGTACTGCAGGCACCCGTTAATAATAACTTTTCAGGTAACGTTATGTAAAGCTATAATGCACTGTCCTATATAGCCTAGCTAGGCTACTATAGGCAACGGGGAGAATTCGCCCTTTTTCGTAAACATTTATCGCATATTGTGTCATGCGGTTTGACAAATATAGGCCATTTTCTACACGACACCTATTGAAGATGAAAAATGTAAATGTAAATGTAAATGTTAATGACATGTAGGATCCACCAACCTTTCCCTTTTATTAAAACAAAGCCCATTTTCCTGAGTCCAGCACCCACCCCAGACCTCTAACTGTGGAGTGGACAATCAATTATGTGTTATGTGAAAGCCAAAACATCTTCATATGTCAACATATGTCTTCGCCATACATGTCAGCAACCCCGATTAAGTACCTACAAACTAACTTTCTTTTCAGTTTTTTTAAAATAATGCCTTTCTAATTTCTGTGCCGTCTACAAAAAATTTTGACCCAGGAAAAATGTTAAATGTGATTGCCTGCTTCTATTCATTACCATATTCTGAGCTTTTGGCACCTAGATTGCACTGGGGCGAATTTTCTGAATTCACAGCGCTCCATTGGAAATACATGGCAGAGCTCATCGGGAATACTATTTCCGGGCCATGGCAGCCATTTTGCGGTAGTGCCACTTGGGGAAGTACCAAATTGAATAGGGTTGTATGGGACCACCTTTCTAGTTCTAATATAGTTCTGTGGTCCAAACCTATCCAAACATGTCATGTGCTGCATTCAACTGTAGGCTACTAATCACTATTCCAAGGATTCTTCTCTCCAGTTATTTCGGTAAGTACATTTGAGACCCGCTCTATCACAATCAGCCCGCAGTTGCAACGGCGTACTTAATAAGGATAAATTGGGTTTTATGTCTAACTTAGATTTTTGATCATTTATCTGTCTAACGTTAACAGTTATCTTGGCTGGGCCTGGGTAAAAGCCGGAATGGAACGGCAGAAGGAAGCTAGGAATGGCCAATAGTGTTCTGTGCCAAAAAGGACCTTTGTTCAAATGGCTGCAGCACTTGCTGTGGAATGCACATCAATACAATTTTAACAGTTTCTGAATGGGCATCACATGTAGTTTCATTTGAGCATAGCATTTTCATAAAATATACATTTGAAATATATAATAAATGTATCAAAACTAATAGCATTATCAAACATATTTCAGAGGCCCTCATCACCCTTTCGGAATAAGGTTTTCACCTTTTGAAAGTGCAACAATTTATCATTTTAAGTAATATATTCACTCCTTGATGACCCAATTATAAGTGGATCAAAATCATATTTTAATGGAAAAGGCCTGTTGGAGAGGATAAGGATATAATTGATTATCAAGCCCTAAAAATCACACTCCGCATTCACACACCAAGGCATGATGTATACCAAACAAAGGCATTTTGCATTATTTAGACTCAAGTCTGACCATTACATCTACCATAAGTCCGTTATCATTCAGAGCCCCTTATAACCTTAATGGAATAAGACATCAAGATGGGATTTTCACCATTAGAAAGGGCAGAGCTCTCCGTTTAATATGATAATTTGATAAGTTGATAAAAATCACATTTTAATGACATCAGTCTGTTGGAATGAAATGGTGTCCATTTCCTCTCCATGCCCCAAAAATCACATTCCACTTTCACACATCAGGGCATGATGTATACTAAATGAAAGCTCAGGATCTGCCCTTCAAATATATGTGTATGATGTTATGGGTTTGTACAGATATCATGCATTATCATGCAATGTATATAATGAAGTACATGTGATGCCCATTCAGAAACTGTAAAAATTGTATTGATGTGCATTCCAAAGCAAGTGCTGCAGGCATTTGAACAGAGGTCCTTTTTGGCACAGAGCACTATTGGCTTCCTTCTGCCGTTCCATTCCAGCTTTTACCCAGGCCTATCCTCACTAGCTTTCTATCTCTCTTACTTGCTATTTAACGTTATCTATCAATGTAAGGTCATCTCTCTCGCTAGCTAGCTTATACTGCACTGCTAGCTAACATCACAAGCTAGCATAAATTAATGTTAACTAAACATTGTTTGGCTAATAGTAACCTTATGTTCACTTACATAAACTCAAAATAAAACCAAATATGTACCGGATAGTTTATTTGCTGTACGTTATGTCATATTGATTGAATTTAGCTTCACTAATGTACAGACTGGCAGCTTGGCATTTTTATGCAGGGTGAGTGTTAGTAACTTAACTAAAGTTACAGTATGTAAAACGTTAGCCTTATGTTTTAAGTTGTGATTCGCTAGCAAGTTCTGTGCTACTGAAATCAACATTATTAAGATGTGAATCAGAGTTTGTTGAATAATGTTAATGGAGGAATCAGTAAGTTAGATGAGCAAAACCTAGACAAAAATTGTAACAGCATTTAAAAAAACTTTTTTTGTGAACAATTATGTTTCGTACACAATATACAAACTAAATGAAAGCACTTGATGCTTTGTGACTGTGTAGATAGCAGTTAGCTAGCAGTTTTCAACATGGTTTTCATACCGTTCTTAAACCATTCTCGAACATCTGCTGACATTAGAGATAGGAGACAGTCAGAACGTTGCTATAATATTGTAGGCAACCAGTGTCATGCACTCAGTGCCAAAAGTACATTCAGAAAGGAATTACTTTGTGCTTTGAAAGTTAAGTAATGGACTCAAGTGTGTTTCTCTTACATTGCAAATATTTCAACTGTTTTTATCGTTTTGGCTCTGTACTCCACATTGGATTTTAAATGGAACAGTGAATATGAGGTTAAAGTGCAGACTTTCAGCTTTAATTTGAGGGTGTGCACATACATACTGGGTGACCATGTAGCAATTGTAGCCCTTTTTATACATAACCCCCCAATTTTAAGGGACCAAAAGTAATTGGATAAATTAACATAAACTTAAATAAAATCATCATATTTAATATTTGGTTGCATATGCTTTGCATGCCATGACCTCCTGATGTCTATGACTCAACAACATCAAAACTTGATATCTTATTTTCAGGTACATTTACAAACCTCTCTGAACCGATCTATATGGAAATAGGGGGGTCAACCCAGCCTCAAACCATCACTCTGCTGCCAGATATGCAGTAGATGTAGATGGATCACAAATATTTATTCTCCTGATTTATATTTACATAGAGTGCAACAGGGAAAAGATTTAGGAGAAACAAATGAAAAAAAATACGTTGATTTCTATTAACAATATGTTGGTTTCGCTTAAAAATATATTTTGGGCTAGTTTTGAGTCGCCATTTAGCTGCAAAGTCTTGCAAGATCATGAAACCCTGGCTGTTGCTCGAAGCAACTAGTAGCTGTTCAAAACTGAGGAAGGAGGCTAACTTTCTCGCCTGTTTACAGTCCGAAGTAAGAAAATAGCAAACGCTATATCCAGGGTGGGAAATTAGCACCCGCCAAATGCGGGTATATTTCAGAATCGTCGGGTAAGTGTATCCAACCTACCCGCCACAGTGGCGAGTAACAAAGTGGATACAAGCAGGAAGTTTTAAAAAAAAACTTCAGCTTTCTTTTTCTGATTGCCTAAACGTGATAAAAAAGCGCTTGTTAGAATATCCCGAGGCGAGCCCGATTTACAGCGTGTTCACAACTCATCCGTTGTTTTTACATAGCCTACCATAAATCCTCAACGCAATCCCCGCCATCTGAGCAACGAAGCTAGTAGTAGACGTTAGTAGTAGAACTTTGCGAGTCTTGGCTCCCAAGTTAAATTAAATACATAGCCTTCACAAAATAAGCTACGGTATTATGTCATACCCATTTTGGACGGAGAATAGGCCTATGTGAATCATTTGCCTAATAAGATTTGTATAATTTTTTATAAAGCAAACATTTCAGAATGAAAACGGGTGTCATTTATTATAGTCTGTTAACATAATTTTATTAGTTCACTGGAAAATAAGATTGTTTACAAGTTGGTATCAAAGAAACAAAGCAGTGAATTTTTTTTTCTACTTCCGCCAATTCCGATGATCCGTTTAGCAACGTACAGTCCAGTGCAACTGATATGCGTTCGATTTACCATAAAGCAATTTTAACAAGCATCGCACAGCGTCACACAGAAAAACTAAAAACTGACCATTAGCTTGCCAATACGCTCTAAGGCATAGGTGTCAAACTCCCGGCCCGCGGGCCAAATCCAGCCCGCCACGTCATTTTTTGTGGCCCGCGAGAACTTAATTATCTGACGCGGAATCCGGCCCGCCACGTCATTTTATGCGGCCCGCGAGAACTTAAGTATCTGACGCGTGTATCTACTTGGCTGGTTAACGTGGATTTACTTTTACGATATAACAGACAAACGCAGACGCGGACGCACACCCGCGGTAAATACGTTAAATAAAACGTTAAATGAAGTTTGTATAAAAATAAAACAAAAAAAGGCGATTGCACCCCCCCCCCCCCGTCAACAAAAATTCTTGATTGCACCCCCCCCCCCCAACCCCCTCCCCACCCGTCAACAATTACAATCGAGGTCCGCGAAAATGCCAAGTATGGTTATATTTATAGTCTTACAGTTACAACCGGCCCTTTGAGGGCAACCATAATGCTGATGTGGCCCGGGGTGAAAATGAGTTTGACACCACTGCTCTAAGGTAAAAGTGATATCTCCGGACAGCTCGCTCTAACGTTAGGCCTATTGGCACATGTTCATTCAGAAAAACGCATCTACTATTAGATAATAGATTATATGAAATGTATGTAATAAATGTATACACAATGTGTGACTGTTTGACCTGTAATACTTGATATAATACTATTTTATTAGAGCTACTAAACATAAGTGCATTCTAAAACGTTATTCTTGCACAATGTATTTTCTTTAAAAAAAGGTGTCATATATTTTTTCAAGGTTATCCTTTCATTTTGTAATAGTAGACAAAGACAAATTAGCATGAATTATTTATCGTCAAGCATTGTCATGATAAATTGACTTGGTACGGGTACCGGGGTGTCTTGGGTCTAACGTTACATTACTGCTGGCTGAGGGCTTTGGCGGTGCTGTCCGACAAGCTAACTGCCAACCAACTGAGACTTTTGATACAGATATGGGTGTGCTACCAATGTCGTAATACTACTGGCTCAGGAGCTTTGTTAGAGGTGGGAACCAATCACTTTTTTACGCCCTGTAAAACATTTTTTGTAATGATGAATTCACAATAAATATATTTTCTTAGGGAAATGCAATACTTTTATTCTGCACCTTTCAGCAAGCTCTGTGGGTGTATTATTTTTTTAAATTCTTCGTCTACATAAAAAAGTATCCATAGCCTTTAAGTTTATGTTAATTTGTCCAATTACGTTTGGTCCCCTAAATGGGGGGATTATGTACAAAACAATTGCTACACGGTTCACCTGATGGATGTGCACACCCTCAAATTAAAGCTGAAAGTCTGCACTTTAACCTCATAGTCACTGTTCCATTTCAAATCCAATGTGCTGGAATACAGAGCCAAAACAACAAAAAATGTGTCACTGTCGAAACACTTTTGGAGTGCACTGTAGCTCTGCCTATGTCATAGGACATTACACCATGCACCATATTGCCACTATCAAACAGTTATGTCTAGATTGTGGATAATGTTTTTCATATCTTACATCCAGAGTGTACGAGTGTGTATATCAGAATGAGAAGAGTTTCATTGTATTTTTCTACAGCCAAAAACATCTGGATTGTAAGTGACAGCTATCCGGCATGGGGAGGAGAGAGCACGAGAGACTATGGTGACCAGCCTGGGTCTGAATGCCAGGGTCCATTGGTTTGACTGGAGAGCCTGTGGTGGGAGCGTCTTCTCCCCTTCTTTCGGCAATCCCTCAAAGGAAGAGCAGCCCCAGATGTCTTGATCATTCATTGCGGCGGGAACAACCTCGGCAAGACCAAGAGACTGGATCTTGTTGCAGGAATAAAACGGGACCTGCAAGACCTCCACCAGCATTTCTCAGGGACTAAGATCTTCCTGTCTGGGATCACACAGCGACGTCAGTGGAGGACTGCCAATCCAGGGAAGATAGACGACGGGAAGTGGGTGAACAATGTCATGGCAACATTTGTTCAGAGATTAGGTGGCATTTTTATCCCACATCCTCAAACAAAATTGGAAAATTCTGACCTGTTTCTTAAGGATGGAGTTAATTTTGCCCCAAGAAAAAATTTGATGTTTTTAAATAATATCATACAGTCTCTTAAAAGACTGAATCCAGGGGAGGAGAAGCTGCCTTCAAGGGGTTTTCCTGTTTAATTCTGGCAGTTTGTACAATCCTGGATTTAGCTTTTAACGGAACAGGGGTTTTTATGAAATGCAAAAGGTTTTCAAGCTTTATGTGATGATTTTTTTACAACGATTTATTAATTAATGACGTGTGTAGCGATGCCATTGTTCACCCAACTCCCCCTGCTCTTTCTCATCCCTGTACCTCATCTTCCCTTTCCCCTCACATCTTGTCCTCTTCAGCCATGCCAACCCGTGGCATTCCTTACTTCCTTCTCCCTAAACCGGCTGTAGCTGTCTGATCTACAAATACATTGCTGAATCATGTCAATGGGGATACATCTCTATGAATAAATTGTTTTAATGAATTACATGACTTGTTCTTTGATTGAAGGGTTCATTTGAATAACACAGTAAAAAAAATGTATGTAAAGAAAAATAATCTAATTTAAAGCATTCAAAATTTTTGTTGTAAGAGTACTCGCTGTGTATTGGAGAACTAGTCCCTTACATACATGAGGTGCTTAAAAAAGCTCACATTTGGTTAAACCATAACAATGAGTAAATAATGCACCAATACATTACTGCTCAAATAAGTAACTAAACAGAAACAACATCCTGTAATCTCAAAGACTAAGGAAGAATAGCTTGTGCTGCTGCAAAAAACCTTTTTAAAGAAAGGAGTGATGAAGATTGTCACTAGTTAGGTAGCTTTAAATTATCCGGGCTGAAACGAATACAAAATATAAAGCCATCTTTCATCTTTACATACAAATGAGTTAATATGCCCAGATATCATACACTTAGAAGTAAAGCTAACGTTACTTTTGACAAATAATTAGGCTACATATTATGAAATAAAATCTTAAAACCGTAACAGGATTCGCTCACTAGCAAACATGCTAATGACTAACGCTACCATTAGGATGCTCAAACTATTGATAAAATATGAAAACATATTTTTATAACATTTTAGCTGGGCTATTGCCATAACATTCACATGTTTATGAGTGCTTATCAGGATATCAGCGGTTTCTTTACTGCTTAAAAAAAATACAATGGCAGCGCCTGCCACCCTGGTTTCGGCTATTTTGTGCTTCATGCGCCACTGTGCACAAGAAATAGAATGTGAATGGGTCACTTTGTCCATATTTTTCTATGGTCTATCTATGGTCATAACACAAACAAACAGAAAATCAACTCTTTTCTCTTTTTTAATGACTGGAGATCAGAAGTGTCACTGTTACCCGTTTTTTTTTTTTTTCCTTTTTGCTCTCAGTAAGGTTTTGTGGTGGAATTCCAAGGAACTATTTGTTGGCTCAGGCTAAATGCATATTCTTGTTTGTTTAAATATTAACATTTGTTTGTAGGTGTGAGACTAAGCCCAGTTTTAGCCAGGCAAAAGCAGGAAAGGGCTGTTCAAGTCTGTTCACATGCCACATTTTTAATCAATTCACCTTCGCCACACACCTTCAGCAAATATAATTGCAGCACTTGTCTTTCTGTTAAAAAAATTGAGAAGGTGCTGGACATCATGCTTTTTCATATTTGCTTAAAGTGTTTCAGAATCCTTTTTAATAGAAATCATATCTTCCATTCTCATATTTATATTGTTGGATGAAAAACTAACTACTTCATGTGGAGTCCCTAGGCCCTGTAACTGAGGCATTAGCTTTAGCAATTAGAATGAAGTTAGAACATTGAGACTGACAGGCATATTAGAAATGTTAATCTTTCCCTACTGTCCCTTGTGTTGATCTGCTAATTATTTCTCATAATTTTCATGCACTAATCATAGTCTCAAGTTTCCTATGCCAATTCAAACAAATTAATTATTTGCCTCAAATGAGCCACAGGTAAAATTATCACTGTATTGAGATTAGATAATATTTATTCCATTAGGAATGCGGTAACAATTCTCACAGACACCTCAAAATAGGAGTGACCCAGAGGCGACCTGAACAGATGGGTCTTGCGGGGAGCTGACAACATTTGTACACTGCATGAGTAATTCTGTTTATCATCTCTGAAATACAGCTCTTTATCACACCACTGTCAGCGCTAATTACAGTGTGCAGTAACAGTGAAAAATGCTTCTTGACAAATACAGTATCAATGCAATACAGCATTCATGTAGTTGCAGGTGCTGACTTCATTTCAATATAATGTTTTAAAGACACCATTTATTTTCTTTATTTAACAAAAATCGTATTGTATTGAAGTACAAAGAAGAAGGGGTATAGGCAAACTTAACTTCCAATCAATACAATAATTCCACTTCACAAATTACCACAGACCACGACAGAACAGAGTATACAACCCTGTATCTGTATATGAATGTCTGACATTTTGGATTTCATCCACATGACTTTGCTTGCACAGTTTTATCAATTATTAAGAGGCTGAACCTAAATATTCAGGGTCTGAATTGGGGCTAAAATGAATGTGTTTTTTTTTTTTTTTAAATGGTCGACTTGAATTTTGGCATGTTGAATAGTTGTTGTAATAATGAAAGATTCCAATATCTTTCCTAATGACTTATCAATGCAGTGCACTGCTGAGCACTTTAGGGACATAATCGGAACATCACCACCATTGCATAGAACATGTTCTCCTTTCTGAACAGTCACAATTCTAAATAGCTGAAGGGTCAAACACAAATCCTCATAATTACCTGGATATTTGTCACTCTGGCTTAAAACCGCATATTCATACCTATGTGCTTTTGGTTTGCTTGTTAATCCAAACTGGTCGTGCAAGACATCAATGCATTTATTCAGATTGGATGTTTCCATTGACAAATCAGCTCTTTTGCTTGCCTTTTATACACTCTAAAGATCTCCATCACCTCATGTGACAGAGAGCCATTAAACTAATGGTCTCGGTATGTAAAATGCACACTGTTGTAAAACAAGATTGTGATTCATCATTTCAGTAGCAGAAAACCACTATTTCAATAAGTCCTCTGGTCATATTTCATTCCTCACAAAAGCACCAATCCCAACACCAGCATGCATTTAAAAATCCCACTAGAGCTGGAAAGTGATATTCTTAAAAGGATAGTTTAGGTCTAAGCCCTAACTGTCATTAAGACAGTAGGATTAGATTTTTTTCCAGTGGGAGATGTATCAAGTCAAAATGCAAGACAAAAGGAATGCTTGCTATTTGAGATACAGATTAAACTCTAATGGTCCCAGTACTTCAAACCAACTACAGAGACTCGATGGACTGCCCTTCTCAAATAACAATTTTAGTTTCATTTGATATGTACATATTACATACACAGGCAAAAAAAAACTACGACTCTGGAAGACAAGGTAAAACATTTTTAAGGGAAAGGAGACAGTCCACCTTCCTTTAATTTTGTTGTGGTTTATTCAGACAGAGAAAGCAGAGAGAGAGTAACATATAGATAAGGGATCACAGCTCGGAAAGTGCCATGGCAGGGGATCAAACCTCCGCCGACAGGGGGCTGGGGGGTTCTACAGTTGGCTGTCCTATGGACTGTGCTACGCATCTCACCAAGAAAGATATATATTTTTTCAAGGTCATCCTTTCATTTTGTAATAGTAGACAGACAAATTAGCATGCATTATTTATCGTCAAGCATTGTCATTCTTTAAAAATGACTTAATTCTGCCTGCATTGTATAACATTGTGTTTTCCTTCTACTCATTATCCATCCAAATACTCGTCTTTTCTTCATAAGACAATTTACGGTTCAAATGAAAATTAAATTAAAGTTTTAATATAAAGGGATTGCTAAATACAGCATGACCATTTGTTCCACTTCATAGTATAGAAATGAATTGTGCCCCCTCACCCTGTACTCATCTCATTAGTATTCCACATGTACGCTGCATCTCCAAATTGCTCAGGTGTGTCCACCTATTATTTAGAATTCTACATGTAGAGTTCTGACAAGATGTCTCCTGTCTTCTATTGCTTCACATGCCGCCTCCATATAACATTGACATGGAAGTTTGCATTGAATCCAATGTCAGGAGTCATCAGATTGATGCACTAGGTCGAGGTTTAACAGCAGGCAAGGCTTTGTACAAATGTACATTTAGTTCAAATTGTTGTCAGCTTCCTGTCAGAAAAAATGAGGAAACATCTGTTAACAGTAGACAAGGACGTAAAAATCAGTGGATTGCCACTTACCAATTTTTACGTGTAGTCTTTGTGGACCAGCAGCACATCAATCCCTCAGGCAGATATTTATTGATTCTAATCCAGTGAAGGATATTTTATCATAATTAATGACTATGGGTACACATGCTATCCATCATGCAGTGATGGTATATCTCAACATGACAGGAAAAGCAAATGATGAGAGTTGTTGTACATGGTGTTTCAGTATTTAGACCACATTTCTCATGAATAAACTAGCATATTTAATCAAATGAATGAAAGCAGCACAATAACATTCGCTTCTACAAACCCAATTGTATGTGTAACCCAATTCACAGTAAAGGTATTCAGAAAATACTTAATGGTCATATTGAGAGGATATTCAGTGCATTCATGTTACGTTCTCCGTAGTGGTAGAGGTAAGGACCCAAACGCAGACCACAGGATAAGGCACAAGAGTTCTTTATTCCGTTCAGGGGTCAAGCCAGGTGATCAGAGGTAGGTAGGTACAAAACAAACGACAGGCGATAGGGCAATGAGGGACAATCCAGGAAGTCGACAAACCAGGGAATCAGATTTCAGGCAGTGCAAAAGGATCAGGCAGGAGAATAGTCGGTATACAAACGTGGTCAAAGTCGAACGGCAAACTGGGCAGACAAGGGCAAGGCAAAAGAATAGTAGTAACAAAAGGGTATCGTTGAGGCAGAAACAGATCACTGGCATAAACACAGGTAGCAGGCACAGGAAAAGTAAAACGACAATCCGACACAGACTGGAAGTAACAAAGGGCTTAAATGCACAAGTAACTAATGACACAAGAGGAATCAGGTGTGTGAGGGGCGGGGTTCCAAACGAGAGACAATGAAATACATCTGGGAAACAATTAAACAACCACAGAGACAACTAGGGAAAACGCGGACTGGATTCCAAACATACACAATGACAGATGACCTGGAGTTTCAGGAAATCGTGCATAGAGTAAGATGACAGGAAGAGGAGATCAGATGCAGCTGAGAATGATTAGCAGAGAAAGAACAGCATGAAAAATGTGCGCTCTAATATGTTAGTGAGATTAGTAACTATACACACACCCCTGCCATTAGTATGATTAGTAAGTATATACAAATTAGTCTGTTAGTGGAGTTAGTAGATCTAATCTTATCGTTAGTCTGTTAGTGGTAATTAGTAAATCTAAGTGCACAGAGCTAGGTGTGAAGCAAGAGGGAACCCGAACACCAATGAGATCACCCGAATGGTACAGAGACGTAAACAGGGAGTGACAGATCAGAAGTAAACAAGCAGACAAAGGACAACTAGGAAAAAACGGAAAATATACAAGCCAGAATACAAACTAAGAATAAACAATACATACAAAATAACGATACAAATAACAGGCATTACTCAGATCCTTACAATTCAATTACAATGAATATTGGTATGTGTACTTTGTGTACTTTTTGTGTAATTTTTATACTGGGACTACCTCCAAATCACTGCATGTGCCATTCATTTGTAAAGCTTAATCATTACAATTAGTTGTACCTAATCATCTATAGATACAATAGTCTTTGTTCCCATAGTGATGGAACAGCTGCAGTATCAGTGTTTCACATTGAAAGTCAAGTGCAATAATTGCGGGTCCACAATTGATTATCAATTTGACTGCTGGACTGAAGTGCTTTGTGAAGGGGAGTGTCTTCACTTGTATGAAAGTTTAATGTAAGCAGTAGTTAATAAGTTAATAACCACTGCCACCATATCAATGCTTAGAAACTCAAACCTATTCGGGCTGACTGAGGGGGAGAAGAAAAATATGGGGGGGTAAATAAAATTATTGGGAGGAAATCACTGCATTCATCAAAGCTGTCTTCCTGCACACTCGCCATATCAAGGAGAATTGTGTGATATTATTGTACAATGGAATGTTAAAATCAAAATGGAGGTTTTACATAGCAGGTCACTGTCAGAGATAAGGCATAATAATGATGACAAAACACCTAACCTTCCTGAAATGCTAGAATAAAAATGGGGCCAGTGGTGCTCATAGACAAATTTATGTTTACAGTCCAGTATTTAAAAAAAATGTATTAATTAAGTCTATGTATTAATGAAGTCAACTGCACAATTGCAATCAATTCGCCCCTTATCAAATAATCACAAGTGTTAATTTAGGAGTAACATTTTTATTCCCTTGGGTATGTAATGTCCCAGTATTGCTAACTTAATCTGCTCAATACTGAATCACTGAACTACTTGATCTAAATATTATCTTCCCAACAGCTCTCAAATAATTTTTTCTTCAAACAAAATATACTGGAGCCTTTTCTTAGTTGTAACGGCATAACTTATTCTTCATAAGAGTATAAATCCTTTAGCTGGAAGCTTGGTGGTTTTGCTTAAAATGCATGCACTGAAACAAAATGAAATTATAGATACTTGTCAATTCCACCTATTGTGTCATGCGTACATTTGCGATATCCATAATATGGTGTCATGGATTAGAGTTGTTCTGACTCTTCCTGACTTTTGTTCGATTCTTATTGACATTCGCAAAAATTAAGATATATAAAAATGTTAACATAACCTTGGAATCCAACTATTTGCTTTTAAATTCATAAAGAGGGAGTACAATTACATAAAGACCCTCACAGGCCACTGGGACAGTTAAGTAGATATGCAATGAAGAACTTGAAAATAAACTTCATTAGCCATTTCTATTTGTGTTACAGTTATAACCAGCACAGAAATTACCGGGAGGTTTTGCAGACTTCCATTAAACTCATAGCCAGACTTTGACATTATATTACATTCTTTTGTCGAGGGAAAATGCCCTCCACAGTATAGCAGAGCCACTATATATATATATATATATATATATATATATATATATATACACACATGTACAGGTGCAGCTCAAAAAATTAGAATATCGTGAAAAAGTTCAATATTTTTTGTCACTCATGTCAGAAAGTGAAACTCATATATTATATAGATTCATTACACATAGAGTGAAATATTTCAAGCCTTTATTTCTTGTAATTTTGATGATTATGGCTTACAGCTTATGAAACCCAAAATTCAGTGTCTCAGAAAATTAGAATATTTTGCTTTAACATATTTTTAAAGTATCATATTTAATATTTGGTCGCATATCCTTTGCATGCTGTTACTTCCTGAAGTCTGTGACCAATCAACATCAAAAGACTCTCAATATCTTATTTTCATGTACTGTTACAAGCGATACTATAACCTCTCTGCATTTGAACTGATCTCTATGAGAATTGGGGGGTAAGACTAGATTCAGCTGTAAATTACGCTGGTACAGTATGGAACACATGACTGGCGAAATGGCTGTACGTCCGTCATCAAGGGTCTAAGGTATCAAACGAGCCCCAAACCATCACTCTGCGGCCAGATATGGAGTAGATGTGGATGGATCCCTTTAAGGTTTGTTTCTCCTGACTTTTTTCTCCATAGAGTCAGGAGAAATAACCCTTGCAGTGATCCATCCACATCTACTCCATATCTGGCAACAGAGTGATGGTTTGGGGCTTGTTCGATAGCTCAGACCCTTGATGACTTACAGCCATTTAGCCAGCCATGTGTTCCATACTGTACCAGTGTCATTTACAGCTGAATCTAGTCTCACCCCCCAATTCCCATAGAGATCAGTTCAAATGCAGAGAGGTTATAGTATCGCTTGTAACAGTACCTGAAAATAAGATATCGAGAGTCTTTTGATGTTGATTGGTCACAGACTTCAGGAAGTAACAGCATGCAAAGGATATGCGACCAAATATTAAATATGATACTTTAAAAATATGTTAAAGCAAAATATTCAAATTTTCTGAGACACTGAATTTTGGGTTTCATTAGCTGTAAGCCATAATCATCAAAATTACAAGAAATAAAGGCTTGAAATATTTCACTCTATGTGTAATGAATCTATATAATATATGAGTTTCACTTTCTGAAATGAGTGACAAAAAATATTGAACTTTTTCACGATATTCTAATTTTTTGAGCTGCACCTGCATATACTTTTTTACAGTTTGCCTGAAATGATGAACTGAAATGGGGAAAAGGAAAGCATATGTGTTTATTTGGAGGATATAACCTTTGTGAAGCTTTTATTATTTGAAATGGATTTCTTGAATCAAAACAGTTATTTAATCACAAGTCAAAGGTTTTGCTTTCTCATCTTCAGACTATTAGACATTTAAACAACAACAACTAACTAGGTAAACAACAATTGAGCATTTGTGTGAAAGTTTATTGTAAGGTTTATAGCAATGTGACAGAAACACAGATACCATTGTTTAGCCGTCCATAAAATGGTATCTCTGGAGGTTTGCAACATCAGCCAAAAGACCCCTATTCCTAATGTATAAGCATAGGTGTTTCTACGAATGTCAAGGAATTGTCCCTACCAAAAATTGCAGAGTGAAAACTGTAGTTATAGCATTATAATTCAAAAACTCATTGCGGTCTATAACATATATACAGTCCCCTCCACAATTATTGAGTAAAAACAGTTACAAAGAATTCACCTTTTGGTGAATTAGCTTAATCTCACACTGAAAAAAAGAAAAAAATCCAGCCTTTAATTGAAGTAAATTTATTCTGGAAAAAAAAAATCCCTCATCAAGAAATAATTATTTTTAACAAAACCATGTTTCACCACAATTATTGGCACCCCTAGAAATTCCTATGAACAAAATGTAACTGAAGAATTTTCCCCTAGAAATTCTTATGAACAAAATGTAACTGAAGCATTTTTTCCATTTATATTTTACCACAATTATTGGCACCCCTAGAAATTCTTATGAAAGAATGTAACTGAAGCATTTTTTCCATTTATATTTTACTTTTTAAAGTTGAGTGTTTAGGAACTTTCAAGCAGTAATCCATGACTTCCTGTTTCACTGGGGTATAAATATGAGGTGACACAGAGGCCATATTCCCTTATTCATACATCAACATGGGAAAGATAAGAGAACACACAAATCAAATGAGGGAAAAGTGTTTTGAGCTTCATAAGTCAGGGAATGGCTATAAAAAATTGCTACTCACCTGAAAATGCCCATATCTACCATTAGGGCAATACTTAAAAAGTTCAAAGCAACTGGAACTGTTACAAACTGTTATTTCCCCCCCATGCACAGTGAGAAGGATGGTAAGAGAGGCAATCCCCAAGGATCACTGTTGGAGAATTACAGAGGAAAGTAGCATCTTGGGGTCATCAAGTCTCTAAAACTACCATTAGACGTCACCTCCGTGTGTAAGGGAGTGGGTTGGTTCGGACGCGACAGAAGGGGTTTCAGAGAAGTGACCCCGGAGGGACACCAATAGAACGGAGCGGACTCCGTAGGAGAAAGAGGGGGGAAAGGAAAACAGAAAGGCTCCAACTCCCAGTATGAGGGAGTGATAAAGGAGACTTAAAAGGGGAGAAAAGTAAAACGACCCAACGACTTGGGCAAACTGACTTAGAAGAAAAATAACAAGGAAAGAAAACCTCTGCTCTCAAGATAAGAGAGGAATCAAAAGGGGTAACAGAAACAAACGGTAACGAAAACAACCTGGAAGTATCGTGCGAAATGCTTGAGCGAGAAAAAGAACAAAAGAAACAAACTCTATACTTTCAATAAAAGAGAGAATCTGTAACGACAATTTCTAAAGTACTGCTATCAAGTCCCACGTTGTTTAAGCATAAAGCAGAAACAAAGCGTCGATAGAAAGCACTTGTCCTGTACCTTACCGGCTTGAATGTTAAAACAAAATAACATGGAAGCGCCGATATCGGAAGACGCAGAGTATAAATAGCTGACGGAAACAACGAAAAGGTGAAATCAGTGTAGGAGTGAAACAAAAACCCGGCGTGGAGCACGGAAAATCCGAGTGCCTTATACAGGTAAAAGGAACGAACGCCCGCAGAAATAAGGAAAGGCAGGCACAACCCATGACACCATACTAACAAATTATTTGGAAGGCATGCCAGAAAAAAGACTTTCCTGTCATTTCACCACAAACGTAAGCGCCTGGAGTTTGCTAAACGCTACTGGAACTTTGACTGGAACCGTGTTCTATAGTCAGATGAAACGAAAACTGAGCTTTTCGGCACTCAAGGTGGGTTTGGCGTGAAAAGAAGGATGGTTATACCAAAAATAACATGATCGCCACTGTTAAGTATGTTGGAGGTTCTGTGATGTTGTGGGGCTGTTTTTCCTCCAAAGGCCCTGGGGACCTTGTTAGGGTACATGGCATCATGAACTCCATGAAATTCCAGGAAATTCTTTATCAGAATCTGGCTCCCTCTGCCAGAAAACAAAAACTGGGTTGTCGTTGGATCTTCCAGCAGGTCAAGGATCCAAAATATACATCCAAATCAACACAAAAATGGTTAACTTGTCACGGTATTATAGGTTGCCGTTTGCTCTGTTGCGGAAGCTTTCGGGACTGAGTCCGTGCCGGGTTTTTCCCGCTGCTTCGGTACTTATTGTTTGCACCAGTCTAGGTGATCTGCGCCTTCCAGTCTCTGTGCTTTCATGTCATTATTACCACTGCACAAAGCCGGTAGAGGTATAGAACTTGGGAGACCTGGGTTCCTTGTCATTTCACAAGCAAAGCAGTAAAACTACCTTTAGTATTGAGTTAGGGTTTTGATCCTAGGATCTTTTCTTTTCTCTTTTGTCCACTCTTTGCCTTTGTTTTCCTCTTTCCGTTGCCTACGTTTAAGTTCTGTTGTAGAATATTGAGCTGGAGGTAACTCTGCCCTGTTCTACTGCTCGAGCCTGTGAGCTTTTTTGCCCACGTTTCTAGGTCATTATTATTTTGGCTCTAAGCCGGGAGTTTTCTTCCCGTTCCTTTATTTTCTCTACTCTGTTCCTGGACATTCCTTCCCTCTATTTAGTGGTGCCTATACTTCTGGTGGGTTACTTATTGAACCCCTCTCGGTCGCATCTGGTCCTCCACCTATAACTGAACACAAAATCAAGCTTCTGCCATAGCCATCTCAGTCCTGACCTAAATCCCATTGAAAAGCTGTGGGTTGAGCTGAAGAGGAGAGTGCATAAGAGAGGACCTAGGATTCTGGATGATCTGGAGAGATTCTGTAAAGAGGAATGGTCTCAGATTTCTTGCTCTGCATTCTCCAACCTTATTAGATGTTACGGAAGAAGACTGCTGTTTTATTGGCAAAGGGAGGTTGTACAAAGTATTAAATGCAAAGTATTAAAATTGTGCCACACATGGTTTTGTTAGAAGGTTGGATTTTTCTCTTATTTTTTCAGTGTGAGATTAAGCTAATTCACCAAATATTTTATAACTTTTATAACCCTTTTTACTCATCTTTACCAGGGGTGCCAATAATTGTGGAGGGTACTGTATTTATGTATATATGTATATATATATATATATATATATAATCTAATAATCTCATCATCGAATCTAATATAGCTTCATATTTTTTGTCCCTAGGCCTATATTTACATTTTATTTGTTTGCACTGTGTAATGTCTGGTCGTTATTTCTTCTGGGAAAACCTATTTATTTTACAACTTACAATTATGTTTTGTCGTGAAAGAGCTACCATGGCCAAAAATGTCAGAAATCTGAATCCACGACGTTACACTCAAAAACCTAAAGTCAACACACAGCTAACTTAACTCGCACAGGTGTTAAGTAAACATGTGTTACGGAATGAGAGAACCGTTATCTATATAGTTCGGTGGAAAGAACTTGTATGCTACTTAAATGTGGCTTGAAAGTGTCATGTTGTACGAAAAAAACCTGTTGGTATTTATATGTGTGTTTATTTTATTTATGTATTTATCGTTCCTAACAGTTTTCAAAAAGTCTTCCTGTTAAGCCGCTCAGGTGAATTAAAGAAACAGTCTTCGGGATCATCAGTAAAAAACAGTATTTGCTCTCAAATTTTTCACAGCTTGTGCACTTTGTGCGCTCGCATACAGTCCCTACCAAAGCTGAAAACAAACCTATGCCCCTGTGTATAAGTACTAAAAGTGGTGCTTAAAAACTAATCATCACTATAAAACCTATGGTGCAGACAAATATGAAATGCATGTTGCTGTCAGTGGATTTGATATAGATATTTGGTCATTTTAAATAACAACATATGGAAAAACCAATTATGTTTTTTAAAGGTACTATCAACAAAATTAAACACATATTTTCTAATTGGACTATGCACTTTCCAGCACTATTTTCTAGAAATTTTAACAATGTTTTTGTATTATTGACAATTATTTGCATTTATATACTCAATTCATTGGATGAATTGCTGAGATTAGTACAGGTCTGTCACATTTTACTTCATACTATTTGGAGTGAGACAAGATTTAGTTTTATCTCTTAACGTTTTCCAGTTATGTAAATAATGACTTTAGCAACTAGATGCCACAGAGCTTTGCACATAAGCCTTATTGTTTTATGATTTGACAAATGCATGTTCAAAGCATTAAGCATTCATGGGTAATATGTGAATAGACCACATTTTCTGTATTTTCATACAAATGGGATTTTCATTAAAGTATTGTTAAGTAATAACAGCCTGTTATGATGCGTTGCTTCGGGGAGTTAGTTTGAGAAACCCAATGATTTTCTTACCAACTCTGTTTGACTCCACTTCTATTTGGAATAGAAGTGGAGGCTCAGCTCCTTTGATACAATGTATCCTTAGATACTCTGGTAGAAGGTGATTCAGTCTCACCTTTTAGCAGTGTTTCTAAATCAATAAGACAGACAAAGACATGACACAACTTGACAGAATATAAAATCTAGAAGAAAAACAAAACAAAAACACATTAAAAAATAAACTGGTTGATACACAGCTTGATAAAATGAGAGTGGAAAAATCACATTCCAAGATGGTGCTGAAACTATAGTGTATTGTTAATATAAGACTTGTTTACTTAGGAGCTCCCTTATTATCTGTTGTTGTAGAGATAGGGAGTCTCTTGCTTGTTCTGGCATGAACCCTTATCTGTGTCTCAGGCCTCCGTTCTCCCTCAGTAGGCTGTAGCATGCCCAACCTGCTCAGTGGAGCAGTAGCTCATGGCAAATTGAGATTATCACCCAGTGTCTATGTCCCAGGCATTTGCTCTCCTCCGGGTTGATTCGTCTTTGAAAAGTTGGCCCACGCAGCCCAGCAGAGCACTGACTTGAGGCAGGTGAGGATTATTTTGCATGGCTTCTTTCGCCCCTGTGTTACCTGCATATTCTTTGTGTGCAGTCAGTCATGCTATCACAGCTCAGATGTGGAGACATGCAGCCTGTCCTCCAGGGGAAATCAATTGAGCACCAGTCAAATGGTTGCAGATAATGAGAACAAACATCTCGAAATTCTGAGAGAGTTCTGATGAATTACTGATAACCTTGATCGCCCACATAACATACAGTGCAGTCCATAAGTATTTTGATAATGACATAGTTTTTGTTATTTTTGCTCTGTACTCAAGCACAGTCAATTTGAATGAACCCATGAATACGAGGCTGGCATGGTGGTGCAGTGGATAACACTGTTGCCTCACCGCAAGATTTTCCTGGGTTCAAATTCTGGTCAGGGGCTTTCTTTGTGGAGTTTGTAGTCTCCTCTTGTCCAAGTGGGTTTCCTCTGAGCACTCCGGTTTCCTCCCACAGTCCAAAGACATGCAGGTTAGGTAAATTCTAAATACCCACAGGTGTGAGTGAATGGGGTGAACCATGTAGGAATTGCAGCACTTTTATACATAGGGGAACCAAAAGTAATTGGACAATTAGCTGCAAACTGTTTCTTGGCCAGTTTGTATTGTTTTGTCATTAGTTCATGCACAAAAAAAGCTAACAAAAGGTCTAGAGTTAATTCTAGGGGCTTGATTTACTAAGACCCTAAGTGTGTGCAAAACCTTTTAGCACACACAAAACCAGTGGCGGGCCGTGCATTTCACACCTAGGCCTTCAGTGATGTCCTACACAGTCCTACCTGAATTATTCCACCTCTTAATACCATCATTATGACGCCATGACTCTAGAAACTATACATTTAGACAGAAACGCAGTATAACCGGGCGTTGCATCACCTTAACATAGTCAAGTACAACAGTTATATTCATATTTCCGAAGCATTTATAATCAATAAATCCGCATTTACAATTAAGAGTGTTAAACTACCAGCTTTAAGATCGCTTGGATACTGTCAACACTTTAAAATAAAAGGCGCTTTTAAGGGATTAGTCTACAAAGTTTTATTAAGTCCACCAAAAGTATGTTAGCTTTAACAAGTTTGTTCGCTAAACAGCGCATTGTCGCACCCAAAGCAGTTTCATGTAAGAAACGTGACGATAAAGACACATAAACTATTCACTGAAAATAAAAGAAAACAAACAAATAATTTGCATTTGTTCATAAGGATATATTTGCGACAGTGGTGAAAGTGTATTCCTAGACTTGAATGTCCACTTTGACTCGCTAGCGAGGGTTGGCCGTTCCATTATGGCCGTCTAGCTTTTCTTGAAAAGTTCGTCTTGAAAATGACGTTGTAATTATATCTGCAACCAAATCGATCTCTTCTCCTTCAGCCATTGTGGGTTGAAAAAAAACAGCTTGTAGAAATCTACACAAATGAGCTCATTCAAGTTCAGTTTGCTTGCTCTGCGATAGCTCTGCCTCTCAATAGTGCGTATCCAATCAAAAGACGTGCACGTGCTGACGTTATCGTACGCCTGCTAGCTGGCCCCGGTGTCGCCAAGTCGAAATCTGATTGGTTAACACCACAGGTTTGTTTCGGTTCACTTTAAGCTACAGGCGCCCGCAATGTCGATTCTGAAGGCCTAAGGGCAGATTTCTTGGACCCTGGCAACACATTATGGCTGAAATATGATTGGATAAAAGCTCTAACATAAAGGCCAGCCCTCCAAATCTCGATCTGAGGCTGGAAGCAGCGCAACCAAGAGGAAAGCTATGAAATGAAGAGAATAGACTATGGGGAATAATTTAATACATATTTGTGGAAAAAATATATCAAAATTAAATTTATATTCTGATGATGTTTAGGCCAGCAGAGAAGGCCTTGCTGGCCCTGACGGCCCGCCACTGCACAAAACCAATAACATGACCAATGCCGGTAATGGTATTTGTTTTGCACCTATCATTGGTTGTTTTATTAGTTTTGCATATGCTAAAGGCAGACCCTAGGTGTAGAATTAACATTTCGTGAGCTTAGAATTATAAGGTTCTATCTCCGTTTAGGGTAGTTCAGAGATATTGAGCATCAAAGTTTTCACATCCCAGCAGGTAAAACTGATAGAACCTTTTTATTTTATGAATAACTCACTAAAAAATGTCAAAGTTTTAAAAATAACACCACACAGGCATTAACAGACCACTAATGGACTAGATTATGCAAAAAACTCAATTTTGAAAAAAATGGAGATAGAACCTTATAATTCTAAGCTCACGATTTGGAGTCCGTTGCTGTTATCTCTCATCACGAGAAAGTGTCAATGGCAGTAAGTCAGGCCATCATGGGGTGGAAAATCTAAATAAATTAATAAGAGACATATACAAAACAATGGGTGTCTTAAAATAAACTGTTTGGTACATTGTTAAGAAGCAAGAACGCTAAGAGCTCACCAATGGCAAACAACCGGGTAGACAACAGAAGACCACTATAGTGGATGACCGAACAAAACTTTCAACTGTGAAGAAAAACCCCTTTTCAATTCTTGACTTATGACCAAAAATGTAATTTGTGAGGTCCCAGTGACCTTGACCTTTGACCACCAAAACCTAATCAGTTCATCCTTGAGTCCGTTAAGTGGATGTTAAGGCCAAATGTGAAGAAATGTCCTCAAGGCGTTTCTGAGATATGGCGTTCATGAGAATGGGACGTACATACGGACGGATAACCCGCTGGCGCAGAGGCATAAAAACAAGACTAGGACATCCTGGTGCATGCCGTGCGCTGGAGGTCTTGCCACAGCAATGGCTTTCTCATCCTAGTGCAATAAGTACGCTATTCTCTTAGTGTTTCTGCGTGTGATGACGGTTCCTGCCTGGGAAGTGCTTGTGTGGGAATATCACGTAGGCTATAGACACATTTCTTGTTTGTAAACAAAAGAGGATGCACGCCCAACCCTGAGGCAAAAAGTGTACCTTGGCAGGTTATCACAATGCAGCAGGCTTGATCATCAATTAAATTCAATTAAATGTATTTTGTATAGCGCTTTTTACAGAGAACTGTCGCAAACACAATGTATGCCTACAGAGAAACAACGATTTAACGTAGCCTACTAAGTGCATCTAATTTTGTGCCTGGTTCTTTTATTTCACTTTCATTTTGGCAAAAGCAATACAAATTAGCTAGCATTAGTCTTATTACAACTTGAACTTTTATGTAAATTTTGTTGTTGTAAGCTAGCATATCTAGCTGTATTTACCTTATAAACTATCAATGTTTGATCAGCAGCAACTCAATTTTTGACGTTAGTCCTAAGTTGGAAAGATAGGATACACCACATTAACAAATTTTAAAAATTGTCTGTTTGAAATTGATAGTGTAACATCTGTAATGTTTGGCCAGATACGAGTCTACATGCCTGTCAAGTTAGCTGCTTAACGCACACAAACAAAAGTGGAGCAGCTTCTGATCATTTCAGTAAATTTTATTTTAAATTATATGTTGATAACTAAGCCTATCATTAACCATGGAGCCTACTTTTTAGCCAGAACAGAAAGGGCACCAGCACCAACCTTTTCTTCTGTAGCCTAAAGCAATGGTACACAGGCAATATTGACAGGCAATATTGATATTGATAAATCAATATCTGAGCAAGTTTGATCAAGACAGGCAATATTTTGCTACCATCCAAACACAGATGAGAATTTGGGTCACGTGGACACCCGAGTCTTCCAAAAATAAAGTTCAACAATGACTGCCAAATGATGCGAGGAAACCGAAGGGATGCTGAATGACTTAAAAAAGATAGTCTATGAGCTCTCTGCTTTAAACTACGTTAACTAGGTTTATTCAGCAGAACTAATCAGACCGCCTGCTTACTGGTGAATACATCCATGAATGCTTCCGTCAAATTTAGAGATACGGTCGATTGAATGACACTGGCAGAAAGCTGTGGTTCTTGCCGTTCCGGGCACATACATACTAACGTTATATACATAAATCATTAAATGTGACACATTCTTGGTCAAAATTGATGTTATAGGTAACATTAGCCACACACCCATGTGCTAAAGCGAACAGCTTCCATTGTTCGACACACAGCAAAAAATGCATTGCTGGATGGTGGCGGACCTCAGCGGAACGCAGAGGCAGTCGGATACGTTGCCACATTGTCACATTGAAATGAATGACTTCAGCCGGAACGCATCGCAATAATGTGCACGGGGTGTTAGTCCACCATTAACGTACACAATACAATTAGCTGATACGCTAAAGTTATGAATGCACAGTGTTTGTTGGTACCGGCCCGACATAGGCGGGTGAACGAACTGCAGGGTAAGGCTAGGAGGGGGAGGGGGAGGTGTCCACCCTCGTGCGAGTGCAAAACTTTTTGAATTAATTTCACCGTAAATAGTTTTTTGAGTACAAAGAGCCCATGTAGGCTTTGCTTGGAAAGTACCAGTAGGGTTGTGTTTAGGATTAATTCATTTAAGGAAAAATTTATAAACAACACTCTAAAACAGAAAAGTGTGCAAGATAAGTGTTCCAAATAATGTCACAGAGATAAAATACTGTTAGTATAGATAGTAGCCTATAGTGTTGCTGAGGTAAAATTGTAAGTAGACAGTTTATTCCTTCAGTAAAGATGGTGAAACATCAATCTACTATCAATACTACCTTCTGTCAAAACATTGCATGAATTTATGGTTAAAACCTTTTCAGAATTTATGGCTTCAAAGTTAATTCCAAATTGGGCGCGTTCCTAGCGCGTCCTGGAGCTCACACTCGAACAGCTGAGCCGCGGTTCTATGCTTCTTCTACTCCTAGTACCGACATCTTCGTAGCGACGAGTAGCCTACAACGTATCGCCATCCCTTGGCCAATAGACCACATTGCACCCAAATTAACTGAAATTCATTCGGATGTGATTTTATTTGCCGTTTTAAAAATTATTCTGATTTTGGCGGTCGTGATTTCCCTTTGGTGGTCCATGAAATCATCATACAAAATAACACTCCAGAAAATGTGAGTTATTTAAATACGATCTCATTCTCACATCATATTGATAGGCTAATTATTATATTAATGTTAATCTGCAGTTTTCACAATCCGAGACCGATTCAAAGACCAAGAAAAATTTGTCCTAAGCGAGACAGAGGCCATCAACAAGTAGTCTTCAGATTGAAACCGGTCTCAAGTACTACAGCCCTGCTAATGAGTATTCTAATGAGATCTCTATTACGACTGGTTTGATTATTGGTTATTGACTTACATTTTAAAAGGTTTACATCTTCAAATTAGAATAGTACATTTACAACATAAGGCTGCAGTAATGTAAGTGAATTAGAATTCTAATTAGAGTCTTTCGATGTCACTTTCATGAGCATTTCATGGGTCCAAAACTCATGTGTCTGAGGTTTGATGCAATGGTAGCAATGAGGAAAAAATATACTTGAGGCAGCCTAGAGGGCCTACTGGTTTAGTCTGTGATAAGAGGCGGACTGATATACAAGCATGCCCCTGGAGCAGCTCATTGAACAGATCTTATTCATTTTACATTTATACAGTGAGCACCACAATTCATTGAACAGTGACAAATTAATTGTTATTTTGGTTTTGTACTCTAGCACTGAAGTTTAAGTGCAGAATGTCAGCTTCAATTTGAGGATATTTTCATCCATATCGGATGAACCGTTTAGAAATTATAGAACCTTTAGTACATAGTTCCCCCATTTTTATGCATCAAAAAATATTGGACAGTCGCATATCCATTTACTTCCTGATGTCTGTGACCCAACAATATCAAAAGATTCTTGATATCTTATTTTTGCACATACAAAATGGAAAAGACAGTGTATAGGTTAATAAATACAGGTTCATCAAGTAGTAGTTTGCTATTTTGTATATGCAGTGATCAATGTGATCAATGAACAGCACATATTTGGGTAAATTTGTTTTTCGAGCTTGAAAGCATGCATTGCGCTCAACGCTGGTTCCAGCAATTTCATAGGTTTTCCTCTTTAAAGGTATGCTTTCTAATGTTTCAATCATTTTGACTAAATCCGTGCAAGAGTGCCGTCTTAAATTAATGACATTCTTTAACATGATGAGGAGAAAATGCAATGCTAACGTTGCACCCGTCATGCATAGTGCCCACTGTACAAGCCTCTTGAGGCAATGTTATGATCTGGGGTTGCTTCAATTGGTCAGGTCTAGGCTTAGAAAATGCAATATGCAGCAATAAAATGAAGTCAGCTGAGTACCTGAATGTACTGAATGACCAGGTTAACCCATCAATGGGCATATTCCAGGACGACAATGCCAAGATTCATCGGGCTCAAATTGTGAAAGAGTGGCTCAGGGAGCATGAGGAATAATTTTCACACATGAATTGGCCACATGAATCCTGACCTTAACCCCATTGAAAGTCTTTGGGATGTGCTGGAGAAGACTTTACGGAGTGGTTCGACTCTCCCGTCGTCAATACAAGATCTCGGCCAAAAATAAATGCAACTCTGGACGGAAATAAACGTTCTGACTTTGCATAAGGTTGTCGAAACAATGCCACAACTAATGCACGCCGTAATCAAAGCTAAAGGCAGTCAAACTAAATATTAGAGTGTGCAACTTTTTTTTGGCCAGGCAGTGTAATAGTCAATGCACCTAAATCAGAGGTAATAGGCATCATCAAAAACATAAGCAGGTCAAGGAAGCTGCCTCCATGTCTCTAACAATCCCTTTAAAAACATTTAGTGAGACACGTGTTTCCATTTAAAAAACATTTTTGCAAGGAGTTCCAGGTTGAAGGAGGTTTTTCCAGGTTGCTTATTTTACCTACTTCTGTCTGTACTAAGGGGACAGATAAAAGCATGAGATCCTGAGACCTCAAAGAATATCCACCTGCATTAGTCCTACTAAGATATGAACATAAGTAGGAGGGCAAAAGGCCAAGGATCGCCTTATAAATTAAAATATACCAGTGGCTGAGTCTGCGTGTGGCTAGAGCAGGCCAACCAACCCTGGCATATAAGGTGCAGTGATGTGTAAGAGCTTTAGAGTTAGTTATGAATCGTAACGCACCATGGTGGGTCGTGTCAATCGAACTGAGACACTTTCCAGAAGCATGCGAATATAAAATGTCACCATAATCAATGACTGGAAGAAAAGTGGCAGCAACAAGCCTCTTTTTTGCTTCAAAGGAGAAGCAAGCCTTATTTCTAAAATAAAAACCAAGCTTTAGCTTTAGCTTACTTGTGAGTTGCTGAACATGATTTTCAAAAGACAGAGAATCCTCAATTAAAATTCCAACATACTTATAAGATGAAACGGTTTCAATCTCCTTACCTAGTTTTGTAATAATAACAGGTAGGTTTAACCTACTAAACCACATTAATTTAGTTTTGCTTGCGTTTAAGTCCAACTTCAATCTACATAGATTTAGTTGCACAGAGTCAAAAGCAGTTTGCAAGTTATCGTACGCTAGAGCAAAAGAGGAAGCACAACAGTAGATAATGGTATCATCAGCAATCAGCATAAAACATATCTGGCAGCAGAGTGATGATTTCAGGCTCATTTGATACCTCAGACCCTTGATGACTTGTACTTGCCAAAAAAAGACAACTAATCAAATCAAATCAAACTTTATTTATATAGCACATTTTGTACAACCTTTGCAATGCAATGCGCTTCACAATAAAAGTTAAAATAAGAATAAGGCATAAGCTAAAGAAGAAACAATGGAAAGAAAGGAAAGTTCCAGAAACGAGATAGTGTTGTTGTGCTCAGTCAACATATGAGACTAAATAGTACTGCAGGTACGTAGAGCTGATAATGTAGGAAGAGGAAATGCTCAACGCACACTGAAAAAAAGGCATCGGTCTAACCTGTAAAAGTCCAGGTTTATTGCAGCTCACATAGTATCAATACAAAAGTGCATGGAGAAAAAAAAAAGTGAACAAACAAAACACAAATGTTTCGGTCACTCAGACCTTCATCAGTGTTGACAGGTGCAACATTCACAAGCACTTAAATAGCAGAGGTAACTTAATTGTGTCATGATCAGGTTGGAAGGCAATTACCTTTAATGTAGACATTGAAATAAGCAATGAGCACAAAATTGGTAATGATGGCAGGTAATCCAACTATTATAAATAGGCAGTCTACAGACTCTTCATTGGTTAATTGTCAATTACGGAATGGTCTTAGTTAAAACAGAAAAAAACTATTGAATCCTGTAGACATTTACACATATACATATCAAGGTTTTATCAATAGTTACAAATATAGATTATTTTAAAACATGGTTATATTAATGTATTGACTCAACAAGATGGTTAATTGAAGAGTAAATTAAAGGAAACATGATAAATTATGGTCTTCATTCATCCCCCTTGGAAATACGGACTGGAAATCAAAAATATAAAAGGCTTCCTGTTGGAGTAACCGGGCCTCTAGGTTACCACCTCTGCGATGGGGTAGAACTTTCTCAATAGCAAAAAAGTGGAAATCAGAGCTGTTATGACTAGCTTGTTTGAAATGACGTAATACAGGAGATATATATATACGATATATATATATATATATATATACGAAATACAGGAAATTCGTCTCATCTAGTTAAGGCACTCCTGTGCTCAATAATTCTTGTACGCAGTGGGCGGGATGTTTTGCCAACACAGACTAACGGGTAAGAACAACCAATAACATATATCACATGAGTAGATTTGCATGTCATAAGTTGTTGAATTTCATAATTCTTTGATGTAAGGGGGTGAGTAAAATGTTTGTACGGTCTATAGTAGGGACAAACAGAACATCTCAGACATGCAAAGTTGCCTTTAACATGATCAAGGGTACCCGTATACGTCTTCTCTACAAATGTATCGGCATGCACCAATTTATCTCTGAGGTTTGGACCTCTAGAATAAACAAAAAGAGGGGGATCCTGAAAAAGATCTTTGAGTTGATCATCGCTCTTCAAAATATGCCAGTGTTTTAATACAGTCTCTCTGATATTATCACTCAAAGGAGAGAAAGTGGTCTTAAAGATAACTGAAAACGGTTTATTATTTTTATGGTCTGATGATTGTGCAGTGGCATTACAAGCTCGTTGAAGAGCAGAATTAAGCCATCTATGCGGATAACCGCGGGCCAAAGAATCATTGTACATATGTACGTATAGACTGGGAATGAAAATCCTCAGTGTTCGAACAAATGCGTCGTAGACGTAAAAATTGACTGTAGGGAAGTCCACATTTAAGGGGTATGGGGTGAAAACTCTTAGCATGCAGGAGACTATTTTTGTCTGTCACTTTAGTATGTAGAGAAGTACTGATTAACCCGTCATGCACTGAAACCACAGTGTCCAAAAAACTAACCTGAGAAGAGTCAACATGAAATGTAAATTGAATGGACTCTCTCCAGCTGTTGGCGTACGCCACAAACAGGTCGAAGTCTGTCCGAGATCCTTTAAAAAGAACAAAGCAGTCATCAATATATTTTCGCCACATAAGTAAATGATCTGAAAAAGGGTTGTTATTCCAAATGTGAAGGTGTTCAAGATAACCTAGATATAAATGAGCATAATCAGGTGCAATCGTGGCTCCCATTGCAGTACCATTGATTTGCCAATAAAATTGTTCTTCAAAGAGGAAGTAATTTTTTAGTGAAAACCAATCTTACCATATCCACTAAAAAATCAGTGGAAGGATCAGCGGGGAGTGAACGTAAATTCAAAAAGGATTTTTGAATTTGAATGCCTCCAAGCCATCTTCATGAGGGATGTTCGTATATAGGGATGTAACATCTAGAGTTGCTAACAGAATGTCACTACCAACACAATCAATATTTTTAAGACAATTCAGGAACGTTCCAGTGTCTTTTAAGATAGCTGGGTAAATTACACAAGAAGTTGGAGAGGGGTTCAGTAATACTATTAATCCCTGCTACTATTGGGCGCCCTGGAGGTTGAGTAAGACTTTTATGTACCTTCGGTAGGATATAAAAAACGGGCTTAACTGGTGACTTATTGGTTAAATATTTTAATAAATTTTCTGTGACAGTGCCATGAGAATACGCATCGCTAAAAAAATTATCAATATCTTTCTTAAATTTGATAGTAGGGTCAGAAGAGAGAGGCTTATAATAGATGTCATCTTGTAAAAGGTTTATGCATAAGAACTACACCCCCACCTTTGTCTGATGGCTTACAAACGAAATAATTATCTTTACATAATTGGTCTAAAACCCGTTTCTCAGCTAGATGCAAGTTGTGTCCAATTATACTCTGCGGATTATCAAACATCTGGTCAACATCATTTTGCACAAGGTGACAGAATGTGTCCAAGGAAGAGTTAAAGTAACGGGACAAAATTTGCTGGGTGGTTTGAACTTAGCTCGTGGAGAACCACTAGATGTAATTGAAGAACATGATTCACTGGAGTTTTTATAGTAACATTTCAGTCTCAAATGATGAAAAAACTTAAACATTTCAATTTTAAGTGGGAATGGCTTAGCTCTACACACAGGAACAAAGCGACAGTCCTTTGCTAAGCAAATTTGCTTCATCAGCATCAAGATCACGACCTGTAAGATTAAAAATCAAGTCTTTCTTGGATGGGTCTTGGGTTTCTGGTGACCGTGGGTGTTGGAATTTCGAGCCTCGCCTCCCCAGTGGGTCTTCTTTCACGCAGTGTATATCTCGGCTGTCGGTTGTCGTCGGAGGAGTCCCCGCCTAAAACAACCCTAGATAGAATTAAAACAGGGAAGTAAAAACAAAAAGTAATTCTTAAATAAAATCAAGGCTGAAAAGGTACATTTTAAAACTTTGCTTAAAAATTCAGCTGTCTGTACTGCTCTCAGATCCTCAGGTAAGCTGTTCCAAAGCCTAGGGTCGTAAGTGCTGAAAGCTGCCTCACCATATGTTTTTGTCCTAGCTTTAGGCACAACTAAGAGATCAGTGCCAGAGGATCTGAGGCATCTGCCAGGAACGTATCTTAAAAGCATGTCAGAAATATATTGAGGCGCGAGGCCATTTAAGGACTTTAAAACCAGTAAAAGCACCTTAAAATCTATTCTAAAACTGACTGGGAGCCAGTGCAGGGACTTTAAAATACGTGTAATACGTGCTCTTTTTCTTGTCCTAGTTAAAACCCTAGCGGCATAATTCTGTATAAGTTTAAGCTGACCTATTGTCTTTTTGGGTAGACCAGAGTTGCAGTAGTCCAGTCTGCTAAAAATAAATGCATGTATTAGCCTCTCTGTGTCAGTTTGTGAGAGGAATGGCCTCACTTTGACAATATTTCTGAGACGATAAAAGGCCGCCTTAGTGACGTTCCTAATATGCGCGTTGAAGTTTAGCTCACTGTGAAAGATGACACCTAAATGTTTAGTCTGAGATTTAACATTTTGTGGCAAAGATTTCAGTTGCGCAACCATGTTCTCTTTTTGGCCATTTGCCCCTGTCACAAGTATCTCTATCTTTTCTTGGTTAAGCTGTAGGAAAAACTGTGTCATCCATGCATTGATGTCAGTAATACAGTTTATAAGGGTATCAATGGGGCTGAGGTCATCTGGTGTAACTGACACGTACAGCTGCGTGTCATCCGCATAGCTGTGGAAATGTATGCCATGTTTGCGGATAATAGCCCCTAATGGGACCATATAGATACTGAACAGCGTTGGTCCTAAAATTGAGCCTTGTGGAACTCCACAGGTAATATGTATTTTATTTCTTCTCAGACAGAGACTAAGAACTCCCGATTTGTTAGGTAGGTCCTAAACCAACTTAAAACTGCACCAGAGAAGCCAACCCAGCTATGCAAACGGTCAAGTAAGATCTCATGGTCAACAGTATTGAATGCCGCGCTGAGGTCTAAAAGGGCAAGGATAGAAAGTTTTTTTTGCATCTAGACTGACTCTAATATCATTTACAACCTTGACTAGGGCCTTCTCTGTACTGTGCCTAGCACGAAAACCAGACTGAAACTTCTCGAAAATACTGTTATTGTTTAGAGAGGCCATACAACTATTGCTTTTACAGCTGTATAATCTTTGTGGAAAGCTCATTTCTATTTTTGACATGCATTCTATATCATTTCCCATGCAAACCGCACATAATATTAGTTCATGACTCGGATAGCTACTTGAGTACAAGGTAGGCCATGAAAGCCTTGGACTCAATTTGTAACAGTTAACCTCAGACAGCACACTAAGCACAGCTCAGTCTGAGGGATATGTGCTCCATCTGTCGCTATGTAGCTTGGAGGAAGACGCGACATCTCTCACAGACGGACAGCCACAGGGCCGATGTAGCTGTGCTGTCTGGATGAAGCTGCAGTTAGCTAGCTTGCTAACTTCAGCTCAGTTCAGTTAAAATGAAAAATTCACCTTAGCCCCTTTTCACAGATGCCTAGTGACTATGGCACCGGTGCCAAGATATTGCTCAACTGACACATTTGTTGCTCCTGCAGCCAAACTATGAGTGGAAACCACAAACTTCATGTTTTATCTTTATTGGTAGATGATTTGTGACAACTCTGCCAAATACGAAGTGTCACTATTTTCCTGTAGCAAGTCCATTTAACAAGCAACCCCCCACTCAGTCTTGCCTGCAACTATACCTACCCATGTGTGACATAGTGGACAATAGCGTCTATGTGTGAGATCATAAATATATTTATTCATCATATAAAATTAGAATTCCATCATAGCAACAAGATAAAAACCCAACAATAGCCTGATCGTATGCCAAAAAACTGAAAAGCCCTGCTCACTCAAATGAAAAATAAAATAAACATGTCAAATTATTAAAATACACATTTATAACGTTATTACACTATCTGAACGTCTGTGTGCAGAACCCCGTATGCTGTACCTGCAGCTGTGAAGTATTTCACGTCATTCTGGTTTGATTGACAACTGTTTTATCAGATAGGACAGTATATCCTACTCAACGGTGTTTGCAATTTCTCATTGGATACTTTGAACAATAAATGACAGCCCAGCCTAACATAATTTTTTGTTTTATCAGTTTAGTATTACGCAAACAACTACAGAAAAAGCATTCACTTGCTGAGGCGTAATTCTTTCCCCCTGCTTTTATCGAAAGCTTTTACAAATTTGACCAAGTCGTCAGCATGACTAGAGTAATCCCTGCCTCGTTTACATGGATTTTTGGAGTGGGTCAGAGGAAGTATTGATTCTGTCATAGGGTACGTTTACATGCACAATAATACTCTGATCTGAACCCGGTTATGGCAATACTCTGAAATGGTTATTGAAATGTAAACACCTTTGATTATGTAAGGTCACGATTCGTGTTTTGTGGTTTTTTGGCCAAACTTTTTTGGTGCATGTAAACGCCTTACTCCGATGTCTTTTGGCTTTTTGAAACTGCGCAGAAGTGGAGAGAGGGGCAGTGTAACGTCAAAATAGTTACAACCGTCAAGATTTGCTTGGCCTTGGGTTCCTTCAGGATCTCACTTCCAGAATTGTATTATAAAATGAACGCATTTCACAGGTAAAAATATATTGTTCATGTTTATGTTTGGACTAGCTAGCTGGCTAGCACATTAAATAACTGAAATTATCAGGAAATTGGCCAGATTTAGATATCGGCAAAGCTAGCTATAATAATAATAGCTACAATAATATAAATCAACCTCTAGCAATTAGCTATAAAATAACTAACGTTAGCTATAATAATAACTACTAGCTAGCTATAATAATAATACGAATTTTTGACGGCGGATCAGTTTTGTCCTTACATCGGGAAGCAGTTAGTAGCTATGTTTTCCATAGAGCCGATTATGGAGAGAATCATGTAAACACGGCATTTGGAGTAATCACATTTCTTATTTCCATACGAACGCGATAAGTTAAATACTGGCGTAAGCCGATAGCTTCCAGTAATCGGATATTGCTGTGCATGTAAATGCACCCATAGAAGAGGCTATGCCTACATGATGGGAGTTCTTCCTCCTCGATTCTTCCTCCTAAGACTGCTTGTAATATGGGGTTGGTTTCGCTGGCTACATATGCACGTTAGTTTTTCCACTCAACCACTGTCTTGTACAACATGCATTTTGAGTGCATTTCACATACTGTAGTGTAAGCGTTCATTGCTGGCCCAGTCATGTTTTATGTTTGATGCACCGATTTTCATTAAAACTAGAAAATTTGGTAGCATTTTCCTTGGAAATGATGTAAAAGTGAGTTTTACGAGCAAAACAGTTGATTTGTAGTTAAATATATCATTAACAGCAGTGCACAATTTATCCATTTTGGACACGTTTGGAGACACTAAGGGACAACAGGGTACACTGCCTATATTTTGCATCATAGATCTTTAGTAGTTCTGCATATCACCCTCAGATATGGCACACTTGTGGAGTTTATGATCCCGGAAATGTAGTTCTACCTGTTTCACATATGTAGCTCTCTGTATTTCATTGCAAATTAAATAAACACATTTGTGGCACTTTATTCTGATGTAAATTATGAAAATGAACTAATCTTAGTTAGTATTGTAAATGGTACAACTGTCTTATTTCATTTAAGCCATTTACCAAGGTTCTGTTATGCTCACACCTGGAGTTATAAAGCCTTAAATAGAACACCCCCTATATAGGTGAGAATTGACCAGATTTGTCATCTGCCCAAAGGGTTTAAAGGATGCATGCAGAAATGCAAATACAAGCAGTAGTCAATAGAGGCATTTTCTTCTTGGCATAGATAATTTCTACCAAACCATTTAGGTTGATGATAATGATAATTATGATGTCCCTTCTATCAATATCAGCGGGGGGTAGGGATACATTAGACCCTGCAAGATTTAGCCGGGTCTAACTCTAGCCATCGACTTGAACTACCATTGTTCTAACTGCCTGGAAAATAAAGCCTATGCATTTAAGTTCAACAAGCAAGGTACCAAAGGGACAGGCTGGTATAGAGTAGGTGGACTGGTAAGTGGTAACATTTCTTCCAAGACACATTGAGCCATGTATGGTATGTATACTTCAGTGTAGGAGTTTTTCCACATTCCTTAAAACCATTTGGTTATGAGGAAGTCCTTTTCTGTCAGCTTCAATGCATCAGCTTCATTACCTGCTCTTTTTTTCCAACCTTGATTGGTTTGGGTAAGACCGACTGGCCATTTAGAGGCGTTGATGGAATATTCCCACGTGTGTAATTTGGCAGGAGGCTGGAAGCGTGGCCCGTTTTTAATGGATTGTCTGGAAAATAAGTAGTGAAAGGCCCTGGGACCTGGGAATAGTCTCCTAATGACTCTGTCAGGGAGGCACACTTGTGAAATGCCCTCAATATCTGAGCTCCCAAACATCTCTGAAAAGAACCTCTCTTTGAATATTAAATATAAAAGACACGTTGGGCGTTCTCAAGTGTGTGGGTTAAACATCAAAAACAAAGTTTCCCCAAAAATATATACTTCTATAACATCAGACTAATGTGTACTATCCATAAGGTTAGAGGAAATCATTGGTTGAGGAAGTTTTGACATTTGACAAAGAGAGACTTTTGTCATCTATGATGACAAAATAATATAAACCCGCAGTGCCTTCAGAACATAACTGCAGTTTGCTTCCAGGAGAAGACGATCAAACTAATAAATTCTCATGATGCTGTCATTCACTACTGCTTAATTAAAGAGAGAGGTTATTCATAAAATGTTTTATTTATTGTTGAAAATGTGTTTTTTTGGATGTATCCTACTGAGACCCGACAGAAAAAAAATGAAAGTATTAAAAAACATTTGACAAAAACTTGTTGCAGTGAAAATATTTAAAAAAAATTATTAGTATTAAAATTTGAATATGATTTTATTTTATTTAATGTCCCTTGTAGTGTAGGTTTTAGCATAGTAGAATATATGCTTCTTGAGATGAAGAGCAGAGACTCATGTCCCCTTCAGGGGATAAAATTAATTGCTGCTCTTAGGTGGTTAAATAATTTTATACCATGATCTGGGTGAATACTCTATTCTGATTGGCTGGGAGATTGTCCTTATTTTTCTATAAACACCTGGCTATGAAGTAGTGCTGGCAACATTTTAATCACCATTCTAAATGAACGCGCATAAACGATTCAAAAGATGTCCAATGTCCATTTTCACCATAAATGAAAATGTGCAATTCAACTACAATAAGATAACCATGCCACTTAGGCCTAATAAAAAACAACAAGTTGCTTAAAATAAAACCTGCTTGTTTAAAAGTCCACTCTTCTTGTTCTTGTTGGTGGCTTGTCTTGTCTGGTGGCAATTACTTACAACAACACAACGTGGTGGCAAAGTCATATGATCATGTTGAGACAGCACTCACGCATGTTTTTAATGCAAATGCAATCCATGGCTAGGTAACTAACATTATATAGGCCTAGTTATATTATCAGAGTTAGCTAAGCAGTTTGGTGTTTATATGTGCAATGTTTAGGCCTAATCTTTTTTATTATCTACTGCGAGCCATAGATTTGTCTCTTTAAATTAATAGGCTAGTTACCGTAGCAACAGTTTACAGCTGATTTATAAAAAAGGTAAATAACATCTAACCAAAAACATGTTTTCAACATTAAAAAATGCCAAGTTACTCACGCATAGCCTACAAAGCACTGCCTGTAATAGTGATAGGTCGTTCGTGAATGAATGGCTTTTTTTGAACGGCTCTCTTTGGTGAACGTAGGGAACCGATTCCTTTCTGTAAACGAGCCATTTAGTTTGGCAATTTTTTCCCCTTGTTAGGCAACGTTATGTGACCAGACCGGAAGCGCCAGTCGGCTGTAAATACTAGGCATTCTGTAACCTTAGACTACCTTTATATGGATATAATTCCCAACCTGTTTCCATTTATATTTCTTAATTATTAATCAAGCAGGTAAATAACTGAATAACAAATATCAATGAATAACAAATATCAAGTTTTTCTGTGCAAGCATTTTTCTTTGTCTTAGTCTCAAAGCACTGGTTGCAGACAATTGTTCAAACATAACCTATAGTGTGGAAATCTTTCTTTTTCATTTCTAAGTGCAACACATCTGAATCTCAGATTATTTCCACTATAAATTATTCTCTTTTTAGTTTGATGTGGCACATACAGTTTCATTGATCACATTCTCTTGAGATGGTAAGATGAAAAAACACAGGGCCAAGTTGCATTAAATAATTTAGGAAAGTTTGGATAGCATTGCCTTGGAATAGAGATAGTTTATTTATTGTGAGCTATGATAGGCAATATTGTTAGCTGTAGCTTGGCGACATTTTGATATCAATAATTTTAAAGGCGCCTGACATGGCCTAGTTTTTGCAAGTTGGAATTAAGGACTTACAGACAGTGCTTTGTAGACTATGCGTGAGTAACTTGGCGAGATATCACTTCTTTTTATTAATGTAGCCAACTAATGAGGATAATGCATGAAGATAACAACAAATACAGAGGCGTGCATACAGAATACATGCAATCTCCTACTGAAGACATTTGCGTAACTATACCGCCCTCTACAGACGAGAATGAGAACATCTCTCCTATTACTGATAATCTACAAACTTTTAAAATGTAATTGTGGGCTAACTGTATTAATGTCTAATAAAATACAATGAACACCACCACCTGAGCTATGAATCATGAAGAAGCAAATAAACTACATGCATAGGGAGACATGCATGCACAATAGGTTATATGCGAACACATTCTAGCTGAAAGAAAGACATATGATGGGTATGGGTAGGCTACATGGTAGATATAGCTGCTAATGTAATACGGCGGAAGATGACATGAACCTGGGAACTCTGCATCCCAGTCAGGCACACTAAGCACAAGGCCATAACGTAGCTGCACGTATATTTCCCCCAGGGTAAGTAAGTAAAGTTTATTTATATAGCACCCTTCTCAACACGAATGTACAGAGTGCTTCACAGAGCGTTCAAAAGCAAATACAGAATATAATCAAACAAGCGATAAACAGGAGCGGAAACGTTAGAAGACGACTAGCAGCCAAACAAAGGCGCGGCCATCTTGACGTTTCGTACAAACTATGCAAACTGCATAGTTACAGCAGGGTGGGGTGGGGGTGGGGGTGCAAGAAAGAGAAAAAAGGAAAAAAGAAGGGGGGGGGGGGGGGAAGGGGTGGGGAGTGGGCAAAAAACACTAATCATATACCATGTCTCGAGGAGGCAAGGTATATGGTCTGGGCAAAAACAAAGACCCCATGTGACCGAAAGCGGGTGAATGCATGCATGTGTGTGCAAGTGTGTATATCTGTAAGTAGTCCATTTTTGTGTAAGACTGAAGGTTACATTCTGGCACTCAGCAATTCTGATAACTCAAGTCCGTAGAATCTTTTCACGAAACACAGCAAGTTGATATGGAGGCCTCCTCGATGTAAATAGTTCGTAGGTCTTTTCACGATAACACAGCAGGTTGCTATGGAGAAATCCTTGGATTGCCCTGTCCAAAAGTAAACAACAGGAGTCCATAAGATAGGTGCGTAGGAACGCCTCTTTGCATGTGCGTCTTCGGGGGGAGATTTCTGCAGGCGGCCTTGACGGCCAGCCAGCGATGGGGTTCCGAAAAAAAAGATTAGATGTTTGGGTTATAGCGAGGAAAACAGCATTCCAATTCGTTATTCCTCTATGCTCACTAGGTCTCTCAATTTGACCAATTCTTGACGCAAAGCAGTGCTTTCATCCAAAATGTTAACCATCTTGCGATTTAGATCACATATCGCAACAGTCTGAGTACTCACTGCTCTGCCCACCTCGTTAATCATCATGGGCAGCCTTTGCCCTTCTTGAATAGCTCCCATCTTTCTAATTTTCCAATAGACCAGGGCAATGCTCAGTCCGAGAAGCAATTGTCCTGCCATCATAAATCCAATTATGAAGACATCCTCCACGTCTTCCACTGAGAGAACCGCCAGGCAAAGAACCCGCCAGTTCTCCCACGCATCCATTGTGTAGCCCGCAGCGAAAGTCCCGTCAGAGAACCGCCAGGCAAAGAACCCGCCAGTTCTCCCACGCATCCATTGTGTAGCCCGCAGCGAAAGTCCCGTCAGGGCAAACAGGTTCCCCCGAACCCGTGCTTCTTGTTGAAATAATTTTGTCAATTGCGTTGAGAGACCAGCTTATCAATTCCATAGTTTTGTATTTGTATTTTCAAAGATACCGTGCAAAGAATGGTTCCGAGCAGGAGGGAGAGTAGAGGAGAGTAGAGGAGAGAGAGAATATGCGACCGCCTCCGTCAAGAGCCAAGCAGGAAGCTGAAACCTACCTTGTAAACTCATAATTACGACCTTCTTCCGACCAGGAAAAATACACTGCAATGGCCTGTTAACTCAGAATAACTAGTGGGAAACTTGGGTATCATTTCACATCTCCGGGTTGCGGAGTAGGAGGAAAGTGATGTCATTCAAAATGGATCTGTATTTAAATTCATTTCTGATGTGAGTCCTATGTAGCTAACTTATTAGCCTATATGTATATAACTATATTGATAGTTGGTGCGCTGGAAAAAGCGAAGTATAGGCTATAGCATTAGACTTGTTTACATTTACTTGGCTTGAGTAGCCTAGCTAATCAAACAATTAATTCACTGAATAATCCAGACCAATATGTAGCCTAATGATTAAGAAATGACAACGACAAAGATGACTAACGTACGGTTGTTTAACAAGGATCAGGCAATAATCTGAATGCGTTAAAGAATGTAACGTTATCCTAATTAGGCCTAATTTTAAGATTTGTCAAAGTGAGTTAAACATTAGAAAGCATATTTAAAGAGGAGTCTCGAACCGCATTACCTAATTAAGGCTTGACAAACACTTTACAATTTACAAAACATGAAACACATATTTTGAAAACAGGACCGTGTGGGACTGATACTGTCCGATCCTTTCACTTGACTCCTTCAGATTCATCCTAGAGTGTGAAACGTGAAATCGTATGGTAAGTGATTGCTACTAGCTAACTATCAATTAATTAAATAACATTGCTTCCTGTGAGGCTAGGTAGCTAGTTAGCTAAACCGACCGATCGATCAGCCATCATGCCTAGCTACTGTTAGCATCAAGCAATATTTCCCCATACGTTTGGAGGTTGGCTACTACTTGCAGCATGAGGCTAGGCCTACATCTTATTTTGCAGCTGCGGTAACGGCAGCAATTCCACTTCGTTGAGGGTGTACATAACATTAATTAAAATGGTGATCGTGGACCGGGGAGGGAAAGATAAAACTTTTTTCTTTATCATTATTTGATAAAAAATATTTTTTGAGATACTGACAATTAAATACGACTAGTAGAAACTAGGTGGAAATTGCCTCTGGAGGGCCAAAGTTAATAGTTAATTATCTAAATATAAAGGACCATTTTTTGCCACAGAGTACAAACAAAACAGTCTTTGTCTGTAATTCTGCAATGTCAGAACAAACATGCCTATTCCCACTCATATCAGAGGGAGGGTAGAGAGACTATTCCCAGCTTGAGGCAATGTAGAGTATATTTGGAAATATAGAGTATAGAGGTATAGAGTATACCTTATTATACATGGAAAAAGGTTAAATAAAATAAACCTTGGCTGTGTCCATGTTAATGCAATATGCACAATAATTCACCTTTTAATATTTCATACCATCTTGCAAAAATGCAAACAACTGATTTAATGTCATTGAATTCCACTACTTGTTATAGCAGCATGAAAGCAAAACCTTTTTGGTTGCTCTGGGACTACAAGGATGTGAAGCAGATTTGGGTGCATATACAGGTCCAGCTCAAAAAAAATTTATATCGTGAAAAAGTTCAATATGTTTTGTCACTCATGTCAGAAAGTGAAACTCATATATTATATAGATTCATTACACATAAGAGTGAAATATTTCAAGCCTTTATTTCTTGTAATTTTGATGATTATGGCTTACAGCTAATGAAAACCCAAATTCAGTGTCTCAGAAAATTAGAATATAACATAAGATCAATAAAAAAGGATATTTTAAACAGAAATGTCAGCCTTCTGAAAAGTATGTTCATTTCTATGCACTCAATACTTGGTTGGGGCTCCTTTTGCATGAATTACTGCATCAATGCGACGTGGCATGGAGGCGCTCAGCCTGTGGCACTGCTGAGGTGTAATGGAAGCCCAGGTTGCTTTGATAGCGGCCTTCAGGTCGTCTGCATTGTTGGGTCTGGTGTCTCATCTTCCTCTTGACAATACCCCATAAATTCTCTTTGGGGTTCAGGTCAGGCGAGTTTGCTGGCCAATCAAGCACAGTAATACCATGGTCATTGAACCAGCTTTTGGTACTTTTGGCAGTGTGGGCAGGTGCCAAGTCCTGCTGGAAAATGAAATCAGCATCTCCATAAAGCTTGTCAGCAGAAGGAAGCATGAAGTGCTCTAAAATTTCCTGGTAGATGGCTGCGTTGACTGTGGACTTCAGAAAACACAGTGGACCAACACCAGCAGATGACATCATTTCATTTCATTCATTAGGCCTTTGTATTCTTTTCGGAACATAGGCCATTGATGAATCGCCTCCACCCTCGTCTGTCTTGGGCCATCTTCTCTAGCTGTTGCCACGTCAGCCCCTCCTTCTTAAACTCTTGCTCTGTACTTCTTCTCCAGGTGTTCTTGGGACGACCTCTCCCCCGTTTGCCCTGTGGGTTCCATGTCAGTGCCTGTTTGGTTATTGCTGCTTTGTTTCTTCTCAGTGTGTGTCCAATCCAGATCCACTTTCTCCTTTTCATCTGTACTTCTATTGGTTCTTGGTTTGTGCGTTCCCACAGGTTGATGTTGTTGATTGTGTTTGGCCAGAAGATCCCAAGGATGCGTCTTAGGCAGTGGTTCATGAATGTCTGCAGCCTGTTTATGATGGTAGTGGTGTTCTTCCATGTTTCGGATCCGTACAGCAGTACTGATTTGACGTTGGAGTTGAAGATTTTAAGCTTGGTCTTGAGTGAGATGTTTTTTGTTTTCCAGATCTTGATTAGGATGTTGAATGCTGCTCTTGCTTTTCCAATTCTCGACTTTATGTCTTCCTCTGTCCCTCCATCCACAGCTATCACACTTCCCAGATAGGTAAATTTATTTACCTCTTCGAGAGAGTGGCCCTCGAGTGTTATGGGATTCATGATTTTGTTGTTAATCCGCATGATTTTGGTTTTTGGCCCATTTATTTTAAGTCCAAGCTCAGCTGCGGTTGTTTCCAGCCGTGTGGTCTTGTCCTGCGTCTGTTGGTGTGTATGTGAAAGCAGTGCGATGTCGTCTGCGAAGTCGAGATCGTCAAGGTGTTCTGTCAGACTCCACTGGATGCCATTCTTTTTATTGCTGGTTGATTGTTTCATGATCCAGTCAATACACAGGAGGAAGAGGAACGGAGAGAGGAGGCAGCCCTGTCTCACACCAGTGAGCACTTTGATCTTTTCATGTGCAGATCCCTGGTGGAGCACTTGACATTGCATACCCTGGTATGTGTTCCTGATGATGTTCACATATTTTGGAGGGATACCATAGTGAGCCATGAGCTTCCATAGCAACACGCGGTTTACGCTGTCAAATGCCTTTTCAAAGTCAATGAAATTGACATAGACAGGGGTGTTCCATTCTATGGACTGCTCTATGATGATCCTGAGGGTGGCAATTTGGTCACTGCACGATCTTCCATTCCGGAAACCAGCCTGGTTCTCTCTCAGTCTTTCATCTGTCCCCTTCCGCAGCCTCTCCAAGATAATGCGATTGAACACTTTGCCGGATGTTGATAGCAGCATGATCCCTCGGTAGTTGTTACAATCCCTGAGGTCTCCTTTCTTGGGTACAATTGCAATGAGGCCGTCCTTCCAGTCCGTTGGTATGATCTCTTCCTCCCATATCTGTTTGATCAACTGGTGAAGCATGGTAGTTGAGGTTTCAAGAGCAGCCTGTAAGGCCTCTGCAGGGATCCCGTCTGGCCCTTCCGCCTTGCCACGGCGCAATTCCTTTATTGCCTTCTTTACTTCAGATCTTGTTGGGGGATCGCAGCTTACCTCCAGCATCTGGGCAGCTGGTGGGATCTCTACCGTCTGGGCAGGGAGCTGTCTGTTGAGCAGTTCCCTGAAGTGTTCCGTCCATCTTTTCTGCTGTTCTTCCTTGGTGGTCAGGAGTTGCCCCTGCTTATTGCGAATCTGTGTGTTTGTCCGCCTGAACTTGCCTGCTAGTTTCTTAGTGGTCAGGTAGAGGTCCTTTAGGTTGTTCTTTGAAGCTGCGTCCTCCGCTTGCTGTGCCAAGTCTTCAATGTAATTTCTTTTGTCGCGTTTAGCGCTTTTCTTCACCTCCTTGTTTGCAGCTTCATAATCTCTATGGGCTGCTGCCTTTTGTGCTCTTGTTTTGCATTTGTTTTTTGTGTCCTTTTTTACCCTCCTTTCTTCTATTCTTTTCAGTGTTTCTGTTGACAACCACGGCTTGTGGTTTGTTTTCTTCCTCCCCAACAGTTCTGAACAGGTCTCCTTCCATATGTTTTTCAGGCATTTCCAACGCTCCTCCACTGGTGTTTTGTCATCTTCTTGCAGGGCTTGGAACCTGTTCTGTAAGGTGGTTTGATACAGTTCGGTTGTTCCTATGTCCTGGAAGAGCTGGATGTTGAATTTGACTCTGTTGTCACAGGGGTTGTTGCAGCGCTTCAGCTTCAGTTGTATTTTAGCTGTCAGTAGGTGGTGGTCTGACCCGGCGTCTGCTCCCCTCTTCACTCGAACATCCAGGAGAGAGCGTCTGAACTTCCTGTTTATGCATACGTGGTCGATCTGGTTTTCAGTTGTGTGGTCAGGTGATACCCAAGTGGCTTTGTGGGTGGGTTTATGGGGAAAGAGTGTTCCTCCTATGACCAGGTTGTTTTCTGCACAGGTGTCAGCAAAGATCTCTCCGTTCTCGTTCATGGTGCCAATTCCTTGCTTTCCCATTACCAGATGGTATCCATTGTTGTCCATTCCCACCTTTGCATTCATGGCACCCCAAATCATCACTGACTGTGGAAACTTCACACTGGACTTCAAGCAACGTGGATTCTGTGCCTCTCCCCTCTTCCTCCAGACTCTGGGACCTTGATTTCCAAATGAAATGCTAAATTTACATTAATCTGAAAAGAGGACTTTGGACCACTGAGCAACAGTCCAGTTCTTTTTCTCCTTAGCCCAGGTAAGACGCTTCTGACGTTGTCTCTGGTTCAGGAGTTGCTTGACATGAGGAATGCGACATTTGTAGCCCATGTCCTGGATTCGTCTGTGCGTGGTGGCTCTTGATGCACTGACTCCAGCCTCAGTCCAGCTTTGTGAAGCTCCCCCAAATTCTTGAATGGATTTTGCTTGACAATCCTCTCAAGGCTGCGGTTTTCCCTGTTGCTTGTGCACCTTTTCCTACCACACTTTTTCCTTCCACTCAACTTTCTATGAATATGCTTGGATACAGCACTCTGTGAACAACCAGCTTCTTTAGCAATGACCTTTTGTGGCTTACCCTCCTTGTGGAGGGTGTCAATGACTGTCTTCTGGACATCTGTCAAGTCAGCAGTCTTCCCCATGATTGTGTAGCCTACTGAACCAGACTGAGAGACCATTTAAAGGCTCAGGAAACCTTTGCAGGTGTTTTGAGTTAATTAGCTGAATAGAGTGTGACACCATGAGTTTCCAATATTGAACTTTTTCACAATATTCTAATTTGAATATTAGACACTGAATTTGGGTTTTCATTAGCTGTAAGCCATAATCATCAAAATTACAAGAAATAAAGGCTTGAAATATTTCACTCTATTTGTAATGAATCTATATAATATACGAGTTTCACCTTCTGAAATGAGTGACAAAAAATATTGAACTTTTTCATGATATTCTAATTTTTTGAGCTGCACCTGTAGATTCCCCGAGTAGTGTATAGGGAGGGAGTAAATGAGTGAGCGATTTCGGACACAGCCATTGTGTTTTCTGAAATGTCGTTGTGTTTTATAACTTATTAGTGTTTTCCGAAATGTCGTTGTGTTTTATACCCGTCGGCTTCCGTAAAATTCTGCATTGTACAATCCTCGCTGCTTCTCTCATTTCCAGCTATCGCAGCACGTGACGGCGTTACCGAAGTAATCTCTTGTGTATTTACAAGAAATAAAGGCTTGAAATATTTCACTCTATGTGTAATGAATCTATATAATATATGAGTTTCACTTTCTGAAATGAGTGACAAAACATATTTAACTTTTTCACGATATTCAAATTTTTTGAGCTGCACCTGTATATTAATTAGAGGGTGTTCTATTTAAGGCTTTTTAACTCCAGATGTGAGCATCACAGAAACTTGAAAAATGGCTTAAATGAAACAAGACAGTTGTACCATTTACAATACTAACTTAGATTAGTACAGATCTAGCCACTTAATTTTCATCTCAAAGTGCAACAGATTGATGCATTTATAATTGTTAAAATTTAAAAAGTTCTCAGACTCAATCGCACTTCTGACATGCTTTATAACTCCAGGTGTGAGCATCACAAAAACTTGCTAAATGGCGTAAATGAAACAAGACAGTTGTACCATGTAAAACATGTACTTAGATTTGTTTATTTTCATAATTAAAAATAAAGTTCCACAAATGCAAAGAAACTTTGGGGAAAATTATTATTTTTTTTGTCTGCAATGAAATACTGAGAGGTACATATGTGAAACAGGTAAGACTATTCATGTCCACAAGCGTGCAAAATCTGAGGGCGATATGCAGACCTACTAAAGATCTATGAAGTAAAATTTAGGCAGTGTACCCTGTTGTCCATTAGTGTCCCCAAATCTATCCAAATGGCTAAATTGTGCACTTCTGTAAATCATAAAATAATTATATATTTAACAACAAACCAACTGTTTTACCTCATGAAACTCTCTTTTGCATCATTTTCAAGTGGGAATTACTATCTTTTTATCAGTATAGGGGATAGAGATCTATGGGTCCAATACCCTAATATGTCATAAAATGTATAAAATATTTGTTTATTCTGATGTTTAAGATGAAGATGAAAAACATTTATATGACACTGTTACACACACCTAAATAAAACATCACCTTTTTCCTGTAACATCACCCAGATTTCTCAGTAGTTTTCTTTTAGAGAGAATAATGACTCCAAGGAAAATTTGTTGCGCTTCATAATGCGTCACGTTTTAAATGGAAGACAGGTCTGGACTGCAATCTAGCAGCCGCACTCTCTGACTACGAAGCCACGCTGTTGTAACATCTGCAGAATGTGGCTTGGCATTGAAATAAGCAGGGACATCCCTGAAAAAGACGTTGGCTAGATGGAAGCATATGTTGCTCCAAAATGTAACCTTCAGCGTTAATGGTGCCTTCACAGATGTGGAAGTTACCCATGCTATGGGCACTAACACACCCCTATACCATGACAAATGCTAGCTTCCATTATTTCCAAAAACAATTGGAAAGGTGGACTTGTCAGACCACAGCACACGTTTCCAGTTTGCGTCAGTCCATCTCAGATGAGCTTGAGCCCAGAGAAGTCGGCTGCGTTTCTAGAAGTTGTTGATATATAACTTACCCTTTGTGTAGTAGAGTCTTAACTTGCATTTGCAGATGCAGTGACGAACTGTGTTTACTGACAACGGTTTTCTGAAGTATTCCCGAGCAAATGTATGGAGGTAGATTTCTATCAAAAATAAACAAGCACAAAAGTATAATCCACAATTGTATTTACCATCCACACACACACAAATTGCACATTATCTTTAAGAAGTGGATTCATGGTCAATTTAATTAAAACAACCGAGTTTTGAGTTTATTTAGGTTGTAAAGTTAACCCCACGCTAATCTTGCGATGGGAAGTTTTTTAAACAGTCATTGCACGAAACTCCTATCAGATTGCATGTAGCTAGCTAGCTAGATTACATTACAGAGGGGTAGGTCCATGTAGCTACATAACTATTTCGCCCCTCATGGGAAAGATTATGTAAAACAAACTCAACCATGTGAAGTATTGTAGCCAATTAAATTAATTTGACAGCTATTCTCACTGATACCGATGTCTCCTATGAAATCTGTTATTTGTTCAGCTAGCTAGCTAGTAGATAAGACACATAAATTAAAATGATAATTCAAATTGCATGGAGTACTCTCCTTATTTTAGCTCATAGTGTTGTACTTCCAAAGTTCCTATCAATGTACGGACCTACCCCTGTGAAATGTAATCTAGCTAGCTAGCTACATGCAATCTGATAGGAGTTTTGTGCAATGACTGTTTAAAAAACGTCCCATCGCAAGATTAGCGTCGGGTTAACTTTACAACCTAAATAAACTCAAAACTCGGTTGTTTTAATTAAATTGACCATGAATCCACTTCTTAAAGATAATGTGCAATTTTGGCCACTTGTTCTAAAAGTGGCGCTGATGAGCCGAACACACACACCGCCATGTTATGTAGCACAAAAGAAGAAGTTTAGTTTACGAATCGCAAGTTAAGCGAGCGTGAATCGACACGGTGAAAAACAGCGGAATATTTGTCTCAAAATTCTGTCCGTAAATCCAAGCAGATCAAGCGTGTCCTTCGATCGGCAAATGTAGATTCGCCAGTTAGCAAGCCAAGCTTTTGATTTGTACATGTGAACATTGGAAACATATCTGTAAATGTTATTTGCATTTGTGAATATAATTTTTGCATTCATCCAAATGATTTACGAAACACAAGTTGAGAGGTGCTTGTGTGTGGATGGTAAATACAATTGTGGATTATACTTTTGTTTATTTTTGATAGAAATCTACCTCCATACAAATGTGGTTATATTCATTAAAGCATGTCGGTTTTTAATGCAGTGCTGTCTTAGGGTTCGAAGGTCATGGGCATTCAATATTGGTTTTCAGCCTTGCCCTTTATGTATGGAGATTTATCCAGATTCTCTGAATTTTTAAATAATATTATGGACTGTAGATGGTGAAATCCCTAAATGAATTGCAATCGTACAATGAGAAAACATTGTTCTTAAACTGTTGGGACTATTCGCTCACGCAGTTTTTCGACCCATACTTGCTCGTAAATGCCAGAGCCTTCATGGATGCTCCTTTTACGTAAAAGTGAATTTACAAATCACTGCTTTCTGCTTTTTTTTGCAGTTTACATACTGTCTCAACTTTTTGGGAATTGTGAAAAATGCCATTACACTGGGCCGTAATTTATTGTTCAAAGTATCCAATAAGACATTGCAAACATCGTTGCTATGGGTATAATGTCCAGTATTGGATAATCGTCAATGAAACCTAAACTGGAATGCATTAGACAGATTTTCATAGCGTGGGGGGTTCTACGCGTCGACGTTCCGGATAGTGTAATAGCTTAATAAAGCTGTGTATTTCTCAAACGGATTGCCCAGACAATAAATGATCGCTGAATTTTGGAACATCTCTATGCGTAACAACAACGGTTAGTAGAATGACGTGGTATAATTACACAAGAATTGCATGTTTATTTTGAATTTGAGTGAACAGGGCTTTTCACTGCTTTTTTGGCATACAATCGGGCTATTGTTGGGTTGATCTTGTTCCTATGACAGACAATTTTTGGTGATAAAAAAATATATTTATGATCTCACGCAAAGACTGTATTGTCCACTATGTCACGCATGGGTAGGTGTAGCTGCAGGCGAGACTGGGTGGGGGTTTCTTGCCAAATAAATTTCTCCTGATTTTTTCATATCCTCATCAGTATTTAAAGGGGAATTCCACCAAAAAATGTTTGATTTGTAGAAAAGTTGCTCTTCTTCTGATTAAATGAGCTCTGTCAACTTTCTACCTGTACTGAGAGCAGAGATATAGCCCGAAACTACTGTGCATGTACCAGGTACCTGCTTTACTGTGAACTACAATGGCTGAGAGCTTACAGTTTATGGGCGATGTCAGACAACACCAGTCACAGGTTGCCACGCCCACTGAATAATGTTACAACCGCCGCGTCTCTTCGTTACTCGCTGGCAAGCCACTAATGTAACAGTATTACTGAAAAAATACCACCACCATTAGCTGGAGTCTCCAGAAAAATGGGGGAAATACGAACATTAATTTAGGAAAACACAGCCCTTCATTTATGTTCAGATTGGCAGCACGTTCAGCTCCGAATCCGGCCGTGTATTTGAGCTCAAAACAGAAGTCTTCCACCTATGATAAAATCTAGTAGGCCTAATATATTGGTGATGTGTGGCCTAGCTACTGCATGGCAAACAGATTTAAAAACCCGCATTTGCACCTTTAGTGCCAAGAAGCCGTGGCTAACAGCTAACCCACTAGCTCAGAAAATGACATTGATTGCTTCAGTAATCGAATGCTCAAAGTGAAACCGTTGGATTATGGTCAGCTCGCTAACGTTTGTCTATTTTTCATGGTCATGGATCATAATGTAGTTGACATGGTTCCTTACCGGGGTATTTAATAAGGCAGAGGAGATGTCAGAGAATGATATCAGTGGCCACTGAGTTGGATCATTTGTCCACTCTAACCGCATAAGGACAGTACTCAAGTCTTGTTTGGTGTATTTTGCCAAAATTTCTTTAGGAAACGTGTCAATGTAATATTAAATAATAATAATTTTCTAAAATAGCAATATAAAAAACAGCAATGATAGCTAGGTTGATCTACGATGTGTCCCTACTCAGTAATAGACACGCCATTTCCCCCCCTCCTCGCTGTCTATGTCACTTAAACGCCCACTTGACGCCACTGTAGTTTTTCTAGGGTAGACGCAGAGATGTACAATTTACTTGAGTACTTTACATTACGATTATGAAAATGTATATTTCTGATTTCCACAATTAGACATTTTGTGTAACTGGTGATCTGATACAGTATTTCAAAATAAATAGTTTACAGTCTGAGTGAAACAAATGGTAAATTGGAATCCTAATGATGGGTATTCCTAATAAAAACATTAACTTCTGTACATTCTGACCTCATGTAACCACACAGAATTCAGGTACAACTTCACACATCCATACAATAAAGCCCCAAACCTTGGTTATTTTGCTGTTTTTTCTTCTTATTGTTCCAATTCTTATTTTTCCTGATGAATTCATCATCAAAAAGATCTATACCCTCAAAGAATAATTGTCCCCATTGGATAACAACATCTGATCAAAGTAGTCTGGTCAAAAAGTAGCCAATTGCTGGATACACAGGCAAAATTAATGCTGCACACATGTAATGCTTCGATTGACATAAGGATGTAATGCTTATAACATATAAAGAAGTGCACACGTGTTGCTATGTCACCCAATATAGTAATCACTACAATTTTTCTCAAAAAACATTGTCGTCGCCATCTTTGTTGTGTGTGGAAGCTAGCTTGCTTGCTCAGTAACAATTGCCAAAAAATCACAACTATTGCTTTTACAGCTGTATAATCTTTGTGGGAAGCTCATTTCTATTTTTGTTATGCATTCTAGATAATTTTACATGCAAACCGCACATAATATCGGTTCATGACTCAGATAGCTACATGACTACAAGATAGGCCATGAAAGCCTCGGACTCGATTTGTAACGGTTAACCAGACAGCACACTAAGCACAGTTCAGTATATGGGGGATATGCGCTCCGTCTATCGCTACGTAGCTTGGAGGAAGACGCAACATCTCCCACAGACAGACAGCCACAGGACTGATGTAGCTGTGGTAGCTGTGCTGTCTGGACGAAGCTGCAGTTAGCTAGCTTGCTGTCTTCAGCTCAGTTCAGTTAAAATTTAAAATTAAACCACTTACCGTAGCTAACGTTAGTGTACCTAGCCAGCATTAGCATATGGTATCAACAGAGGAGGTTTCTCGAAGAAAACAAGTGAAGCAGTGCATCAAAAAAGAAAAAAAACATGCATATCACACACAACATATCTTTCTTTAATGTTGAATCATCACCATGACAATTTGTTTTCAATCCTTAAAACTATGAAGAAAGGTTGCGAGTGAAGGCAGAGGGGAGATCGAAGCCTCCTATCAATTTTGTCCAGCGACGAAATGTACAACGAAAATGTAGGCTCGGTAAGTCAGAGCTTTAATGTAAATGCTTATGGTAGCCTATGTCAAGATGTAGTGGCTAGCAGGCAGCTTGCTAACGAATCACATGTATTGCTAAACATGTGTGTTGTTTAAGGCCGCGATCACACTGGATCCACTTTAACAGCTGGGGGCGCCTTTTTTCTAATTGTTTTCAATGAGTTTGAAGCATTTTTTGTGCCCCAGGTGCCTCGTGTTTATCCGTTTGGGGCGCCTCGCTGTTATTTTAGTTAGTTAGTATTCATTTATTTCGGTTCTCTTTGACAGTTTTCCAGAATGTATACAGTACATAGAGATAAATAATAAGCAATAAAGTGTCAGTATAGTGGAAAAAACAGAACAAGGAGATGACCGAAAAGGTGTAGACTGAAGCTAAGGCTTATTATGCCTACCCTTTTTACATTACTTTTTTAGACAAAGCAAAATAAACAAGAACAAAACATAAACAAAAACAACAACAACAAAAAAACAAACAAACAAAAAAAAACGCTTTATTCGAAAAACGCTTAGCGCACACGGAGTTGAAATTATCTTATCTTGAAGCACTCCGAGGAAAAGGCGCCCCACGTCACTGTCACTGTTTTCCAATCGCACAAAGGTAGAGGCGGGCCTTGATTCTGCCAGTCGGTCCCATGTAAACAAAGACAATTGAGGAGAAATTGGTAACGTTAGTTGGCGTTTCAGCCCACCCAGAGTGATATGATTTCACTAATTGTGAACACCATGATAAAAATAAGCGATACAAGGCACTCCGCTTATACGCAGCTTTTTTAAAGACAAATAACGAAGCAAACTTTTGGGTAAACTTAGTTCGCTAACACCGTTAACAACGTAAGCTAAGTGATTGACAGGAGTGGAGTTCAGTTGCCTAGCAAGAGCAAAAAAGACGCCTCCACCGACATTTTCAGAGTAGGCTTTCGTAAAATCAAGACAAGCAGTGCTCCTCGCGTTTTGAAGCCTACAAAGCGGATCCGGTGTTATCGCGGCCTAAAGGTAATTTGACTGGATTAAGCACTAAAATGAGGAGCGACAACCGTATTTATCTTTAGTGTGAACGGGTCCCAAAGTGTCACTATTCTCCCGTAGCAAGTCAAATTAACAAGCAACCCCCCATCCAGTCTCACCTGCAACTATACCTACCCATGCGTGACATAGTGGACAATAGCGTCTATGTGTGAGTTCATAAATAAATTTCTTCATCTAAAATGAGTATTCCATCATAGCAACAAGATAAATCTGACAATACCCCGAACGTATGCCAAAACAGCCGTGAAAAGCCCTGCTCACTCAATTGTAAAATAAACAAGTGATATTCTTGTGTAATTATACCATTCTACTATCAATATCTGCTACTAAATATGAAATAAATATACAATCCTACCATTGGTTTTCTACGCATAGAGTCCTGGACAATCCGTTTAATTTGGCATTTTTGTACGTTGAAAGCATTTTTTGTTGAGACACTAGTGACCAGAGATGGCTATGACCAGCCAACCAAAACATTTATTATTTCCATATAGTTTGCAGACTAATTAACAAAAAAAGTAAGTAAAGATCAAGATAACTAGCTAGTAGCTCATTAGCCTGACTAACATACACATCAAGGGGCATTTGTAATTGCCTTTGCTGTAGATCTCCTGCTAACTTGCTAATAATTCCAACCAGTGAACACTTAATTTGCGACAGTTGGCCACATTTCCTATAGTCTTTCTAAATGCATCAATACACTATCTACATCAAGCTAAATATAATGTAATATGAGTAATTTGTGTACTATAATGAGGATGCTTTTTGTTTAGCAGTAATTAAATTTAGGGGACTCTTCCACAGATTTACACATCATATTTCATCTTCCTGAAGCCTGCCTCTGTGCCTAGAAAGTGGCCTAAAGGGGAGTGACTATAATAATATATTATATAACTATAATATATTATAGTATAATATATAATATATAAATAACTATACTAATTGGTATACTATCTAGCTTGGTGCGTCCTGCGTCCTATTGTTGTTGTATTAGGACATGGCATGTGAGGGTTTGTGCAGAATAATGATGAGCCAAACGCAACAAAGGAAAAATGGATATAAAGTTCCTGGCCGTAGCCAAACAATAATACACCCCTATAAAATGGGCTAGCCTTGTAAACACGGGCAGAGAGGAGACTCTGAAAGCAACCACGAAATAAAATAGCAAGAAGAGGACACTAAGGCACCTTCGGAACGTGACTGTAACGCCCGATAATTGGTGAAATAAACTAAATAAAAATAAAACCCTCTGAAACGAAAGAGTGGAAGCGTAGAGAGGAGAGAGGAAAGATAAAAGGGAAGCAGAAAAACTAATTCCCTTGGCTTCAAGGCCAGAAATATCTCAAGCTGTAACAAACAAAGAAAATAATCTTTTTCTTAAAACTGCAGAGAGACAAGGAATAACTAACCCTGACTTTGTAAAGGCACGAAATGATAACGAAGCGCCAGGAAGCGGAACTCAAGGGCTTAAATACATTGTGGCAGGTGCAGCAGGTGAAATTAATAATTAGTGGGGAAGAGCAAAACCCTGAGATGGAATGTGGAAAAAATCAGATAGTTAGCTAAAAGGTACAGAGAAGCAGAAAACCGTAGAAAAGGAGGGAAGAAAGCCACAACCCATGAAATGGCACTGGAACAAAGAAGGTAAGGGTTCAGATTTACTCAGCAGCAATAAAAATAAGGATCGTTGTCACAGATCAGTCTCCATCCATGTTTAGCTCGAACCAGGCTCATTCAGACTGACCCTGTGCTGATCAGACTCCCTGATCAAAGAATTTTGTTGATGTCCGGGCATTAATGTCATGCGAAGAGCGGAGTTCTCTTTGGCCATCTACAAGCCCAATACCATTTTAGCTCACAGCTTTTCAAACGTCATGCTTTTGTTGAATTTCCAGCAGCATACCTGACCTCGTATCACTGCTGACATTTTTTTGTGTATTACTTAGTTTTACACCTGGGAATTTTGGATGTAATTTTGTCAAGAGCATACAATTATCAGTGGAGTGATTGGGATAGGTCAGACCCCTGCTTCCGAAAAAATATACTTTGCGTTCTTCCACTAAATCTCTATACAACATTGGTTATGAGGAAACCTTTTTTTGGTTGGAGTAGATTAAGAGAATAGAGGTTGGATTCTGAATAAGATACAGATCCTATTGTAGTATTACTGTGCCCACAGCGTCATTAGTGATTTTCCAGTGTTGTACAGCATACCAGGTGAACTTAGAAAAGGCTGTATATGACAGGCAGTAACATGAGAATAATCCAATAAAATAATTCAAGATAACAAGTAACAGTAGATGTGTAACTCAATTCATATTTATCATTGTTTCCATCAACACAATGTTTTTCTCAGTTGCCTTGAAATATCTGAGCATTTTCATTTTAGACTTGCCCCTTGGACATTGACTGAGAAAGTAATTTGAAGGGTCAAAATGCCTTCTCTTATTTACCTTTATTTTGCTTCTGTTGTAGAAGGCACACATGTAATAATTGACCGCAGATGTAATACAGCCCTCAAGTGTAATAAGGGTTTGACCACAAATGTAACAAAGAAAAAAACTCATCAGAGCAAGCAACATATGATTAACATCACAATTAAATCATGTCATTTAGTAAGTAATCGATCACATGACCAGACCGGAAGTGACCAGAAGGATCACAGAACATGAAAAGCAACTAGTAATCTCCTGTATGGAATGACAAGCATCATCTGTCAATCAAATGGTATGACATCATGGGTCATGTGACTAAACAGGAAATCACCAGTATCTCCTAAAGAAAAAGCTGCAGCCATTCAAATAAAATATCTTAATATCTTATGAGATATTACAAACATCACAGGCCAAAGAAATGTGATACCAAAGGTCACGTGGCCAGACCAGAAGTAGTTATTAATGCAATAAACTTGTCAGGATTAGCCCGGGTTCTTCCGGCATCAACCAGCAGATGCCGCCAGCACTTCACCCTCGTGTTTCCCTGTCTTGTCAGAGTCTATTGTTTGTCATTATTAGATTAATGATTCTGGTTAGTCTGCACGTGTTTCATTAATTTAGGTGGTCTTCGACCACCCAGTCAGCAAAAGTGAGGCATCGACGCGCCTACTCCAACTCTGCCAGGGGGTTCAGAGCGTAGCGGATTACGCCATCACTTTCCGCGCGCTCGCGACTGAGTCAGGATGGAACACTGAGGCGCTCATTGCGTCCTTTCAGAATGGCTTGTCTGAGGACATAATGGATGAACTGGCATCCTGGGAGGCGCAGAACAACCGAGAAGCACTCTTTGTCGCAGCTATCCAGGTGGACAACCGCTTCCGGAAGAGGCGAAGAGAATGCCGTGCATCAGCTTCACCACTTCCGGAGTACAGAGCAGCCTTGGTGATCTCCTGAACACCTCCGAGCCTTCCTGAGCTTGTCGATGGCAGCGGGAACCCAGGTCACTTTCGTTCTTCCTGCCCTGAGCTCTTGGGAAAAGCCAAAGCCTCCTCCAGAGACGGGAGAACTGTAATGAGGCTAACCTTCTCTCCCTAACCCGAGGCGACCTGCTGACAGTCTCCCTCACCTGGGGGAACCAAAGCTATGCCCTCCGAGCCATGGTGGATTCCGGCGCTGCAGGTAGCTTCCTGGACGTGGAGCTAGCAAAAACTCTTAAGATCCCTCTGGCACCTCCGGAACACCCTCTCACAGTCGTGGATGAAAGACCTTATCCGCTCCCCTGAATTCCCGCTTATCCTGGGCTAACCATGGCTGGCATACCACAACCTACATCTGGATTGGGCCACCAGGCAGCTCGTTGGATGGGGGCCCAGATGCCACAGCACCTGTCTCTGCTCCTGTTCATCTCCTCACTCTTTTGAGTCTCCAGTCCATTCTTAAGTCCCAGCCTATGTCCAAGCTCCAGCTCCCTCTCAAGCTTCAGTCCGTTCCCATGCTCTAGTCCGCGTTCCTGCTCCAGACTCTTCTCAAGCTCCAGTCCAAGTCCATACTTCAGTCCAGTACCAAGGGCCAGTCCGGGCTCTAGCCCTCATCCATCCCAAGTTTTCAAGCGTGCCCCCCCCCCCCTCCCGAGTATGAAAATCTGGGGGAAGTATTCATCAAAAGACGAGTTCCTCCCCATCGGTAGTACGATTGCGCCATTGACCACCTGCCCCTGCACTTGCATCGGGTTTCATTCGCCCTTCCACTTCCCCAGCTGGCGCGGCCTTCTTCTTTGTGGGCAAGAAGGACGGCAGTCTGTGCCCCTGCATTGACTACCGTGGTCTTAACAAGATCACTGTCTAGAACCGCCTTGATCAAACAGGTGCAGTGCTTCCTGGGCTTTTCTAAGTTTTACAGATGGTACATTTGGCGTTTCAGCACCGTGGCCACCCCTCTCACCGCCCTCACTAAAAGCTCCTCAGCTCGCTTTGCCTGGACCACAGAGGCCGGCAAGGCCTTCACAAAGCTCAAAAATCGGTTCACCCCTGCCACTGTCCTGGTCACTCTGGAACCCACACTCCCCTTCATTGTTCAGGTGGATGCCACCGATGTAAGAGTGGGAGCTGTCCTGTCACAGAGGTCTCACACCCTCACTAAACCGGACGTGAGCGAGCGTCTGCATCAGTCTGGCTTGTGTCATAAAAATTGTATACCAACACGAGACACATTCAGTAATCGCGCAATGGATACAAAATAACCAATCGTTAACATCGGGCAGGTTTTTTTTCCCCAGTCAATTGGTGAAGGTGGAACTTGCACAAGGAGGTCTAGAGCGTCGCAACTCAAATAGAAACAGGGCGAGCAGCAACGCAGGGTGAAGCATAACGTGATGCAATACACATGGTTGGTGTAGGTTTCACAATTGATTATTATTGCGTTAATTATTTTGACGTGACGCAGATGCTCGCACGTGTCCGGTTTAGAGAGGTGTCAGGATAAAAAGCTCCAACCATGTGTCTTTTACTACCATTGTCTCACCCTAGAATAGAATAGAATCACTTTTATTTTCCCATGAAGGAACTTCAGTTGTAGCCCCAGCAGCAACAAAAAAGACAGACAGTGGCAGACTCATAACACACAAACAAACTTATCAAATAAAGACATTCAATAGAATCATTGCATTGATCAAACTAATTAAGTGAATTAAAGTAAATTAAAGTAATACAGCCATGATTAATAATAGCCCCCGCTGTCCCGAGATGTCCAGTCTAGCAGAACAAAATTATGACGTAGGCAACAAAGAGCTACTGGCGGTCAAACTAGTACTGGAGGTGTGGCGGCACTGGCTGGAGGGGTCCCAACACCCATTTCTCATCTGGACTGACTACAAGAACCTGACATATATCCAAGATGCCAAACGCCTCAATTCGCGCCAAGCCCGGTGGACCCTCTTTTTCAACCGGTTCAACTTTGTCCTACCCTAACGCCCCAGTTCCAAAAACCTGAAGCCCGATGCTCTCTCCAGACAGTTCGACCTTACTGAGCTGGTTGACCTCCCCGAGCCCATCCTCCGGAGCACCCGAATTCTGGCCTCGATCTGCTGGGGAAACGAAACCCAGGTTCGGCGGGCCCAGAGGAGAGAGGCTGACCCTGGGAATGGCCTCCCAGATGCCTGTTTGTTCCTAGAGCAATGAAGTCATGCGTCCTACAGTGGGGGCACTCATCTCGCCTCACACGTGTTAGCAATCTAAATGTATTGCTTTTCGTGGTCAAGGAGGTAGATCAAGGATACTCTTCAGTTCAATTCGAAAGATTAAAACACTATGTATTTATTTTGTCAGCTCGAAGTCTTTACAGAAGAATACAATGGGTTAGTACATATGTGGTCCTCTGGAAGCGCGCTCCAAGCGCGCTCTCGCGCACGCTCCTGCTTATATACTGTAAAGTAAAAAGGGGTTAGTACATCACTGGGCGTATAATTCAAACCAATCAAACGTTTTCAGTTTCACATGTTCAGTATTTTTCCACTATGATAGAAACTTTATCTATTTGGTGCTTGGTGTTTTCGCACACACGGCTGCTTCTGTGGCAACTCCTTTATCTGAAGAATGTTTCTCAGGACAGTTCTGAGGCCCTCCCTCTCAGAACACAGGCCCAAGGTCACCCATTCGAAACTCAACTACCACAGACAAGTTTATACATTCTATTACAACATGTACTTTTATAGGATTAAATGTCAGAATCCCACACACGCCACCCAGGGACCACCAGGACCCTCGAGTTCCTCAACAGACGTTTTTGGTGGCCTACTATGAAGAGGGATGTCTCGTCCGTTGTCGATGCCTGCACCGCCTGGCCCGAAAACAAAAACCCTCATCACATCCCATGGGCCTGCTGCATCCACTTCCCACCCCCACGGCCCCTAGTCACACCCCTCTCGGTGGACTTCATCACCAGCCTCCCACCGTCATTTTCTTAATTGCTCTCTCCTGAGGAAAATCTTTAAATCTTATGGAGCATTACATGGTACATTACAGTGTGTGTGTTTTTTTCTTATTTTTCATAAACCTTTATTTTCATATCAGCACACCACTAAAATTTGTAACATAATATTAAATAAATAAATAATATATTATATTATAATATTAAAGATATGCATCCAAGAACTAAGGTGTAAAATTTTTTACCCAATTTTTTATTCTCTTAACGTCACAGCAGTGATTTCTGCAGGATACATTCAGTATAATTTACCTTTGCAAACTATATTAGTTCATATAGTATATGTTCAACTTCGCAGCATATTCCATTTTCTCATTTCTAAATAGTTAATATACCTGTTAAACTATCATTTAAATAAATTCCAAATATGACATTCTTTCCTACTGAAATATATCTTCTTAAATCTGTTGAGATTACGTTCAGAAAGTCCATGTTGTATTGACATGTTTAATGTCCTGGTGAATGTACAGCATAATATGTGGTGGTATATGATTGGAAATGCATAATCTATTCTAAGGGTTACTCAGGTTATGTATTATTTTTTTAAATACAGAGGAAAGAGTAATGAAGATAAGCGCAAAAGCTCTTAGTTTCATGAGTCAATTTAATAACCATATATCATAAATTTACAAACTGAGAAAAGGTTAATGAGAAAAGCATGAAGTGCCCAAAACATTAATCTTTTTAACTACTTTTCAGTCCACTAACTTCAACTTTTATGTATTTATTTACTTACTATACTAGCTGTTTTTCAAACACAGGCTGGCTCCCAGAACATTTTAATGTGCATGAGGTACACACTTAAAAATATTTTTAAAAGTGTTTGATTTATTAATGCATTTCCTTAGCATATATTTACTGAATGGAAATTTATAAATTAAATGCATTCATGTGCTTCTTTTATTTATCAATTTGTTCTGATGCTTCTTGATATCAAAAATTGATTACTTTCTCCCTTTGTGTTATTTGGCAAAAGGAGATGGCCCTTGTTTAATTTTAATATTACACATTCCACTGGCTGACTTATGGAGCTGGTTCCAAATTTACTGTTATGTTCCATGCCTTTGCCCAGAAAAAGCACTAGAATGATGTGGGGGACTGCAAGTTCAAAGAAATGTCATGGCAGGACCCATCATTGGCTAAGACATCAGTGGAGTATACTGCAGACGAGTATCTCCCTTTCTTGCTGCTTCTAGCACAGGAGCTGAGGACGGGTGTCCCGATAGTGGGGGCCGAGTATGGGAGTGGGCCCCTATTAGTTATGGCCAAGCTTAGCTGGGCATGCCCCATACCTATATGGCACCGAGAGTTAGTCACTTTTTCGGGTTTCCTTAGCCCTTAACCTCTTTGCGCAGGTCTCATTAGTGGACTCAGCGCCCGCATCAAGATTTTGCTCAACTGAAACATTCATTGCTCCTGCAAACAAACTATGAGTGGAAACAACAAACTCAGTGTGTTGGCGTTATTAATAAACAATTCGTGACAACTCTGCCAAATATGTTTCTAAGTGTCACTATTGTCCCGTAGTAAGTCCATTTAACAAGCAACCCCACACCCAGTCTCGCCTGCAACTATACCTACCCATATGTGACATAGTGGACAATAGTGTCTATGTGTGAGTCCATAAATATATTTCTTCATCACATAAAATTCATATTCAATCATAGCAACAGGATAAACCCGACAGTAGCCTGATCTTATTCCAAAAAAAGCAGTGAAAAGCCCTGCTCATTCAAATGCAAAATAAACATGTGCAATTTGTGTAATTATACCATGTTATTCTACTATCAATATCTGCTACTAAATATGAAATAAATATCCAATCCTACCATTGGTTTTACGCATAGAAATGTCCAAAATTCAGGGGTCATTTATTGTCTGGGACAATCAGTGTGAGAAATCAACAATACTTTATAACGCTATTACACTCTGAAACATTGATATACCCCCCACACTCTGCAAACCCATCTCATTTGTTCCAGTTCATTCTGGTTTCATTGATGATTCTTTTATCCAATATAGGACATTATCACCTTAGCAACGGTGTTTGCAATGTCTTACTGAATGCTTTGAACAATAAATTACAGAATTTCTAGTTTTATTAGTTTAGTTTTACACAAACTTCACCGAGGCGTAACAGTTGTTTCTTGTTATGCTCAAGTTTTTACTAATTTACTAACTCGTCAGCAAGGCAAGAGAAAATCCTCACCTGCTTACATGGATTTTTGGATGGATTATTTTTGCATTTTGAGTGCATTTCACATACTGTAGTGTAAGCGATCGTAGGTCAGTCATCTTTTATGTTTGATTTGCCCTGAAGCTAGAACATTTGCCAGCATTTTCCTGATGGTGGAATATTATTTTATTGTAATCTGATTGTACATAATATATACTGTATGGTGTAGTATCTCCCTGGGCAATACTTGTCACTCAGGGAATGGAAAATACTCATTCAAAGTTACTGTGCATATGTGTTAGATGAATGTAAAATCTTCCTTGGCGTGAGTATAAATGTGTATATTCTTTATAATGGACACAAAATATTTTATTAATTTTATGACAGATTTTGGATAGCTGTTCAGACCCATAGATATTTATCCCCCTATACTGATGAAAGGATAGTTATCCCCACTTGAAAATCATACAAAAGTGAGTTTTAGCCATTTTGGATACATTTGGAGACGCTAAGGGTCAGCAGGGTACACTGTCTATATTTTGTGCATGGCAACTAAGTACTTTTTTAAAACTACGAGTATACTTACGTAGTTGCCATGCACATACTTTTTGTTTGATTAGCAATCAATATTAATGAGTGGGCCTTTAAATAATCATTTTTAAAAACTCAATAAAACTTACCATTGTGTGATGATTTCTGTGGAACATGCATTTGGTGGAATCTATATATTACAGTATATTATATTATTTTATTATTATCAGTGCAAGGCAATGTATCGGCCCATTTACAGGCTTTTTCTTCTCTCCTTTAGTGTGGGTGGCTATCTATATCTCGTGCCCCAATTGTCTTGTATTAACGCTATATTAGCCAGTAGAGCAGGAAAATGCAGTGGGTTTCTTGCTCAGTGTTCTAATTTTTTTAAAGCCCAGTCATCGCGGTTTAATAATCCAGACACCGAAGTAGCTTTTATTCTTTCACTACTTTCTGGGTCTGCGCTTCATTGGGCTATGCCCTTGATCAGGAATAAATCCCCTATTTTAAATACCACTAAGACACTCATGCAGGAAATGGAGTCGGTCTTTGACCATAGCATTTCGGGTCGGGAGTCGACTGTGGCAGAATTTGCCGTAAAATTTTGTGCACTGGCAGGTGAGACAGGTTGGGCTGAGGCTCCGTTGAGGACATTAGCGGAACCAGTACAGGATGCTCTGTACATTCTCGAGCAGTTCGATTAGATTTAGTGTCTTCTGCCATTCACATAGACAATCGGTTGCGGGACCGCTTACTCCGCAAAGAACAGGATAAAGGTCATAGGATAATACCTTCGTCTCTCCCATTTAGAGTTTTATTCTCTGGTAGCTAAGCTGAGTACTGAGGAACCCATGCAGGTAGATGGGGCAATAGGTCTCGTTAAAGGGGGGGTCTCGTTAAAGGAGCCGGGGCATCTAGCAAGACGTCAGGGTACTACGCCTCGGACGTTATTAAATGTTAGACTTTCTTCGGCACAGCATTTGAGGCAGGTCAAGGCCTTTATCGATTCTGGGGCCGTGGATTGTTTCATTGATGCTCAATGGGCTAGAAAGAACAGAATACCGGTCCAGCTCCTTGATCACGCCCGATTGGTTACCGCTCTCAACCGTCGCCCTTTGGGGTCAGGTACTATTAAGGAGGTGACGTCTCCTCTCACCATGTCTATTTGTCAACCTAAGCACATGGAGAGCATTCAGTTGTTTTTAGTTCATTCACCTGTTTATCCGTTGGTGTTGGGTCATACGTGGCTAGTTAAACACAATCCCCATATTAAGTGGGGAGGGTGAAAAGTGGTCATCCGTCAATGGGGTGCTGCATGTTCTGAGCAAGATCACATCACCCCTTCCAGTTTATCCGGGGAGTGTTTTGATGATTCTGATTCCGATTCTGAGTTGGAGGAGGTAATCTCTCCTCCCAATCAGGGAGATCCTTTTTCGGAATCTGAGGTTGGTGACGAGAGTCTGGAATGGGACTCTCTGGCTGACGGAAATTCTTATTGGAAGGGGCTATCTTCTGAAGACCCTTCCGATTCTGAGATTCAGTGGTCGCCTCCTCCTGGGTCACCTACTCAGAGGGAGGATACTGAGATGGCAGGAACTATTGAATTTTCTTTACCTCTGAACGTGCTGACAGAATCCGTCGAACTAGCAGAGGTTTTTAGCAAACAGAGGGCAACCACCCTTCCTCCCCACCGTCCTTTCGATTGTGCTATTGTGCTGTATCCGGGCACTACTTCAACTAGAGGGAGCCTTTATTCCTTGTCAGCTCCCGAGAGTGTGGCTATGAAGGAATACATCGATGAGGCATTGGCAAATTACTTCATAAGACCATCTACTTCGCCCGCTGGCACAGGGTTTTTTTTTGTGAAAAAGATGGCACTTTAAGACCATGTATCGGTTATCGGCATTAAATGTCATTTGGCATTTGAACATCTCCAAGGAGATACAATTTTTTCCAAATTAGATCTACGTAATGCTTATAACCTAGTGCGCATGCATGAGGGTGATGAATGGAAAACCGCTTTTAATACCCATAACGGCCACTAGGAGTATCGGGTATGCCGTTTGGGCTCACTAGCGCCTCCTCGGTTTTCCAGGCATTAGTTAATGACGTATTACGGGAGATGTTGGAGAAATTTGTTTTTGTTTACTTGGATGACATTTAAATTTTTTCTGCCGATTTACAGACCCACATTGGGCATGTTAAACAGGTATTGAAGGCCCTGTTACAGGCTAAATTGTTCGTCAAAGTGGAGAAGTGCTTATTTCATGCTAGCACGGTTTCTTTTCTGGGATTCATTGTTTCAGAGGGCAAGGTCTCTATGGATCCAGAGAAAGTCTCTGCTGTACTTAATTAGCCAACTCCCAATTCTGTGATGCAGGTCCAGCGTTTTCTTGGGTTTGGCAATTTTTATAGGCGCTTTATTAAAAATTTTAGTGCGCTCGCCGCGCCCATTACTGCCCTTACAAAGAAAACAACGGCTATGAAATTTATTTGGAATCAGAGGGCCGATTCTGCATTTGAGGAACTGAAGAAGAGGTTCAGTTCTGAGCCTATTATTCTCGTCACGCCCAATCCCTCCCTCCCTTTTGTGTTGATGCTTCCAAGTCCGCAGGTGCCATTCGGTCTCAACATTCACCTATTGACCGAAAAATGCATCCGTGTGAATATTTCTCTCGTGCCCTTACGGCGGCTGAGAGGAATTATGATGTAGGTGATCGAGAGTTGTTGGCTCTAGAGGAATGGCGTCATTGGTTGGAAGGAGCAGAGCACCCTTTTACGGTATAGACCGATCGTAGGAACCTGGAGTACATCCAGCAGGCTAAGACACGTAATCCTAGACAGGCGCGTTAGGCACTGTTTTTTACACGTTTTAACTTTCTTATAACGTATTGTCCTGGTACAAAGAATGTTAAGCCTGATGCTCTGTCGCAGGTTTTTGAGCGAGCAGATGGTCCTGCGGTTCTGGAACACATTGTGCCGGTTTCACAGATAGTGGCTACGGTGTTGTGGGACATTGAGGTGGCGGTTCTGCAGGCGTTGCTGCATATCCCAGATCCAGGTGGGGGCCCCGTTGGGCACATTTTTGTATCTCTTGAGGTCAGGTCTCGAGTGCTACAGTGGGATCATTCCTCTCAGTTCGCGGCGCATCCTGGTGTCCATCGGACTAAAGAATTTTTATCCAGACGGTTCTGGTGGCCAGACATTAAGAAAGATGTGCGCGAGTTTGTCGCTGCGTGTGCTGTTTGCGCTCAGAGTAAGAGTTCTCGACTCTCACCTTCAGGGTTGTTGCGGCTCCTACCCGTACCCAGGTGACATTGGAGCCATATAGCATTAGATTTTGTAACTGGATTACCCGACTCACAGGGTAATACAGTGATCCTCCTTATTGTGGACAGATTTTCCTAGGTTGCACATTTTATCGCCTTGGCAAAATTACCATCGCGCTGGAGATCGCTCACTTAGTCATTGCGCATGTGTTCCGAGTTCACGGGTTACCGCAAGATATTGTGTCCGACCGGGGTCCTCAGTTTGTCGCCAAGTTTTGGCATTCTTTTTGCGCCCAGTTGGGCGTGTCGGTTAGTCTTTCTTCGGGGTTTCACCCGCAAACTAACGGGCAGACAGAGAGAACTAACCAGACAATGGAGAACACCCTTCGCTGCTTGGCGGCGGTCAATCCTACGTCGTGGAGTTATCTTCTTCGTTGGGCAGAGTATGCATATAATGCCTCCACTGGCAATGCCTCCTTTTGAGGCTCAAGTAGGTTACCTTCCTCCATTATTTACGGAACTAGAGAGGAATGTGGAGGTTCCCTCGGCTGGTTCTTTTGTTCGAATGTGTCTGAATTTAATTTGAGATTTCCGCAGTAGTCGGCCTGAGGGATCGTCTGGGGTCATCCCTTAGAGGGGGGGGTCCTGTAGTGGTTCGTGGCTGTTTACAAAGTGAAAACATGTTTTTAGAAATTTTTGCAAATGTATTCAAAATCGAAAACTGAAATCTTTAATTTACATAAGTATTCATACCCTTTGCTTTAACATATTTTTAAAGTCTGTAATGAATATGTCTGTAATGTAATAAAATGTGGAGAAGGTGAAAGGGGTGGGCAGACTTTCCGGCTTGACTGTATATACAGGTGCAGCTCAAAAAATTAGAATATCGTGAAAAAGTTCAATATTTTTTGTCACTCATTTCAGAAAGTGAAACTCATATATTATATAGATTCATTACACATAGAGTGAAATATTTCAAGCCTTTATTTCTTGTAATTTTGATGATTATGGCTTACAGCTAATGAAACCCAAAATTCAGTGTCTCAGAAAATTAGAATATTTTGCTTTAACGTATTTTTAAAGTATCATATTTAATATTTGGTCGCATATCCTTTGCATGCTGTTACTTCCTGAAGTCTGTGACCAATCAACATCAAAAGACTCTCGATATCTTATTTTCTGGTACTGTTTTCTGGTACTGTTATTATGAGTTTGTTATGAGTAACTGATGATGTAACTCAAATGTCAGGCGATGATCTATCGAGCTAGCTAACATTAGGTACTTTGTAAAAACTTGCCATTTTCAAGGTAACACTTCACAAAGTAATAAATTATGTGAGACTACATTGCCCACGAACAAAGAGACTGTCCATGTAAGCCTATAAATTACAGACTTTCCGGGATTTTCCGGGGCAGTCAGAAACAAGGGCATTCGATGGAAACCGTGGACGGGTGGCAATCCTAGCTTTCGTGTATCAATACTGCAGTTCTGTGTAACATTACAGCTATTTTTTCTAGTCTATATGGTAACCTACAGCTGTTCCAGCTAGGGTTATGCTATAAGAGAGAATGCCTTAGTAATTACTCGTCCAGCTAACCTTAATGATTATCACTGATGCCATATGCTAATGCTGTCTAGCTAGGTACACTAACATTAGCTAAGGTAACTGGTTTTAATTTTCATTTTAACTGAACTGACCTGAAGTTAGCAAGCTAGCTAACTGCGGCTTCGTCCAGACAGCACAGCTACCACAGCTACATAGGCCCTGTGGCTGTCCGTCTGCGGGAGATGTCGCATCAACTTCCAAGATACGTAGTGACAGACGGAGCGCATATCCCCCACAGACTGAGCTGTGCTTAGTGTGCTGTCTGGGGTTAACCGTTACAATTTGAGTCTGAGGCTTTCATGGCCTACCTTGTAGTCATGTAGCAATCGAAGTCATGAACCGATATCATGTGCGGTTTGCATGTGAAATTATATAGAATGCATGTCAAAAATAGAAATGAGCTTCCCGCAAAGATTATACAACTGTAAAAGCAAGTTTTGGCAATTGTTACTGAGCAAGCAAGCTAGCTTCCACACACAACAGAGATTGCGACGACGACAATGTTTTTTGAGAAAAAACTGTAGAGATTACTCTATTGCATGACATAGCGTCACTTGTGTACTTCCTTATATGTCCAAAAGCATCTCCGTAAAAAGGAAAGGGAATAACAGGAGAAAATAAACCGGCTCCCACTCTCAGTACAAGAGAGCAAATAAGAGGGAGGCCGGAAAAGAGGAGAAAAATAAAGCGACTCGCAAATAATCTGGCAAAATAACTCGTAGCACGAGAGAGGAAAAGAGGAAGGTACACCTCACGCTCTCACAATAAGAGAGGAAACTAAGGAGAGGTGAACGAAGAAATAAAAGATAAATGAAAACGACCCAGTTATGGGTGAATAAACCTGTAGCTCGAGTGTAGACAAAAGAACAGAATTGAACAGACCTCTGACTCTCAATACTGAAAGTAAACAGAGAGGTGAAATAATACAGAAGCCCCGGAAAGTACGGGGCTTAAATAGCCAGCAGGTAACCTAGAACAGGTGCTAGGACTAAGTGCTGGAACAAAACTAAAACCCAGAACGGACAACGGAAAACTACGTCAAGAGAGCCCTCGTGCCGCTCCGAGGAATAATAACCGCAGAAATTAAGGGAGGCTGCCAAAACCATGACAGAAAGAGAAAAAAAACTGTAAAATAACCCAAGTTTGGGGCTTCATTGTATGGATCTGTGAAGTTGTACCTGAATTCTGTGTGGTTACATGAGGTCAGAATGTACAGAAAGTTAATGTTTTTAAGGGCTGAGAGTCTGTGGTCATTGTGCTCATTTCTGTAGGAAACCGTGAAAAGTGGCAAACTCTCGGTGCTGTATAGGTATGGGGCATGCCCCGCCAAGCTTGGCGGATGGCATACCTGTCATCCCAACAGTGCCCTCCACTATTGGCACCCCTGGTAAAAAGGGTTATAAAATATTTTACCATTTGGTGACTTAATCTCACACTGAAAAAATGTGAAAAATGCAACCTTTAATTGAAGTAAATTTATTATGAGAAAAAAAATCCCTCAAGAAATAATTATTTTTAACAAAACCACGTGTGCCACAACTATTGACACCCCTGCATTTATATATAAAACAAAGTAATGATTTTTTATATTTGCTTGCATATCCTTTGCATGCCATGACTTCCTTATGTCTGTGACCCAACAACATCAAAAGACTCTTGATATCTTATTTTCTGGTACCCTCCTGGTACTCTCTGGTACCTCAGACCCTTGATGACTTAGACATTTAGCCAACCATGTGTTCCATACTATTCCAATGTAATTTACAGTTTAATTTAATAATTTAATTAAATTTTGTAATTTAATTTGCAACGCCAAACAATAGAACTCCCAGCAATAAATTTTTTTTAAATATTATATGAACAAAAAATTGATTTAAACTAAGCCAGGCAAAACAATTGTGGGTTACTTATGGAAAAAACTAATAAATTTAGCTTCTAATTTTACATAGAAAAGAAATGGCAAACTCCAAGCACATAGAAAGAGGTGGGCATTGTTGCTGTTCTTCTATGGTAGTTAAGTACCGATCTGACAGTCAGCAGGCGTACCATCACAAGAACTGTCAGACACCATGGCTGAAAATGATGCTGCAGATAGTCAGGTTTTGTTCCCGCCTGTGTTCCAGGGTTTCAATGATGAAATCAGCAGCGGCCACCGTGATTTAAACCGTCCAACTGTTCTGCAAGAGCTCTGTTTTGAATCCACACTGCTTCAAGAAATCCCTGGATTTCAGAGAGCATGAAAGCAGAGGCTGCACATACCTAAACTCTGCAAAGGAATGCCAGAGGACTACAGCAGCATTTCCCATCTGTTATCCCAAGAACACACTGGCTATGCTGCTTTTCCTTCCAGCTGCTTCTAATTAATTCGATTTTTAATAGAGCTGTTCTAGATCACATAGCTAGGTTTCACATCAGCTGACAGTTATTTGTTGGGGTCCTTTAAAGAAAAAAAAATGTTGGCAGATGTGTGCCTGTGCTAACAGTTAAAGGCATTTTCCCATTAAATATGTGAGTTTGGCTAGATGTCTCAAATAGACTAAATTGCCTATTCAGTTACTTGCTCTAGGTATAAAACAGTTAATTGAACAAATACTCAATCCTAATTAAATTGAATACCAGTCTATATTACACATTTAACATGCCAAGTGACCCAATATAAATTGAGTTACTTGCACTTCACCCACACATTCCTGTTTACAAAAGACCAACAGCACACACCTGTGAAGTTATGTTGAATCCTGATGTGTTTAATTTTCCCGCTCAAGGCAACCTTGAAGGTTCAAACTTTGAGCAATAAGTGTTTCAACTCTATTGGCTCTATCTTTACGATCTTGGCGCATGGTCAAAACGCAAGGCGCAAGTGCATTTAGGGCATGTCCAACTCCACTTTTGCTAGTTAGAGGGCACATATTTTGAGAGAAAAGTAAGGTGCAAGGTTCAAAAGGGCTGAACTTAGCCTCTTCATTAATTATAGGTGTGTCTTTTAACATACAATAAACCAATCAGAGTGTTATCTCCCATTCACTGCTCATGCGTTAGGAATATATGGATCAATATTACGATCAATATTATTTGGACTAACCATTATGACGTGTTTTCATATACACAATAATAATCTTAAACATTAGGGTTTAACACCGGCACGGGTTCCCGGTTATTCCCAACCAAACTATTTCCCGTTCCCCAGAAATATAATAATGTGGAAACAGGAAAATATTTTCCATTAGCTTACAACAGTGCTGTTATTTTTGAAAATATATGTGGTTTAATTTAGTTAAAAAGCACCTGCGACCGCTGAGAATAAGCCAACAGGCTTCCATCTCACCTTAGAAAACGCCAAATTAGCCTGCTTGTTTCACAAATTTAATTTGGATTATACAATGAAGCATTGTAAAACATCAATTCCATGTTCACACAGCAGTCAGATCACAGGCAATGCATTTTAGCAAGCAAAGTTTAAGCTTCATCTGAAGTTCATATTACATGCATTCTCATATTGATTAATAACATAAATAGCGTTAGTTGACTTGCTATGGCCGAAAGTTTATTTGGTATTTAAACAATGTGAGCACTGGGCAATAAAATGACCATTGCGTCGAACTGAAACTAGCAAAGACACCTGCCTTTGGGTTAGCGCCGCTTAGCGCCAGGTGTGAGATAGGGCCCTTCTAGGACTAGGCTTCAGAAAACACTACAATAAGTGACTCCATTTCAGATCATTTCAGCTCAATTACAAATGAATAGGTGAGCAATTTAAAATGATCAATGTGGATTCCATTAAGAGCATTAGCTCTGGCAATTATCACTTGGGTTTAATCTTTACTCGTTTACACATGGCAACTAAATTATGTAATGGTTTGGTTATGAAAATATAGAACAACTGTACAGAATTTGGCATACTGTATAAAGTTGCTGTGAATTACTGTATTCAAAGAAACTTTGACATGCAATGAACATCAATCATATCTCTTACATCGTTAACGGTTATTAAACAGTATTACAGGGACCCAGCCAGCAGGTGTCAGGCATGCCATAGGAACAGTGGAAAGTTCATTCTGACTGTCATTAGGGAATGCACATTGAGAAGTGTGACCTTGAAGTTATTAACCTTTCTGCCCTAACAAAATATTGTGTGTTTATGATTATGGCTTTTGAATGCCATGCATTTCTAGGAAAGAAGAATCCATACATGAGCTTTAAAGTAGTAAAGCAGGGGGAATTGTTGGCTCTTACTGCGTAATTACGTACGGGATACAAACCTGATTGCAATTCTAGTCACTTTAAATAAAGCTGAAATAGATATTCCAATTTTGAAGACCTATATTATCTGGGTACCATTGTTGTGGAGTTGACTCTTAGAAATGAGGTCAGTAATTTTATGTCTTTACAAATTACATCCATTTGCAACCATTTGTCCACTCTCATCGAGAAAGAAATAACTGATGTATCCTGCATCGATAGTATTTAAGAAGTGCATACGGTATTAATCACAACTACATTTTAACTGAAATGTTTGCGTTTGCCGAAATCCTCAAAAAGACAGGAAATTAAATTGATCAGTCCTAACGCTATCAGCAGCCTGCTCTCCATCAAGGTGCATCAGCACTAGTGTTTAATATTTTCCTGAAAATTAGCTATTTTTAAACCTGGGATTATAACACCTCGCTCCCAGGTTTCCCGGGAAATCCAGTCTAAAAAACCAGGGGCATTCTAGTAGGCTATTATCAAATGTGCGACCCTGCTTATTGGTTTACAGCAGGGGTGGCCAATTCCAGGCCTCGCGGGCCGGTGTGTATGCAGGTTTTTGCTGCCGCCAGTTAACAATTATTTAATTAGCCCAATCGTTTACACGATCTGATATTTTAATCTACATATCCGCGATATGAAAAGCAGCTGATGAATGTTCTTGTGCCGGTATGCGTCAATGCGTGTATTGTAGCATTTTATCGTTCTGTAATTTACAAGTGAATCGGTGATTGTGTGTATGACTAATTAGCTGATTGAACCGTGGTAACTGGTGGCAGTAAAAACCTGCATACACACCGGCCCGCGAGGCCTGGAATTGGCCACCCCTGGTTTACAGGCTACCGGCACCATATGCCATTTATCTTTCAGCACCATGGCATTGTCCACTAGCGTACTATTGGCTGATATTCTTGAATATCAATGACAACAAACTGTTTTTCAAAGACGTTTTATTAATAAAACCGTGAGAAGTATTAACGCTGGATATAACACGACAAAAAGGCCTTAGGTCTACATCAGGGGTGTCAAACTCCAGTCCTGGAGAGCCGCAGTGTCTGCTGGTTTTTGGTGTGTTTCAGCACAAGTGATTAATTTAAGTCATTGAATGGCTAAACTAGAGTCCACACACCTTGTTCTCAAGGCATTCATTTGCTGCTGATTTGAAAGGAAACCACAAAACCTGCAGATACTGTGGCCCTCCAGGACTGGAGCTTGACACCCCTGGTCTACAGTGTTTAAGGAAAAGGCCCCCCTTAAAAAAACCTTTAAAAAATGGCTACACATTTTTACCCTCTTCTTTGAAATGTCGAGGGTTTTGGCGGTGAATTTTGGAAATAAAGTAACATGTGTTATGCAGAAATTTCTCACGTTTACAGCAAGCCAATAAAAAAATAAAACCTGAATAAAAAATCTAGGTTTTTGCTGCAAGAACTGAGCATGTGAGTAATAGGCCTATAGTATAGCTATAGCCTAAGTAAATGTTATGGCATAAATACAATAATTTAATATGATGGCATAAATACTATCTCCATCAAGACACATCAGCAAATATACGCTCGCCTACCATTGTGAAATGAGGGATGTTTAGCCGTAGGCTACGAGATGGTAAGAAAACCGAAGGTATCTAATATACTTGCAACTTGCTCTAAGAATTTCAGCTCGTTTTGTAATTATAGCTGGGCTATATTTCTGCAGAATCTAATGTCCTGGAATAACAAAACTATGGGTTTGCATTCATTATTAGGCTATCCCTTGTACGCAACCTATCCACGTTTGCCCCCCTAGTGGTAGCCTATTATATATCGCAATTAGGTCTATAGTAGCCTATTATTTTCTCTGTAATTAATTTACAACTTAAAAAAACAGACATTTTGCCTCGTTAGTATTAACTTTCTCAATCTTTCCACACGTTGCTTGACATAATATTGCTTGCCACGTTTGGAGCAGGTATATTGAACTTCTATTTTCTGTGCGTGCGCTAGCAACGTTCACATGCTCTAAAGTTCAATCAGTTAACGAGTTTTCGCTTGTCAATAAGCAGTCATGAGTAGGTGTCAGTTTTTTCAAATGGTGGATAGTGTTACGAGAACCAATCGGAAACCAATCGCAGACACCAGAAGTAATAGGAATAGGCTTTATTTGTAGTCGACAAACACAGGTCAATGTCAGCAAACATTGAGCAATAGAGGGCAGGCAGAAACGTAGTCAAATCCAGGCTGGGGTCAATGTCCAGCGATCAGTGCAATGCTGGGTAGGCAAGAGCGACATCCAGGAACAGGCAGGGGTCAGAACCGGGGAATCCTTCAGGGCAGGGGATTAGGAGGACGAAGGGCTGGACAGGAACAGGGAACAGGAACAGGAAACAGGAACAGGGAACAGACAGGCAGGAATCAAAAACCGCTGGAAAGAAAATGAGACGAGCACAAATGCAGGGCACAAGACGATCTGGCAGAGAACACAGAAACAGAGGAGACAAAATATCAAACTAACTAAGAAACAATGAGGAACAGGTGAGACGAAACAAAATGGGAAAACACAATTCAGGTGTGGGGAAGTGGAGACACAAAATGGAGGGAGAGAGGGAAAACATAGAACGGACTGCCAGATAGGAAATACAAATAAATAGAAAAACCAGACTTGGAGGTGGAGGCATGAGACATTTACATTACAGTCATTTAGCAGACGCTTCTGTCCAAAGCGACATACAGTAAGTGCATACAGAAACGTCATCGAAGTAACTACAGAACAGATAAGACAAAGCACATCCTTCCCATAAAGTAGCAGCTATCCCTAGTAATGAACATTGAATGCAGTTCACAGTAAACTGGGTAAATCAAGCTCTACTACAATACTATTATAAAGTCTGAAAAGGTGTGTTTTCAGGCCACGGCGGAATGCAGGCAGGGTTGGCATCGAACGTAGGGGAATGGGAAGTTTGTTCCACCACTGGGGAGCTAGGGTTGAAAAGCTCCTTAGTCGGGACGAGCGAGCGCCATTGACACGGAGGGGGGGGGGGGAAGTGCGAGTCGCCCTGCTGTAGACGAGCAAAGTGGTCAAGCAGGAACATAGTTCTGGAGACGTGACAGGATACTGCATTTTGGAAATAAACTTCATATATTGATTGTTTTATTGTACTTAATTAGGCCAAATATAATGCAATATTTATTTATCTGCATTGCCCATGTTAAATTTCCCAGTTTCCCGACGTCACTCCTGGTTGGGAACGGGAAGGTATTGTGATGGAAAATACCGGGATTAATCACTAATCAGCACAGACCATTGACAGCCCTGTCTACTGTAGTTCAAACACTCACCACTATAGGCTACTCACCACTTTGAGATTCAAACATTCCGTCAAAAAGGCTAAATTATACTCTAAGAGTATGTAGGTGCTCTGTACACTATTGGCAATAGTGGATATTAAAGCTGGCGGTAAGAGACTTACAGATTTTGCACTTTTATAAAGCATGCTGCATTTCCAGTATGCGTTCTACTTGAGACCACATATCTTGTATCACTTTTTCAGCAGAGCTTATCCACAAACTGTGTTGCTACATAGCATACCATTTTTAAACTAGTGGAGATAATTGATAGATCCTGCATTAGAGTGTATATATTATAGTGCAAAGTGTATTGCTTAAGGATATAAATCAAATTTTCAACTCATAATTCCAGATCATACTACTCAGTCATAGGCTACTCTGAATCCAAGGCTTGAATCTTAAGCAATCTGCCCAGTGGTGAATATATGTGGTTTGAAGAACAGTCGACATGCAAGGGCTGTAGCCAGGGTTGCCAGATCTTGCAAGACTTTCCAGCCAAATGCCGACTCCAAACTAGCCCAAAATATATTTTAACCAAAACCCACATATTTTAAATAGAAATCATAATATTTTTACTTTTTAAAATAAGTGTATGCTTTGAGACTTTAAATTTTTACCCATGACTGCACTGTGAAAGTAGCCCAATTCAGCTGTAAAACCGCAGATATGGCAAAAAAACAAAAAAGAAAGTATGATAATTTTGTCATTTCACATATATTATAGCCTAGGCCTATATTAAGTTACAAAGTTTACCTAGGCTGCGATTACATCACCTCCATTCATTTTCAATGGGAGGTGATTCCTTGCGTCTGCAAGGCATTTTTGGATGGTGATGCAAGGCCGGCAAGCAGGCGAAGTGACCAGAAGAGATGGCGTGATAACCAATAAGATTAAATATCCGACCTAAAATTGTCCTCCTTTTCAAACTTTATTTCCCCATTCCTAGTTCTGTCATGGAGGACCCGTTAATTCCCAAGTAGCCAAATGTATGTGGCCCAGATATGGCCCGAGTCGGCTTGGGCGTGGCCCAGCTTTGGCTTCTGAGTCGGCTCAGCCTAGGTCTTGAATTACGGCCCGAGTCTGGGCCAATTCATGCGGCCCGATTCCGGCCAGCCGGCACTGTGCCATATGTGCCATAGTGATGGGTCGTTCGCAAATGAATGGCTCTTTTTGAACGGCTCTCTTTGGTGAACGTAGGGAACCGATTCCTTTTGGTGAACGAGCCATTTAGTTTGGCTCTTTTTTTCTGTGTTAGCCAACGTTACGTGACCAGACAGAAACCGCCGGTCGGTTGGAAATAGGCCTTCTGTAACCTTAGACTACCTACGGATATAACTCCCAACCTGTTTCCATTTATAGTTCTTAATTATAAATCAAGCAGGTAATTAACTGAACAAATATCAATGAATAGGCTATAGCAAGTTTTTCGGTGCTAGCATTTTTCTTTGTCTCATAAAACTAAATATGTGTAGCCTAGGCTACGGTGCGCTGGAAAAAGCTGGGGTAGCTAACACATTAGTATTTGTTTCTGTTTGTTTAGCTTATGTAGCAATTATGTACAATTAATTTGCTGAATACTCGCTTATAAAATCGCCTAAATAACCTATAATGATTAAGAAATGATACTGACAAAGAGATAACTACTTGAGATTGTTTAACCTGGGTGGATATAATATGCAGCATGCGTTAAAAAACGTAGGCTAATAAACTTTAAGACGGTGCTCAAATTAGTCAAAGCCATTTAAACATTAGAAAGCAAAACCTTAAAGAGGACAACCTCTTAAGCATAGGCGCCGATTCCGTGGGTGCTTCAGGGCCCGAGCACCCACGCAGAAGGCTGAGCACCCATGGGAAAAATGCACTTGATATGCCTACTGTATAGGGCTGGGGCATTCAACTGTTTTGAGCACCCACCGGCAGAAACATAAATCAGCGCCTATGCTCTTAAGTGTCTCGAACCGTTGCGCACAATGCATAGGCCAATTCTGGCTAGAAGACCTTCGCTAAAATCGCCACAAATGCTAGCTATAATGTTAGCCGACATCAACAAGCTTTGACAGGTCGCTGTAGCCAGTTAACGTTACCGAGAGCTGTTGTTCGCATGTAGCTATGTGATAGCAACTGACACTGTAACGACCAAGTAACTAAAGAAATGAGGCGAGAATGAATAGTTGTCTCGGAATATATTTCACTAACGTTAGCTATCCTTGCAGCCACTTTACCGTTAACTTTATTTTTAATTAATATCTTAACCTTAGAAAAATAACTTAGCAAGCCGAGTTATCGTTAGCTGTGTCTTCCTTTAATTTAACGTTACCTCAAATCCAGGTAATTAACGGTGAAGACCATTTCTGAAAGAGATAACGTTAGCTAATGTTTTCCTGAATTTGGTGAACATCAACAGACAACCAGAAAATAAACGTGTTTAGCTATGTAGCTACATCTTAAATGGACTATAAAATTGAACATTACAAATGTGTTTCGTTAACGTTTAATAAAAGAAACTTGGCCAATACTCACCCAGCTGCACGCTTTATTCTGTCAGAGACTGAAAGTTTCTCATGCAGTTATCCTTGCGATCGGTCACAGAATGACATGTTTATAACTAATTTATGTATTTGTTTACCTCAATCATGACCCAAGTGTGGCTGCTGAAGTTGTGCTGTCG